>JAXDDW010000008.1:2440000-2727500 GCA_034670385.1 Hoplostethus mediterraneus
TCCTATCACAAGATGAACAATAATTTGTCTCCATTTGCAGCCTTTGGACCATTACATTCTGTAGGATTCGGCGTGGACAATACACACACATGTTTCGAGTAGCTTCATAATAGGCCTGTGAATCATGCTGAATCCTATCATGAGCTGAACAATGCTAGGTCTCAATTTGCAACCTTTAGAACATTTCATGCATTAGGATTGTGTAAAAATGCAGGGGTCACCTCTCCATCTGCCCCGACACATCACCAAAAGCTTTTTCCCAGCGGCCCTATTCACAGCTAATGGCAAATTCAGATGGGGATTCATAGGCACATCTTGCTATCCCACTACGTAGGTTAATACCTAGCCATGGCCTTGAATATGGAGTAATCTGACTCTGGTGTATGTGTGTGTGTGTGCACTAAATCCCACTATAATGGTCCAAAGTTAATGCATGCCTGAATACCTGAATGTGTGTGTTTCTGCTTGTGTGTGCATGTGTTTGATGTGTGTGTGTGTGTGTGACCATGGTCTGTATTTGCGATTGAAAAGATTGCCATTGTGCTTTATTACTGAGGGAAGCCGGGGTGAATGGCCCCTCAGTACCATGTAAAAGCGATATAGGTGGCCTTTGGAGTGGCGGTGGAGTGAGAGACAAAATGGATGCGTGTGTGTGTGTGTGTGTGTGTGTGTGTGTGTGTGTGTGTGTGCGCGCAAGCATTTGAATCATACCTTCTGTCAGGTCAAGTGACTCAATCTGCCATCGACTGACTGACATTTGTGACTGTCAGTCCCCAGCTGTCAATCATCTGTGCTGGATTTGATGGATAGGATGGGAGCAGAGGGTTCAAAATGCACCTTTAAGCTGCTTTCAAGGGCTGCAGCCTGCAGGGAGACAGCGGCCAAAATGGACACATCAAATGACATATGGAAATGCAAACCAACACTCACTCCCGTGAAAGACACAAGCATTCATGCATGCATGCATACCAATACACACACAGACACTGGCAATTTATAGGCCAACATATTCCAACACCCACACACACACATGCACCCTGTTTGAATGACATAGGGGATACTGGGATACTGGTTGTAAAATGTCTCTATAAGTTCCAGCTGTTCAGCTGTTGCAGTGAGATAGATGGAGTCAAGCCCAATATGTGCAATCATACAAACACATACTAAAACACATATTGTCGTAACACACACATACACATACACACATTTTATAGAGCAGTGTTTATGAGCCCAATTTAGGGAGGTACACCCAAATGCAGCACACAGAAACACACCTTTTGGATCCAAGACTTTTATTATTGGCTTCACCTGTTATAGCTTACCCATCAATATGCTTTGCTGGGTGTATTCCTGAAGTACGGAAAGGAGCACATGTATTACATTTGCATTAGGGAGGTGTTACCAGTGGTGTTATGCTTAGCTAAAATGTTAGCTAAACTTATTAACAGTCAAATTCACCTCTTTCTGTCAGATCAGTGTATTCTAAACCCCCACCAATCTGGTTTCAGGCCAGGGCACAGTACCTTGACAGCAGCTTCCAATGTGGTAAATGATGGTGGTAAAAATCACGGTTCAATCGGTTGGTATTCATGCAAATATATGTAATTGGTTTCAGAGCTATCTCACTGGAAGATCTCAAGCAGAGGGGTTCCACAGGGTTCAATATTAGGTCTTCTCTTATTTATGGTATACATCAACACCACATTTCACTATTATGCTGACGACACACTCATCTACTCATCAGCTCCCTCTACTGACAAACCATTTGCAAATTAACAGTCTGACTTTCTTGTCATCCAAAATGCCCAGATTCAATTTAAATTTGTATTAAATCCAGACAAATTACATGTTCTTCACCAGAGCCCAAGTAAATGACCCTATCAAATTTTACATGTACCTAGGAATCTGGTTTGATGATTGACAATAGGATGCAGATTGTACAGACAACATTCTTCAGTGTAGGACTATGGTGATGTGATTTACAGGCATGCTGCAGCCCAGGCTCTCAGGCCCCTGGATGCTACCACAGTGCACTTAGATTCATCACAGGTGACAGTTTTAGATCACTTCATGCATTCTAGGTCAGGTGGCCATCACGTTCCTCTCAAAGAGAAAAACAATGTCTTTTTACAAAGCTCTCCTTAACAAATAACCATTCATCACTTGTCAAATTCAGAATAACAGGACACCTTTCATTCCATCTTAATGCATTTCTAGACTTAATTTGGACAACCCTCTCCTTTGATGATTTTCACAGTTTGTATTGTATAGTATGCAATGCATTTTCTATCTATCTATCTATCTATCTATCTATCTATCTATCTATCTATCTATCTATCTATCTATCTATCTATCTATCTATCTATCTATCTATCTATCTATCTATCTATCTATCTATCTATCGATCTATCTATGAAAATTAGTACTTGGGCAGAGCAGTAGAGTACACAGACACAAACACATAAGCACATATAAAAAACATTTGGACAAAGTTGGGCAGAGCAGTGGAACAAACTGACAGATGCACACACACACACACACACACACACACACACACACACTCACACACACACACACACACACACATACACTTAAACACAGCAGTACAAAGCAGGCTCTGTGTAGTCAATGGGTTAGCCAGCAGACAGGCCTTAGAGCCCAGATGACACCTGAGTTTCCTGGCAGCTTCACATTACCCCACACAGAGCCCTGACCAAGATACCAGATGGCTAGTGTGTGTGTGTGTGTGTGTGTGGGGGGGGGGGGGGGGGGGGGGGGACAAGTTAATTTTCATGAAAAATGAATTGCCAAAGTGAAACAATAACAGAAGAAAGCATTGCAGTACACAAAGGAGAATGTGGGGGGGGAAAAGGGGAGGGGGGGGGTGACAGATGAAAGGGAGGGTTGGGACAAGATGCAAGGAGACATGAAGGAATGGACGAGGGGGGGTCAACGCTGCTGTCATAACTGACACAGATGTTAACAACTCCCACTGCATAATGGAACATATGGACCTGCTGCACCACTGTTCACACTCGCACACTCGCACACTCGCACACACACATACACAGATGCTTTCACACACCTACATACATATGGGTACACACACAGGCGCCACACACACACACACACACACACACACACATACAAATACCATTTTGCATGGATGGTGCATGCATGTATGGCTGAGCACAGACAGGCACATTTGCGCATGGAGGCACATGTACACCAACAATCAATCCCCTCTTCACTGTCTTCGGAGAATTGAGCCGTATCTCATAATTTACTGTGATTAGACTGAACAGAGAAAGAGAGGGAGGGAGGGAGGAGAGAGAGAGAAAGAGACGGGGGCACTGCAGACTTTAAATTAGACCTGACTTCACTATCTTTTCCTCTGCCTCACTTGTGTGTGTGTCTCTGAACTTGCTATACAGTGTTGATTTCCCCTGGGCTGTCCCAATATGCCTGTTTTATTGTTATGGCCTATTAAACCCCTATGATAGAGGGGCCGAGGTAAAGGTGGCATCTGCTTGCCACACACACACACACACACACAAGCAAACACAGACACACACACACACACATCTCATGCCCCAGGTGCATTGTGGGGCTAAGTTAACCAAGGAGGCCATTTGATGCGAAGCAAATAACATTCTCTAAAAAGGTCAGAGCAATTTAAGAGTCTTTTTATTGTTTCCTGCGATGGCCCACAGCTGTGGCGGCCGGGGTTTTATGCAGCTTTTATGTGCAGCATTGGTGAACTAGTGGTGCAGTGTAGGCTGAGGCAGTAAGCTGGGTACCGCCACAGGACTAGCATGAATAGATTGGGTTCAAGTCGTCTTTCTGGTAAGGTCATTTGACTGGTGCCCTAGATAGATAGATGGATGCAACGGAGATTACAATTCAAGTCTTCATGTGGCTGAAAAATTCCAGTGGATCCAACTTGCAGCTGGTTGTGGCCCGGTTTAAACGCCGTCACCGGGCCGCAACGCACCGGAACAGCATTCCAGGGGTGAATTTGACGAGGGAACACACATTCCTGTTGATTTGTTTTCTTCAATCTATAAAAAATAAACAGACAGTACCCGTGGCTTTACAATGTTTTGAGGGCTTAAACATGTCACAAGCTGTAACTCTTGCTGCTCTGAACACACACCAACCCACTCAGCCAATGAAATGACAGCATAAAATCCCCCCTAACCCGGTCCCTCATCTCCCTTCTGCAAAATCAGCATAGTGAGCATCTCCAGTATTGCATTCATTGCTCTACAATACAGGCAGGGACTGAAGTGACAGTGAGAAAAGTCTACAATTCCTCTCCAGCAACAGTTACTATCAAGTAACAAGTGTTTTAGCCATCTGGGTGAAACGCTGCTTATCTCCTTTTCAGGGGTATAAAACACTTGATATTTGTTGGCAGGAATGACTCAGTATCAGCTAAAATGTATGAATACCACCAGATGCTTTGGTTTTGGAGCCAAATGCTGTGGGGTTTAGAGGGTTAAAATAGCTGCAGTACCCTTATGCGCAAACTGTTGGAAATATAAATGTGAATTTATATTTTCCTGATAGAAATGTTACCTTGAACATTTTGATTTTAACTTTACAATCATGTTAAAATTCTCTCTAAAAATGTATTAAAATGAAGCATTCTGCATACAGTTTCCACCAGGGGAGCTTACCCTCCTAAACAGGTGGGCTGACACCAGTGGACATCCTAGTTAAAGGTTGGACATTTTAAAATAGAGTGCTGCTGTGCTTTTGGTACCAAAAGGAACTGAAAATTCTGCAGGACTAATGCAGGATCGATGCAGGAAGGTGAGACTGCTACAATGGCTTCGTTAGTATCTCTCAGTTTGTTTATGAGGGGTGGGCAGGGCCACTGACAGAGCGCTGGCCCTCCAATTGTCTGTGAACTTGTGTGAAATATGGGCACGCAGAGGAAATGTTGTCCCTGGGCAGAAATCACCTGAAAGCTGGTGACAATCATGGAGGACATTTGGGGTGGATTCAAAACCGAGGGATCTTCTTTTCCTTGCTTCATTGACCTTCATAAAACATTTACCTCCTCTTTTGGTTGAATGAGAGTGTGTTCAAACACTCCCCTCGACATCTGCCCTCTGTTATGTTAAAGACCAATGGCGAGAGGTGAGGTGAACCATGCAGATGCTTCTTCCAACCAAATGAACCCAACAGGCCTATCTAATTAAGCCTTTAGTGGAGAAACAGTGTTCTCTCCTTTTGAATACCCTTGGGGAATGTATTGTACTGTATATGTGCATTCATGCATACTTTCTTCTCGCCAGACCTCCTAGCCTTTACTAGTCTTCTGCAGTTTACATGCCTCGACAACGCCTGACACCATCAGCTAAGGTCATTACATTTTACCAGTTCTACACTTACCAATCAGAGAAATAAATGGTTATAATGTTACTTTTGTTAACGCAACAGAAAAGTAATATAACCAGTAGGGAACAATGAGTAATGAGTCAAGTAATATTGTTACTTTTGAAATGACTAACAATTAAAGAGGAATATATTACAAGTTTTTGAGTAATGATCACTAACACTGACCAAGACAAACATTCCATTAGCACGTTCCCGTTGATTTAATTTTCCTCATTTGGTCTATTGTAATATTGTTATGTTTTTTCTTAGTTTTCATTTATGCAATTTGTTTATGTTGAGTATCCTTGTTGAGTTTTATTGCCATTAAATTTTTGTTATATAATTCAACAGCTTTTCTTAGGGTAAATGTTGTTGTTTTACTTTTATTTACTGCTACTTTTTTCTCTATTCTTTCTGTGTTTCATCATTTTATATATGTGTAAATAAATAATAAACCCTTGGCTCTAAATGCCCATGAATGGTCTGCCCTAGCCCCAGAGCCCTGAAACAATTAGCCAAAGTCAGTTCCCATGAAAAAAGCAAATCTGAAGATACCATAAGCTAAAGGCCCAATTGGAGATATGAGGGTTCTTCTGGACACAGACAGATGACAAGTACATTAGGGTCAGTTTTAATGAATAGAGGTCTTTGTGTTGAATCCATACAGAAAGGAGAAAGTAAAAGAACCTGTAATTGCAGCTCATGCAAATAGACAATGGCTGAAACTGATTTGATGTATCACATTGAAAGGGCTTTAAAGAGAGACAAGCTTTGAATGCCCATCACTAAAACATCATGCAGCTTACTGAGGTACAACAATGAAGAGTGAGTGAATGGGAGGATGACTAAACAAAGAGGGAATATGATTAGCATGCTGCTGGTGTGGAGAGATAAAGGAAAAAGTGGATGGATGGATGGATGGATGGACTGACGGTTTGGCCTGTGTGTCTACATGCAGGTAGGCTGCTCTAATTGTCTCTTACTGAGCAGACTGTGGACAGGCGCCTTGCCTTGCTGGCTATTTCCCCCCTGCCTGTTCTATAGCAGCTCCATTATTCTACTTTTACAGAACAGCATCCACTCTCTCAACCAAAACAACGCTGGCATTCCACCTTCCTCAGAGGACCCACGTTGTTCTGACAAGTGCATTGAACCTGTAATATTTGAGCCCACCTTTCATCGCTGGGACTTTGGAAGGAAGTGACACACAACACAAAATATCCACACACTTTGGGTGCTACTTTCTCCAGAGGAATTTGAGGATCCATTTTTATCTTCCCACACGCCACCTTTGGGTCCCCACCCTAGTGTTTCAGCTATGCTATGTTCGGATGCATTCCCATTTTTAACAGTGGACTTGTGCGTGTGTAAAAACAACAATTTAATAACTCACTTCTCCCTACATCCATGTGTGTACTCTATGTTTGTGCAAGTGTGTGTGTTTGGATGTGAGTGTGCATGCTGTACAAATTGCACAGAGGTAACATACAGTAACCACTCAAGACATAGCAGAATCTCATTGGGACTTTGAGCAATATGGAGCCATTTTTCTAAATAACAAAGATGTTGTCGTATAAAATTTTACATAGCAACAAACAAGGGTTCTCTGAGACTACAACCAAAGCGCTTCTGAAGACCTTCCTCCTTTTTTTAGGGCCCACATCTGTAGCAATGTCTGCTTCATCGCTGAGGTCTCCAGCTCTGACAGGATTGTAATGTATAATCCAACTTGCCAAAGCCCACGGAACAAAGGAAGCCTGGGGATTCAGCTGAGGCGTGTGTGCGTCTAGCTATCGACACGTCCTGCTACGTTCGTCAGCATGTCCCATGGTGATGATGTCATGCTGCCTGCCTGACCCGTCACTCTCCTCAGCGCCTTCTGGAGCCCCATTGATCAGTTTATCATCTCGGCAAACAAGGGGTGGAGATGAATCGACCGCTCCTGCATTAGCAGGGGCTAATTGCTTGTCCTGGATGGCTTTATGAATCCAATGCAGCCACTCTGTTTGTCTAGATGGGCTATGATGCCTGGGTGAGTGGAGAGTGGCGGGTGGGAGAGAGAGAGAGAGAGAGAGAGAGAGAGAGAGAGAGAGAGATATGCGGTAGGACCTAGAGAGAGAGAGAGATGGGAACAGACCAAGTGAGGCAGAACACGCTGGGTAATGTGATCTGTGTGGACTAGTGCTCAGGGACCTGTACATATGGACACATCCATCATGCTGGACCAGAGAGCCCTGTGTTGACTGATGGAGGCAGCCCCCCCCCCCTTTCAAATAGAAACCATTAGCATTAGCATGGCCGCCATTACATGAACACACCTAATGGATTATTAATTTTCGCACTTCACTGAACAAAGTAGGGAGTGGTTGGGCGGCTGGGGTTGTGGGTTACGGGAAGGAGAGCCCCGCGTAAACGTCAACTTCCAGGGATTGGTTTCACTCTGGCTCGGTTCCACGTCCAAGGTCAAGCTGGGACTCGGGGAATGCCTGAGTTTAAATAGGGCGTGAGCATGCAGTGGGCATTTAAAGATCTCACCGCTGTGGGTTATGGCGCTGATAAAATGGAAAAAACAGGAAACAGCTCAGCTCCGCCTGGCAGCATCATACTAATGTCAGCAGTCACGGAGAGGCATCAACTGGTGTGGTAAGGCTGCGTAAGGCTCTGAGGTGCCTTGAGATTTTGTTCAAATCCGAACAAAATAAATGTCAAACAAAATAACTGCATTCATTAAAGCTTCCATTTATGGGGTGATAAACCTTTTCATGTAATGTGGGTAACGTAAGCCAAGCACAACACCTCGTTGAGTTTGTTGGCCTTCTTGTATCATCGTAATGTAACAAGGCGTTGTGTGACATTTTAAAGCGATCGGTAATTTGGTGTTGCCTTGGAGTTTTATTGTTAGAGCAAAGCGGGCCCACCAAAGCACACCACCAAAAGGTTTAGTGACTCAAGCCTGCTTTAGTGTTTGACTAACCCACTGGCATTGTCTTCCCCCTTCTGGGTGTCCACACTACAATGTAAACACTGTATGGAAACCGTCTTGTTTACAACGTGGATTTGAGAAGAACTTAATGAATCTCTTCCCTTCTTTCCCCACTCTCCCTTAACTACCTCTGTCGCCTGCCGCTCTTCCCGTCTCTCACTTCTTCTTCTTCTTCTTCTTCTTCTGTGTAGAGGGTGGTTTTGCATCAGGCCGGGATCCCAGTATCTATGGCGCTGGAACATAAAATAAGGGTGGGGTGCTGTACACGTCTCCCAGCATTAGCCTGGCTCAGAATCACAGTGTACAGAAACTATCTAGAGTCACATCCATACCCAGTCAACGCCCTGTCATGAATGCAGACCAAAACGTTAGCGTGACTACAGCCAGAGTTCAGAAGTTGAAGGAGAACAGTGGCCCTCTATGGCAGCTGTGGCAGCGCTTTAATGAGAGTGTGAGTCAGGGCTGGAAGAGGATGCCCACAGAGGTTGGGCGCAGGGCAACCTCACCGCTGCATAGCTATTAATCCAGCAGTGGAGATCATACATGACTTGCGGCCCCTTCGCCAGATCCACATTTGACCACATAATGATCATTCAACATGCAACATGTATTACGAAACGGAGCTCAAAGAGGAGCCCTGCTGGATGTTAATTGGCCTTTCGTGGGGGGAAATGCCGAAGTGAAGACACACACACACAGTGACTCCCAACAAGCCAGTCGTGTGATGGAAACTTTGGTTTTCATGTCCAAATATATTTGGCGTTTAAAAACAACCGTTTTATACACGACATTTGCAATGGCAAATAACTCAAAACACATTCTTGTTCGTGGAAAAGTACATTGTAACCGTTACACATCCTTGCAATCTATAAAAAGAAAACAAACTTCAAACTATTTTATCATAACAAATTATCCAGGAACATTTTTTATCTGATGTCATCTGTTTCCCATGGTGAAAAATAAATGAGCGTGCCACTTCACAGATGCGCTTAAGTGAAGTGAGGCAGAAATTGGACGAACGCCCAAAACACTCTTGTAGTTCCTCGGGGTTGAGGTGGGTAAACCTTCACATCAAAGAGCGTGGCCCGGCGACGGCTCTGGTACACTGACATGAGAACGCGGGGCCGCAGGTAGCGAGGTCAGACGACTAGAACAGGAGGTCACAGGAAGGACACCTAGGTCAGAGAGGGCCGCTGTGAGGTTGTATTCATCTGAGCTACATATGTTATTGGACTGTTATTCATAAAGGGCACAGTATAGAACAACAATCCCTCATTGATTTTATGAGCTGTATGGATCTCCGTCTGGATGTCTGGAAAAGGTCGGCGAACATAACCATTGATATTTCTTCAGTCACCTTCATTCGGTTGTATTCATATGACCAATAATGTTGGATAAAAAAAAACTTAAAAAAACAACGAATCGTAATGGATGCAGTTGCTTCTTTTATTTCTGTTTTACCTGAAGCTCAGTTGCCTTTTCTGTACTTCGCTCAATCTGTCAATTATATGAATCAATTGACACAATCGGCACAAAGTAATGAGAATAATTTACAATTGACCTTTTGGGGACAACCACAGATCTTTGAAATTGTTCAATTCTTCACAATGTAGCCTAATATGCCATGGTTTAAACATGTACAGTAAAAGCAAATATCTATCATAATGAAGCGGGTTTCATAAGGGCAATTGGTAATTTTACATATGTAAACTACACATTACATCCCTTATGTTCCCATGCCTGTTCAATGGCTCGTTCTATGGCTCCCAGTCTTATTAGAGACATCTTATTTTCTGCTATAGTGACATTTACATTACACTTACATTATCCCCCGCTGTCAGCACTCATTTCTAAAGCCATACAGCAACTCTCGCTCCCGCAGGTCACTAAGGTGCAGTTGATAGCCAAGCATAGAATTAGAAGAGGTACAATAGGCATGTACACATGACACCTAAGGTGACTGCCATTGAATTTTGATGTCATGGAAATTTAACAGCACAATGTATGAGTGGGGAGAAAAGAAAAATGGAAAGAATGAAGTTCAACATAATTCTCATTGGGAGTTAAATAACAGCTTTGCCATGGTAAGTCATCTGCTTTTTGAGCCTCCTTCACTGTCATGCTCACTTCCAACACAGTATCATCCATCCAGATCATTCAAGGTTGTTGATGTTTCTGTTTCTTGCTACTATAAAGAAAATAGTGACCTTATCCACCATGAAACATTCCCTTAATAAGTCCATTCTATGGACGTTTTCTTTCTTTTTCTTGTGATTGCATTGTGTCCTGCCAGTCCTTGAACCTCTTACTCATCTCTTTTTATTCACCACAGTGAGGCACATCTGTGCTCAACTCTGTTGCAGAGAGTTTGTAAAAACCTGTTTCCCCTTAGGGTGTTACACAACAAATGACAGACCAGGACAAAAGAATAGAGACAGTTGTGGAGAAGTGAAAGGGCAAGACGAGAGTAAGAGCAGGAGAGGGAGAGAGACACAGAGAGAGACAGAGGGAGACATGACGAGAGACAGCAGGAGGCTATGAATAGATATCCAAAAAGCTGCTTCTGTGAGTGGACAAGATATTATGCAAGGATCAGACATGCACTCCAGCTTGCCACCAAATGAAGTACCAAACAAAGCACTCTGCACATTGCTGTTGTCGTTTGGAAACCCTGTAACTCCAGGTTTCAATGTTTTCACTTCAATTAAAGGATTACATCTTCTATGTGTTGAGACAGTTCTTTGACCTCTTGGACGTATGAAACCCTTTCGAACCCCATTGGATAACATCAACAATGCGTTGGCATCAGGCTAAAAACAAGGCTGTTCTTAAAAAGTTGACATTTCGGAGATACAAGGTTTTCACCCAACTGCAACGATATGAGATTCAGTTATTCTGCAAATCTAGACAACTTATCAAAGCTAAAATGAAAGCCCTCAACACACACTGAGAAATGTCTATACAAAGATGTGAAACATGTGAAAACAGAAATGACCCCACAGACACACAGACTAGAAACACACACACACACACACACACACACACACACACAGAGCCCTAGATTACAAACATGGAGCCCTGAGGTGATAGAATAGCGTGGACAGTAACTCTGGCATCATTAATATAATGGTTATCAATATCGTCTCCTGGGGCATATACTAGCCTTCTGTCTGAGTAAGTGTTGGTGTGTGTGTGTGTGTGTGTGTGTGTGTGTGTGTGTGTGTGTGTGTGTGTCTGAGGTCAGGATCACACCAATCAAGCCTCTAACGATCCAGCAGGATAATTAAGGCTCACCAGACCTAATAGCTAGCTGCCCTGCAGGAACACACAAACCCACACACACAGACACACACACACACACACACACACACACACACACACACACACACACACACACACACACACACACACACACACAGACACATAGACACACACACAGACACACACACGCACGGGATTACAAGTGCATCATTCTACAGTCTTAACTATTCCAAGAGGTCCAGGTTAAGTCTTGTTAATTAACTCGTGTTAACCATGATTGAGAGATGAACCTGCAGAAGTCAAAGGACTTTAAGTAAATAAAAAAGATAATACATCAAATCCGGCCTGCAGAACCCTCGTATTTACAGTTTTGCTTTTATCAGTGTAATTACCAGCTGATATTGTCCCTCGGATCAAATGTAACATGACCTTGTTAACAAAGACACTGACAATGTTTTGTGAAATATAGAATGTAGAATGAGGAGAAATCAAACAGTTACTTTGAATCCATGAAAGGTTGACCTTTTCATGGACCTCACTTTAAGGCACTATAACAGGATTGAATGTATTCATGAATTTAATCATAAATGATATATATTCATTTATAGTCATAAATTAGCAATATACAGTACGAAGAGCTGGTGCAAGACTGATTTAGTAATGATGCACAGAATGAAATATTTTGAAAGAATACTATTGGTCATATTGTTGGCAAAACTGGCTGCATACATTGCCACAAAATTCTGCTCATGTGCCTTTTAAGTGCTCTTACTGTAAATATTGTGTTGATGTTTTTTTATTGTAAATAGTGTGAACTTGGTGCCCTTTGCACATTTCTGTTGAGCACTGCCACTTTTTCATTTCACTGCACACCCTGTGTATGTATGTGACGAATAAACTTCTTGAATCTTGAATCTTGAATCTTGAATCTTGAATCTTAACAGTTGCAGGGTGAGGGCTCAAACCATTTAACTATTTCAAGTTCAAGTTAACTGCCATGTGGACCAAGGTACCACGAAATGCAAGAAGATCCCCGACACAATACATTGCAAATTTAGCCTCAACAATAAATTAAAATCAATGTAAAAGAAAAACACAGTAACAGTTGGCTATATGTGTGGCAATGTCCCAGCATGCCCCGGCAATAGGGGCTTATATGTGGACTGCCACCCTCCGCCAAGAGACGGAGAACAAAAGATGCCCTGGGTTTAAGGAATCCCCTCGGTGCACGACACCTTGACGAGATCCCAGCCGCCCATCTATCTCGGCTGTAATCAAATTAGAGAGGACTGGTGCCATGTGTCTGTCAGGACTGCACAGCTCCAGTTGTTTGTTGTCTTCAAGTGAAAGGAATTGAGAGAGAAAGGTTAATTGGACCATATTTCACTGCCAGGGACGAGAGTACTGCTGGAAAGGTGGGAGTGAGGAAGAGGAGGGAGGGGATGAATGAGTGACGGAGTGATTGAGTGAGGGGTAGGGAGTTGGGGGTAAGAGGATTAAGAGAGGGAGAGAAAAGGGGGAGGTAAGGAGAGAGGGAAGGCAGTAGCGAGGGAGAAAACAAGGATGTTATTGAAGGAGGAAAGGGTGGATCTGTGGATGGAGGTATGGGGAGGCGGAGAAAGTGGAGTGGGTGAGTGAGTGAGTGAGTGAGTGAGTGAGTGAGGTAGAGAGAGAGAGAGATGGAAGGAAGGACTGAGAGAGGGAAGACATCCAAAGTGAAGGAAGGAAATTGCAAAGAAGCAGGTATGGACAAGGAGCAGGGATGGAGAGAGGGTGAGGGTGAGGGAGGGTGAGGGTGAGGGTGGGAGAGACACTTTGACTAATGTAGTGTGGCGCCCTCCCCTGAGTCCCCTGGGTGGAGCAGTGAGAGATTAGCTGTCGGGTCTACTGCAGGGACACCCCCCCCACCCCCCACCCCCACCCCCACCACCCGCCAAACCTGCCCCCCCCCACCCTGACTCAATCTATCAGCCGCTACAACACACCACTACCCTGGTAGCAGGACCCTCAGGAGGAGTGGGGGGGAACTACAGTGCCATCCCCCCCATTCAAACTTTGTGGTAGGGAGCTGTGCCACACTGAGCCATGTACCAGTCACATGATTGGTATGTCGTCTACAGCACCTCTTCAATTTGTTCACACACACACACACACACACACACACACACACACATCTTAAATTAAAGAGAGACGCGTTCCTCCTCAGGTCATGACCCCTCCTGCACCTTTCTGTTCAGGTCAAGGCTCAATCATTTTCACATCCAACTCACCACTTTCCTGCTTTTCTGTTGTAAATCTCTTCCTTTATTTCTGTCTCCCGCTCTCCTTTTCCATTAACCCCCCCCCCCTCCCCATATGTCACACATGTTGACAACAGACATCGCAGTCTGATTTTCAATATCGCACTGTTTTCCGTTTGTTTGTACCTGAGGCAAGAATAAAATGTGTATACGTTAAGCATTCAACATTAACAAGGCTGTTGTTGATTTGCCAAGAGAGTAGAGTTTGATTTGACTGAAGGTACCTGCACACACACACACACACACACACACACACATGCACACACACAAACACACACCCAAAGGACAGTGTACAGTATATTGGGCTGTCTGTCAGAACCCAATAACAACCTAAGGCAAGAGCTGTTATGGACCAAGGTAGGTGAAATTGCTGAGCAAATAATGCTGGCCCAGCCGTTATTGGGTCTTCTACATATATCTGCTGCTCGGTGCAATATCTGCACAACACAGGACTGCCCAGGGATGTAGCGCCACGAGGCATAGACCGCATTTTGGAGGAAACATATAAGCAAAAGTATTATTTTATTAAAGCCCTTTGTTCCTTATTGCCCACATGTTACCTGCGCTGATGTTGCCCTAGCTATCAATTCTCATCCCTGCTGCAAGGATGCTGCACGTCCACTGTCTTTAAAATCTTGTGTATGTGTCTACAGTATGTCCCCGTAGACATGCTTCATATACAGTGAATTGTTTCTCCCCGCTAATTTCCCCACAGAATTATGGGGGTTCAGGTTCAATCCAGGTTACTGTAGTATTTGTTGTCTGAAAACATCATCTTGTTTACCCTTCGGTCAGGAAGGAACTATCGGGGCATTTTTTTTTGCTGATCTGGCTTTACTCCTTCTAGCTCCAGGCAGCGGCGGCTGGTGCCTTTTAAAAGTTTCATATTGTATCCAAAATATACAATAAAAACAATTAAAATTGCTAATTTTTGTCTTTTGTGTGACTTCATTTTCAGGGTTGATTATTAAAGTCTTCATAAAGTATACAGTATACAGTAAAGGCATTCTGCTGTGCATCTTTAAAATAGATTACATGACTTCACTGAATTTTCTTTCTCCTCTCTCTGTTAAACTGATACTGGAAGTGAGGCAGTGCCCGCTGCCCAGTACTTCAACATGTCCAGGGGTGTTGGGGAGAGCTGTCCCATCAAAATCTATCTTTCTATGTATTTGGGGCGCTTGCTGAGCATCTGCCAAAATAGCATAACTGAATTGAACGACAGCATGGTGCCCCGGGGCAGGAAGTGGAAGGAGTTGTAGCAGAACTAGGGCAGAGGGAGTTACACACTGTATGGCATTATAACATTGAATACATTTAATTTTAAAAAAAGTCTTCTTTTTCAGCCTAGCGCCCTCTGTTGGACAGCTTCTGCCACATTAGAAATACTTAAATGACACCCCTGATTAGACCAATCATGTCCTTTCTAATCACGCTCAATGGCTGTCCATCTGCAAGGAATGTTGGTCACACACATGCAGCCGTGTCAATTATCACGGGCAGTATGGCTCTGAAACAGCCATAGACTTGGTATGATTTCTGTGTGGGACAGGTAAGGTCTTCCACATGCCACCAGTCTTTTGTTTGGTTTTATTACACATGGAAAGGATAGGGAAGGAAAGGAGACAGATACAGGGCTTGCGCGTGTTTTATGTGTGATTGCGTGCGAACAGTGTGTGTAAATGATGAAACAAAAAACCTGGTTGTTGCCTCCAGAAAATAATATGGAAAATAATATGTTCCTCTGCCTTCAGTTACCATCTGATATAGTCCAGGACCACTGTGAGATGTGATGAGAGGAATTAGAAAGTTTATTTTCTGATGTTAAAACGGGTTAAAAGTACAAATCACTGTAACAAAAATCCTAGGAGATGTATAGTATATCTTGAGCCTAATATTTTTAGGCTGCAGGAAAGATGAGGCACACATACCTCTTTGTCTTGAGGACTGGTTGTCATGGATTGCCACTGGTTGCCATGTACAGATATTGCCATCCTCGTTTTTGACATCTTTGGGGAGAAGCTGGGGTGTTTCTGCACTGCCCTTCCCAGAGATCACATAGAGGCAGATTACGACGTGTTACTGAGTTGAAGTAAAGTTCGGCCAACACACACAAAAACGGAAGCGGGCAGGCAAATGCGGAAACACACTCAAACAGGTAGTTAGGCCATACAGACACACACACACACACTCGCCCAATCGAAGGTGGAAGGTGAAGGTGGTTAAAATGAGGCATTTCCTTGGAAAGGCAAAGGAGACTTAGTGGTGAAATAAAACCTCGCTACAGGGCATCACTGCGTTAACGCACACGCACACACACTCAGACCTATATATAAGTAGCCAACACACACTTACATACACACACACACACACACACACATGCAGTGAGATGTATACAGCAGCCAGATCTCATAAGAGGGAATGGGCACCGACAGAATGTACAATCAATTCTGTGGCTGTGGCCCGGGGCTAGGCCGTTAAGGAGACGGATGGAGGGCAGCAGAGTCTCAACAGCCACCGCACTACCTTCCCTCCTCATACTCGCTCTCTTAATCATACACACACACACACACACACACACACAAAAGTGACACATCTCCAGCTAGCACACACATGTACACACACGCACGCACACACACACACACACACACACACACACACACACACACATAAAGCTGCCTTCCACTCATTGCCCCAGTGGTCCCATACATTAGCCTCACCTCCCGCCACCCACCCACCCACCCACTACCCCCCTCCCCACGTTCTCTGAAGTCATCACACTCAAGTTCACGTGAACTGCCACAAATTAACCAGTCGCCTCTCAACCTTTCCAGAGCGGGGGTGAACATCAAGGCCACCTCCTTCCAGCACTCCCTCACTAACCGGCCTGCCCTATATTCCCTGGCCCCAGGCCCCTTTGGAAGAGCTTAGAGTCCAGGCCTTAGACCGGTGGCTCCTTGGTGTGAGGTACAGACCACATAACCACGACGTCCTGGGTTTGAATCCGCCCTGGGACCGATGTCGCATGTCATCCCTCCTGACTCGCCCAGTCTTTCCTGTCTCTCTGTACTGCTAGATATTGAATAAAGGCAAAAAGAAAGAGTGTGTACACCATGGTATGTGAAGTAGTTCAGACCAGCGTTCTTTCCCGCAGTGCCTGTGTATATAGAGGACATCGCAAATGAAAACAGATATTCAATTTTTGACTGCGGGTGATTGGCTGCATCAGATACCACCATATCGACGCTCTCTCCTTGCTCGGGTGACTTTACAGCCGGCTCCCTTTGCTTCAGGGTCGCGGTGGCCTTGTTCTTCTTGTGCGGGAGAGATATCGGCATATCCTATATATGCCAATATGTTTTTTGACCACTGTGCGTACTGCAGTACATGATGCTCCTGGTGACATTCAGTCAGGGTGTGCATGGTAGCCACCTTCTCCAAAAGTTCAAACTAAAGGACAGATTCTTTTAATATTAGGTAGATATATGTGTATATATATATTTTAGAAAGTGTATTAGAAGTACATGTACAGTATGTGTTACCAGTACCAGTACCAGTGTGTTACCATGACAAATAAGGCCTTTAAGTGATGGAGTGGCACTCAATCATTCACTAAAACACACTTATCATGGCAGTGCACACACACACACACATTCACACACACATTCACCCACACACACTCACACAGTCGAGACTCTCCCATCATCTCAAACCGTTATCTCCGGTTCACCCTCATTTCTTCTCTCTCGTCTCATCCAACCGCCCTCTTTCATTTTCTCTCCCAGCTAGTTTTCTTTCTTGTGAAAGAGTCAGGTTGAAAGAGTCAGGAGGGTTTTGGGGGGTGGGTGGGTGGGTTGGGTGGAAGAGATGTTTCTATAATTCTCCATGCATTGGGGAGCCCTTCCAGGCATTTGTATGAGGGGAAGGAGTGAGGGGGTGTGGGGGGGGGGGGGGACTTTGAAAGCAAATTAGGCCCTTTTTAGGCTTCATCAGGCACGAGCGCTTGTACTCCAAGGTCACGTCTAATTTGATGTGGAAGTGGTTTTAAATATTCATCCATGACCCCAGGTGCTCCCCTATGTACAGGCAGTGAGCAGCGCGGGGGCGAGAGCAGCCCCCTTGTTAGCTGCTGTCATCGTAACGGAGTGAAAACACTGTGTTCCCAACACTAGCTCCAGGCAGAGGAGAACGGAGGGAGGCCGAGCAATCCACCTAGCGCCCTGCTAGAGTTGCAGTGGGGTTGACGACCCTCTGCATCCGAACAGGTGTGACGTTTTTTCATTTCTGTTTTTCCGCTTTCCCCCCCCCCCCCCCCCCACCAAAGTAGTCAATTTGCATGTAAATGTGGCCGTTATTTTAGAGCCAATTAAGAGTTTGCCCAAGGAGTGTGTTATTTTATTAATAGTTTAACTGCAGGCAGAGGGGTTTTACAAGTTGTGCGAGTGCAGGCACATTTTTAACGCGCAGGTTAACCTTTAAATTGGAGGCCTAATCGCTGTAAACCGTCAAATTGCATCATTAAATTTGATGCTTGTTTACTTTGTGCTTCTTCAGTGTTTGTTGCTGTCGTCTTGGTTGTTGGCAAGTTCGTCTCCTCAGGTTGTAGCGCTGTAACATTTCATCCTGCCTCTTCTATCCTACCTAGTCTCTATTTCTTTGCTTCCATGCATACAGTCATATCCCTACGTGTTCTTCTTTGCATCTACGGATATTTCAGTCACACGTTGTTTTCTTTTTCCACGCATGTGACAGTGATATTGAGGTTGATTTGTTGGGTTCGTATGAGGATCTGACACATACACACACACACACACACACACATGCACAAACGCAAACAAAAACACACAAGGCCTGTTCTAGTTTTTGCAGGGACATGCGACTTCCATGTCAGCTGTAATAATTACACACACGCAACACAGTGGGTCCATGTAGGGACGAACACAATGTAAATGACAACTCTCGTTATGAAGGAGAAATATTTACCCATAAATAATTGATTAGAGTGGAAAGCTAACAAAACAACAAATATCTACTGTACGTCCGTGTACATAAAGGAAATGTTCCTATGGGGACTGGAGCAAAGTGGACTAATTGGCAATGGTCTTTTTTTAATTTTTCCTTAAATTGCCAGGCAATTTGAATTAGAACCATTTCTTATTTAAACAGGGTTGTTGATTGATGAAGAAAGCTTGTATTTAAGCAGCAGCCTGAGGGAGTTGTTTCAAGGGTAGGGGGGGGTAACATGCGTACACACACTCACACATGGGAGCTGCCCAGTGTGTACTGTGTTGACTGTCATATACAGTAGCTTGACCACCTTCTAGTCTAGTTCTTATTATATTCTGTAAATCGATCGGCCACGTTTCTATAGAGATCATACCCTTACAAAAAGTCAAATGTGGAAATGACAACGACAATGGAAATGGAAAACAACATGTGAGTGTTTTTTGGACACATGTGTTTTAGTTTTTTCACATGTGACTAAAGCCAATCATGTGTGAAAATGTCAAATTCACATGTGATTTTGTGACTTTTCTGTGTAAACATTTTTCCACATGTGAATAGGGACTATCACATGTGGAAATGTCGAATTCACATGTGACTTTGACACACAATATATTTTCACATGTGGAAATTTCACATGTGAAAGTGCAGGTTGCACATGTGATATGCTGAAATGGAAGATTTCACATGTGACGTTTTTGTAACGGGTATTGTATCATATGTTCTTAGTTTAGCAGTACATACAGTATATTTTAACTTATTAACTCTCTGTTTATCTTCACCGTGTGTGACATTGTGGTGTCTAGAGAGCGACCCTCTAAGTCAAATTCCTTGTGTGTGGAAACGTCCTCGGCCAGTCACGTGATTCTGATTCTGACTGACCGCTGAGCAGCTCTGCAGGAGGTTGTTGCCTCCCCTACGGGATATCGTTTGCATCCTGCAGAAACCCGTTTTCCCTGTGCCCAGAGAAGGTTTAGGTTAAAGTGATTCTGGGGACATCTTTGCTGATTAGTGATCGTTTTTGCACTGCACACTCCCAGAGATTGCTTTGCACTGTAAAGTTTGAGGTGGCGCTCTTTCCTTTGTCTGTTCCGCCGTGGTGGCTATCGCTGCTCATGCTACCTACCCAGTAATTGTATTTACTTACTGCTGTTGCTGCTGTCAGAAACTTACAGGACACCACTTCCTGTGTGCCATGGGATTTTTCCCAGGAAACCTATCCAATACAGGCTTTCATGAATTGGGTCTACGCTGAATTGCTATTGTGTTATATCAGTTGGTGATGAAGAATGGCGAAATGGACATTTATTCATATGAAAATGTCACGTTATTATTTTAAGTCTGTTGCCCCTGTTGGTCGAGGATCAAATCTGAGCTTTGTGTCCTGGGGGAAGTTTGCTTCTGGACCAAAGGCTTGCTGGTAGGGCTGAATGGAGGCTAATGAAGGGGTGAGATGAACAAAGGAGAGCGCTGTGGACTTTACCATCATCTGTGTTCAGTAACTACCATACTTGTTTCTTCCTATCTTTTTGTCTTGTCAAGCCGTTTTCTTCATTTGCTTTTGTTCTGTGCTTTTCATTCCTTTCCCTTTACATCCTTCTATCATTTTCTGTCTGACTGACTGAGCATCAGTCTGACCCAGATTCACTCTTCTCCCATCCGCAGTGTGTGTGTGTGTGTGTGTGCGTCTGTGTGTGTGACTGTGTGCGTGTGTGTGCATGGGTGCACATGCATGTGTGTGCGTGTGCGCGTGCGTGTGCGTGTGTGTGTGTGTGTGTGTGTGTGTGTGTGTGTGTGTGTGTGTGTGTGTGTGTGTGTGTGTGCGCACGCGCGCGTGTGCGCGTGCACATGTACATGTGCATGTGTATCGCTGCCCCATTCCCACCACCCCCCATCCCATCAGAGATGGGGTGATGTTGCATAACACTGCAGCACTGCATAACACTTAAGCCCAGCTGAAAATGCTACCATTACTGCTACTACCACACACAGAGAAGCTCAGTGTTACACAGCACAGTGGAACAAAGCAATGCAGCGCAGTGAAGACTTCCCTCCACCCTAGATTTACATTTTCCATTACATGCACAGCATGATTCTCAAACCTGCATACAAAACTACAAGTTCTACAAAAGAGACATCTGTACATTCAACTGAAGATTAGGAATTATTAAGTTAAAGTTAACAGAACAAAGTCTTTTGCATCCATGCAGTTTAAATCTGTAATCTGTTTCAATCTAAACTAAGGACCATCATTTTGTATCAGAGAAAGCTCAGATGATCTGTGTGTTTGAGTTCATCTTTCACCATTCCTCCCCATGAAACCCATTAGGTTTCTATGTTTGAGTACATACTAAAACACTGTGGAATTATTTTCAGAGTAAATGCACATACTGTCGCTGCACAGTATAAAGACGCCTGAAGCAGTTCAGTGGGAACAGAATGACAAGCCTGCACAGTAAATCCTTAATAATAATTTAATAATAATAAATAACTTCCACACATGGAGCGCTCAGGCAAGGTTGTTTTTTGTTCGACATTCCTCCGAGTTGAAAGATCACATTAAACTTCTACCTTTGTCTTGCCTCTCACGAGGAAACTTTCCCAAGTATGTTTTAAACTATAAAATAAAACATGTGATGAACAGAGAAAGGAAAGAGATCACTGCAATACGCCTCTGCTTTTCTTTTGTTCTCTCTCTCTGCACAGGAAGGCAGTTCTATAGGGTCTATACTAAACTGTGTAGGCACTACTCATGAGCCAACCATCCTTTGTGTACCACAGAATAATATCATGCAGTGCCCCCTAGAGGCGTTTGGAAGAATGACAACTTCACTCAAGTCACTACTGGTATGAACCAGTTTCTTTGTTCCAGTTGTTGCATTGAATCCACATTTTCTATTAAGCAAGGGATAACAAATTCAAATCACAAACAACACAACAATAACGACACAACGAGGATAATGGAAGTGGCAGAAGGAAATGCCTTGTACATTTGGGGGAAGGGCTTCACATCAGGCGCAATTTTCTTTTCTCTCTGCCTCCCTCCCTCCTTGTGCTGTACCTGTATCATCCCAAACGTCTCTGAGGATGCTCTCAGACGCACACACACACACACAAACACACACACAAACACACACCCCACAAATCCTCCATCTGTCTCATACTATATGCCTCTCAAGTTTCAATTTCAGTTTACACACACACACAAACACACACACACACACACACACACACACACACACACACACACACCACCGTGAACACTTATCCCCAGACCAAACACCAGAGAAGATGTTCTGGCATCACAGAGGGGGGAACAATCAGATTCCAATGTGAGATCATTAGCCTTGTTTGGTTAAGAGTTGATTCAGTGGGAGTTCTCAATTTTACAGTCAGTGAACATGCAAATAGGCGTTGTGTTCCTGTGATGGGACAGAGGGGGGGGGGGGGGGGGGGGGGGGGGGGGGGGGGGGGGGTGTAGAGAGAGGCAGGGGCCCGGCGGAGCTCTATTGGCATGCATTAACACAGACACAGACAAACACACACACACACACACACACATGCACACAGACACACAGCAGTAGACTGGTATATCCCCTTAATAAGTCAACCATCCAGAACCTAACCACTAACCCCCTACACACACACACACACACACACACACACACACACACACACACACACACACACACACACACACACCCCTAGGGCTCTCCTCACATCACACAATCACGTTCAAATTGTTTATTCTTACAATCTGCCTGGGTTAATGACTGTGGCGTGTAAAATACTGATTATTTCACCAGCATGGACAGCATGTGTGTTTGTATGTGTGTGTGTGTGTGTGTGTGTGTGTGTGTGTGTGTGTGTGTGGGTGTGTGGGTGTGGGGAGGAAGGGGGGTGGGGGGGGTGGAGGGAGGTAGAGATGTGTATGGACAATTTAGTCTCATTTAAATGGGAACAACTGGAGAGCAATGTTGAGGTTGACAGTCGTCATCCATATCACATCAGTCATCCATATCACACACACACACACACACATCCATATCACATCCATATCCATATCACACACACACACACACACACACACACACACACAGAGAATGGGAACAACTGGAGAGCAATGTTGAGGTTGACAGTCGTCATCCATATCACACACACACACACACACACACACACACACACACACACACACACACACACACAGAGAATCTCCCTCCTGAGACACACCCAGATCCACCTGCCTAATAGACACTTTCTTCCTCTCTTCTCTTTTCATCTTTTCATCTTTCCCTTTTCTCGCTCTCACTGCTATAGTGGCCTTTCTACCTATTGTGGTTCCCCGTTGAATCAAAACCCGTCTAACGCGACTATACAGAATCCACAAGGGGGGGGGGGGGGTGCAGTAAAACTGAGTTGTCTCCTAAAGACAGACACAGAAAAACACTGCTAACAGCACTCCAGGGTCCACATCTCTCCGTGGGATAAAGGCAAGGCAAAGAGAGAGGATTGCCACAGCAGCCCACATGACCAAAACTAACAAGGATAATTTGCGGGTCAACAGACGAAAGTTTCTCTGCGTCTGTTCATTTGCGAATGCGGGAGCCCCGAGGCAGAGCGGCGAGTCTCTGGAGCCGCGACTGAATTCCCACATCCTTCTGCAGAGCGTTCAGCTGGGGGGAGAGGCAGACGCAGGGTACGCGTAGGGTTAACTTTGTGTGTGTGTGTGTGTGTGTGTGTGTGTGTGTGTTTTTTAACCTTCCATTTTTTTTCCTAAAATAGGATAGAAACACACACGACGCAATACATCCTGAACTCAACCTGCCTAGTTGTGCATAATGAGCAGAATTTGCCCCAAAGCCAAAATATTATAGAGCTATTGCTGGAATGTGATTGTTGGTACGTGCAATACACCTTTCATGTGCACGTCAGGAAGTGCAGGGCATTCTGGGATGTTTCGTGCATGCGCGTGTGTGAAACGCTTCCGTATTTCAGCGTATTTCAATCGGAATATTCCTAATAATCTCTGCTCCTGCGGGGGTTCGGATTGCCGAACTTGCCACTGAACTGCAATTGGTTGCTGACAATCTGGCATCGTGCTGCGCTGTCACACTTCTGACGCCTCCTCTCCTCGCGGGTGCAATACTCTCTACTATACTATACTCTCCTTTAAACAAAGAAACAACAACAAAGACATCTGAGGCCATGTTTTATTTTCCTGTACCGCGACTCTGAGCACGGCGAGAGAATCAAAAGGACGGCAAACACTTGTGAGAAGATCCTCACATTTTAGTGTAATGTTGCGTGACCTGCGTGTCCATTAGTGTTCGCCTGGTGCTACTATGAACAGCGCGTGGTGGGAAATTAGCGTTGTATACATTGCTTTACATCTGGCCCTTGGCAGAACTGTGCGTTTGTGTGTGTGTGTGTGTGTGTGTGTGTGTGTGTGTGTGTGTGGATAATAAAGACATCTACTGGGGGGAAAAAAAGCAATACCAACGCGCCTTAAAGAGCTCACATTACACAAGTCACAAGTCAATGGAACAATGCGCTTTGAGTACAGTCAACTGCGACAGATGAATCACAGCGATGGAAACAAAGGCATGAGGCGAGGAGACAGGCGGATGATGCACACACACACATACACACACAAACACACACACACACAAAAATACACACACATATACAAACAGAAATATTGCCCATCACAACCCCCCCCCCCCCCCCCCCCACCACCCTGACTCCTCTGGCTCGTGGTGAGATCCGCTCTCTTGGATCCATATTACTTTTCCCCAACAACAAAACCGACCCTTGCCACCTTGATTCCATTTGCCATTGTCTAATAAAATCATGGATGACCCCGGCTAGTCCCTTGTTAATGGTTATCTCCACCCCTCTCTCTCCTCTCCATTTGCCCCTCCACCCCCCAACACCCCCCCCCCCTCACCATATACAGCAGCCCGGAGGGATTGGACCTGATATTTACACAAAGACAGAAGAGGCTGCTCGCCTGCCAGTCGCACTCTCAGGGAAAAAAAGGTGGCCCAGGTAGTCGATTCAAAAGGGAGATAGACGGTTTTTTGGTTTTCCCATTTTTAGAGGAAGCTATGAAGGCTTAGGGGAAATGATTATTTCTCTCCCCACCACCCCCGTGTGCAGTATTCCACCTTCAGTCAACGGGATGGAGCTTTTTCAAAGGGTAAAATACCAAATGGGTATAAGAGTGACAATGCTGGACCTTTTTTCTCAGCGTGTGGGAGAGACCTCTGAGACACGAGCGCTTTCTCTCGCTGCAGAGGTTCAGCAGATGTGCTTTGTTCCGCCGACAGCCCAATCCTGAAGACACGTACAGCATCCTGCAACTTATCTGAGTAGAGGCTAGCTATGCTCTGCAGTGAGGCATTCATAATGAAGCATATGTTGTGTGTGTGTGTGTGTGTGTGTGTGTGTGTGTGTGTGTGTGTGTGTGTGTGTTTGGACAGCACACACACACACAAACACACACACACACACACATACACCATTTTTCTACATCTAAAGCTCAGACAGGCAGGTGTATCTGCTTCCTGTGATTGGCTGAGTCAGCACAGCACTCTGACAGATACATGGATAGCTGTCTACAAACTAATATATACACACACCAGGAAGCACGCACGCACGCACGCACACACACACACACACACACACACACACACACACACACAAATAGAACCCATGCATTTTTTTAATACACGCACGTATGCATACACAGAATACGTACATATACATTCACACACACACACACACAAACACACAGGCATGTACAAGCTTGCAGACACACGTGCACATTGTACACACACATACACACACACACACAAACACATCCACATGGGCACACACAAGCAGTGACTCATCCCTCAAGCCAACATCCAAGGTCAGGAAGGAGTAATAAAGTAAAAAGTTCAAGGGGAAAGAAAGGGACAGGAACAAAGAGAGGGTGAGAGAGATGTATCACTATGTGAAGAGAGAGCAGAGGGCTGAGGGAGGAGGGTTACCAGAGAGGGACAGAGGACGAGGGAGAGACAAATGAAGAGCAAAAGGATGGAAAGAGTGTGGGACAGAGACAAAGAAGACAAAGAAGACAAGGTGTGTGAGGGCATGCGGCTTTCTGGTGGAAAGTATTAGCCCGCCAAGGTCAGTTGACACGACGTGATACACCAGAATAAAATTAGACTGTCATCTATCCATCCCTCCATCCTTCCTGGCACTGCCATGCCTTAATGCCAGGCTCTTGGCATAATTCAGACACACGCGCACACACACACACACACACACACACACACGCACACTGCAGGCATGATGAGAGTCATTCATTAAGGGCGAGGGCTTTTTGTTTGCGGCACTGCTACCTTGCAATCACCTCCACGGCATCCCAATTACCTCCAGTCTAATTGATGTTAGATGTATTAAAGTTAATGAGCCAACTGCCCATCTGTTGAGCAGCCAAACCAGCACAGGGGATTATCATTGAGAGGGCAAAAATGCAAGGCACAATCTGCAAGGGCAGATTCAGCCTGCTTGGGGGGGGGGGGGGGAGCTGAGAGCACTATACCATGAGGAGACAAAGAGAAAGGATTCGCCGCCAACTCTCTCGTGCTCCTTTTCTTTCTCCCTCCCTTTCTTCCTTCCTCCCTCCCTCCCCTTGCTCACTTGCTCCCTGCAATCAAAGACAAGCTTTCACATCACTCCGCGTTTTTTTCCGCCCTTCTATACGTCTTGCATCCTTTTTATGGTGTTCATATTTCAACTATATGGCTCTATATATGGCGGGTATATATATGGCATATGATTAACAGCCCTCAACCGACTCTGTATGTCCAATAAATCATAAATATATATATTTTACAGACTTATATACGCCTTGAAGCCAGAGATGAAATTTTAATTTGAAATGGCAGTTTTGCTGCTGGCCAGTGTTTTTTTTCTTTCTTCAGCAGGCCCAGCGGTGGACGGCTGGGGCCCTCCTTCCTCCCTTTGTTGTGGCTTCATCCTCTAGTGGCTTTTCAAAAGCTTCAGAGACAGCTGGACAGCCCAAAGTCAATCTGCGTATGTATAGAAGTCTTTGCGTGTGTGTGTGTGTGCGTGTGTGTGTGTGTGTGTGTGTGTGCATGTGTGTGTGTGTATGTATCACTGTTGGATGACTTCCCTGTCTAGATCCCATTAATCCCTGTTTGGTGCAAGGATCTGGAAACCTGTATATGACAGGTGTGCGCTGCTACTGATGATGATCAAATATGACTGCCTTCCCATCATGCTTTCTATCCAACATACAGCAAACCAAAAAAACACACACCACTGCTAGGAACTATCTGGTTTAGTTTAGTTTCATAAGTTTAGTTGTACAGGGACAATGCACATTAACATTTCTGTATATGTGCCAGTTTTAGCTGGGTAGCTAGTTTTCATCTGTAGTCCTTGGGCAAGGTGTTGATTGCCAAATAAAAGCACAATAAAAACACAATAAAAAAGCAGTGGAAACAAGCAATTAGTCCGGTAAGTATAACAATGTTATGGTTCATGCAGACAGGCGCAGACAGACAAACAGTGCAGCCACGCAAACATACAATACAGCCGTAAAACCTCTTGAGAGGAGAGGAGGAAAACAAAAAACGTCAAAATAACCAAACAATTAAGCAATATGCAGGCAGGCAAGCAGGCAAAGAAGGGCTAATGGTTGTGGTTACAGACCTGATTATCTATTAACCATGTTTTCAGAGTGTGTTTGAAGGATTTGTATGTTTGAATATTACGAATGTGTAAAGGTATGGAGTCCCAAAACTGGGCAGCTCTCGTCGAGAAGGCTGACTGGCCAAAGGAACGTTTGCTCAGAACCCAGTAGATACAAATAATTGCCTAGAGATGTTTTTTTCCCCAATGTCCCCAAAAGCCCCAAAGTAGGTCAGAAAGCCAACGGATTTTGAATGGTAGTGTCTAATTTTGTGTAGAAGTGCATTTTATTTTGTCATGTCTTTGTAAGGTACATTTACTGAGATTCAGTGAGCTAAAGTTGGGTCCACCGTTACGCCGGGCTGCAAGACTAAAATCCCTGGAGGGAAAGTTTGAAAAACACTGGCCTGGGTAAGCAAATGTCCCGTCAAGATACTCACACGGTATTTCCAAAGACATGAATGTCTGTTTATTGGCAAGTGTGTGTTTGTCCAATTCCACACATCAGTGACATGCTTTGACTCTCTGTGCTTTTCACTTGTACCTTGATTTTTTGTTTGTTTGTTTGTTTGTTTGTTTTTTAATGGGTTTAATTGAAATAGAAATGCCCAGGGATAGAACAGTAGCCTCTATTCAAACTCTGGCCAGTGAATCTGGGCAATTTTCCACTTGCCCAGATTCAAAACACAAGGGACAGGCTAGCGGGGTAGGGAAATTACCATTTCTGTACAGTCCATGTTCATTTTTAAGTAGATCTCCTGAAAGGGAATGAGTCATGGTACAATTCCTCTCCTTCATTTGCACTTCAACTACGGCCGATTTCCATATCCATCCCTTCTTTCACACCTCCCAGAATGAATTGAGTCATCATATCGTATTTTGCACGGACCTGTCCACTTTATGAGATGTGGATATGAATCGTGCAGTGTGTGCGTGTGTGTGTGCGCGAGTGTGTGTGTGTGTGTGTGCATGTGCGCTGAAGTACTATTCACCGGAGTTGTGTCGAGATGTGCTGAATGTGTTTTGCGTCCTAGTACTGTAGTGAGCAGCGAGAGGTGGGTGATTCTGCCCTGAGGCGGTAAACACAGAGAGTCTCCCATGTGGCGAACGATGCCATTTGCTGCAGTTTCAAGCCGCTGCATTCCTTACATACAAAAAAACTAAACGTGCACACACACATGCACACGAGTAGAAATGCACCACGCAGCTCACCACTTTTCCTGCAACTTTCAACTGTATTTAATAAAGTTTAAACTCTTCACCACATCAGAATTTGAGTATAGTTTTCTTGTTTATCTTTTACATTTATTCTTATTGTCATCTCTACAGATTCCATGTTATACAGTGGAGGGAAACAGACTTGATGACACCCAACAGACATCCTGTATATATAGTATGGTGTTTTGGCCCACTGAGCCGCGGGGACGCCAACTGTTCTCCGTGTTCAAAGAGGTTTTTTTTTTTGATGGGTCATTGCTTTATGGAGGCTGACATGGGGGGCCCTGTGTATTCCAATTGGGCCTAATGATAACCATGTGTGTGCATGTAACTCATTCTATGGTGCTTTGAACAGCCAAAATTATGTAATTCCCCCCCCCCAACCATATGCCCAAGCTGTAAATTGTGGTGGAGGGGTATGACGGAGAGGGGCAGTTCCCCCTCAAACCCTCGCCCGCCGACGTGGGGCAGAGCCAGGCGGGAACGCCACATGGATGAGATTTCAGTCTCTTCACCTTTGGACTCGTGCTCAAAAGACACGGAAGGCGAGAAGAAGGGGCAAAATGGGAAAAAATGAAGATAAAGTGAATTGGGTGAACGAGATAAAGGGAGAGAGAAAATGAGGACACAAAAGATAGACAGAAGGAGGGGAATTAGAATGATTGAGAGAAGCGGCAGGGGGATGCTATAGATGGAGGGTGGGAGAGAGAGAGAGAGAGAGAGAGAGAGACAGCGAGAAGAAAAAGACCTCTGCAGCCGATCAAATTTTATGGTTGAGTTATCCCTTTCACAGCCCCTTGAAATAGCCAAACAATTTACAATCATCCAAAGCATTAACCTTTCATGAGCCAGAGGGACTCATTGTCCATAATGCTGTGATGAGACGCTTTGCATGCCTGATGAAACGACGCGGGGAAAATAACTCATTCAGCAGGCAAAACAAAGAAGAGGAGAGAGGAGAGGAGGACAAACACAGAGAGAGGGAGACAAAAGAAGGAGAGAACAGAGAGGTGGGAGAAGATGAACGAGAGACAAAGGAAGACAGAGAGAGAGAGAGAGAGAGAGAGAGAGGGGGGGGGGGGGGGGGGAGGCATATAAGGGAGGACAAGGAGTGATGTGTGGGCAGCCTATTGTTAGGGTTGGCAGATTGGCTCTGCCCATCAGTGTGAGGGATGGCAGGGAGACTGGTGCTTGCTTCGCTGCCCCCGGGGTCCATACTTAACATTTCCTCAGGTGAGAGGGGGAGGAGGAGGAGGAGGAGGAGGGCTAGACTGAAATAGGGGATGAGTGCCAGAGAGAGAAAGAGAGAGAGAGAGAGAGAGAGAGAGAGAGAGAGAGAGCAAGGGAAGTGTTAAGAGAGAGAGAAGCAGGCTTGATTCCCATCTCGTGGCGGGGAGCCAATGTCCACGCTATTTACTGCATGACAGCCTCCCATATCTCCATCAATCCCCTACACAAGCCGGGAAACACCACGGGGGCCGAGGGGACGAGAGACACGGAGAGAGAGTGTGTGTGTGTGTGTGTGTGTGTGTACATGAGAGACAGGAAAAGAGGGAGGAAAGGAATAGAGACCTGAGAGAAAGGAAGGAATATGAACAAAGCAGAGAGAGAGAGGAGATGCAGTATTAGAGAGCCACAATATCGTTACTAAAAATGTCTCACCTTAATTCTAATAAGAGAGTGAAGAGACAGATTAACAGATTAGGCGGCGTTAATGTATGTCCTAAATCGCAGAGGGGAACCGGGGGTGGGGTGGGGGAGGAAATTGAAGTTTCCGCAGCAGGCACCGAGTCACCGAACTCTAATCTGTTAGGGTTAACAGGCGCTCACCAGAAACTTATTAGGCTTGAGTTACACTAATTATTAGACGAGATACAATTACAGTCACGGAGACAAATTGAGAGGGAGATGAATTGACGCCGAGAGACAGAAGGAAGAGAGACCTGTCGCGAGAGAGAGAGAGAGAAGGTGAACGAGCCAGGGAAAGGGGCGAGACAGAGAGAGAGAGAGAGAGAGAGAGAGAGAGAGGCTGCATACAAATGACCCCTTTTAGCTAATTAGCGCCACTGCTAAGAGCCCAGTGAGAATTGGCCCCTATGCGCTGCTCCGCTGCGGCCCTATAGGTGGTGAGATCAAGTCTGTGGCCACGGGGGCTCGTAAGCGATGTGTGTCATCCCGGCATACCATCAGTCATAGAACAAAGGAGCCACGCAGGTCAGAGACATGCTGCACCTCCTTCCACTCGCCTCTCTCCTCTCTCTCTCCTCCTTCCCCACTGCTGCTGTCTTCTCACGCTCTCTGTTTTTCTTCCTGTTCTCTTTCCCCTGTTCCGTTTCTCTCGTTTTGTTTTCCTTCCCCATTAGCCCCTTCCTCCTCCTCATCATCGCCTCTTCTTCCCTTCTCCCCCTCCTATGTATTCCATCCTCTTCATAACCAGCCCGTTCCTTTGTGTGTGAGTCAATTAGCCGGCCCTTTAGTTTTGATTTATAGACCACAGACCTCCTATGGCCTAATGGATTGCTGTGAATTAATATGCATTTGCTTGTGTGTGTGTGTGTGTGTGCGTGCGTGCGTGTGTGTGTGTGATAAATTAAGGAGCAGGAGACAATAGAGGTCACAGAGGTACCACTTCTATACGATTCTCGGCCTCTCCGGTGTTTAGTCAGTGCCACACCGGTCCCCCAATTTTCATCCCTCACTTGGAAGAAATTATCATTCGGTAATGTCGACATAATGGATTATGAACAATAATAGAACTGCTGTGCTCGTTCAGCTGAAGCATCTCAATATCTCTTGCCATGTGGAAATAATTAGGAGGTTAATAAAGATCGGGACCAGTGATTACTATTGTGTGAACAAACGGTATTATTGAGTGTTGGGACGCAATTCATCAAGGTCACATTTTTCCTCCCTTTGTTGGCATACAGACCGAGGCCAACAACACTACAGATTAGACCCACCAATCTTGCCTCGGGGGTGGAGAGGAGAGGTCAGCATAGGTGCAAGTATACATCACCATCATCATCATCATCATCTGACTTTTGTAGCACACGCTGACCAGAGGCTATTTACACCAATCCAAAGTCAAGAGGCCTAGTGCTGGTGGTTTATAGTTCAGGGGGGTCATGAACTTTCAATTCCATATCAGAAACTGTCTCCAGATCTGCCAGACACGGTTAATCACAAACGGGCCCTTCGGTTCCCCGGCAGTGTGTATGTGGATGAAAAGCTTGTATCTCCGAAACGTCGGCTTCCCAGGAAACTAAGACAAACGGCCTCATTTCCAGGTTGATTGCCGTTGAATTGCTTAAACTCTGCCAAGGGTTTTGAGATGTTTAATGAAAAACCCCGCTAAGCACATATAGGACTTCAACTTTAAAACCCAAGAAGAAGACAAATCAACACGCCGATGTGTCTTCTGTTGCTGCCGCAGTTCACGAGCACTTGATGTATAACTGTAGCTGCTGCCCCGGAGGGCCACTGATAATACTCAATCTAACCGACCTCATTAAGGGACCCATGTTTTTTATACTCTCCATCTCGCCCCGGTAGAGATCTCTGCAGCCCATCGCTATTTCCATCAGGGGGAGATGAAAAAGCGTTCGTCTAATCATTCCTTTTTCTGCACACCGGTGCCGGTGTGTGTGCGTGCGTGCGTGCAAGCGCACCGAGATTATTAACCGGTTTAATGGCTAACAAAGCCTGACAGGTGCTCTTCTCGCCTGAGATTAAGGACTGCTGGGTTAATGATGGTGTGAGTGAGATTGTCATAACTCACAATAAGGCCATTAAAGTGATATTACTGAAAGACTTGAGCTGATATGTGCTCAACTCTCCAACAAGGTGGCATTGGGTGGAGGGCTGTGTCATTTTTCAAAGAGATTTTTCTTGCCTGCAGGGTCGGTGTAACTCGCTAAAAATGGTCTGGGATTCGGGAAGAACCTTCATCAGAGAGGAAGAAGCAAGTAATGAGGCAAGACGAGACAATGGAAGTGCTTGCTGCTTTCTACCCGGAAAATAGTATCGAATTGCAGAAAACCTCCAACGCATCACCTTCACATCAACAGCTGTCGTCAAATATAGGTTGTTAAATAACTGCTTTGCTGCTGATAAACTTTGAAATGTTCTACACTCAAAATCACCACTGAATTAGGAGCAATATTAGGAGACGCTTACAAATATTCCCTTCTTCAAGCTTCTTCCATTGGCTCACCTTTGTTGGTGCATCACAACATCCACCCTGGACAAAGAAAACCACATTCCTTCACTGGGAGAAACATTGATCAGTAGTTGATGCTTCAAGACAACACAATAGTGAGTGGAGGGGGCTGTGGCAGCCTTCACTATAGACCACTACCCCCCTCTAGTGGTCGGTAGGGGCTACTGTGGTGTTCAGGGGACAAAGGAACAAAGGACGGGAGGATGAACAATAGAGTCAGCAACAGATATCAGCTGTCCTGTGCTACAGAACAGGTCCGCTGTGTGTCTTACCATAGAGGAAGTAGAGGTGCACTGCTAGCAAGTTGAAATCTGTGGAAAAATTGGATCCTTTTGCAGAATGATGTCATTTTTGTTATCAATTTTATTGGCAAATAAGCATAAAATAGGTTTATTATAATACAATATGGATTGGCTCTAATTTTACTGCTAAAATGTATTAAAGGGATGAAATTGTTGTTGAATTGCAGGATTTTAATTTTTACATTAGATTATGATCCTCTGGATTATTGAAATATGAACCACTCTAACAAAATGGTTGTGTGAGAAGGTGATTATGGGATGTGGCGGAGCAGAATGGGGTCTGTGCCTGTAAGATCCAAACAATATATGACACCGGTGTAAAAATGCACCAGCAAACTCACCCTAAGAGTTTGAGACCATATCCATGTCAATACCGTGCTTCATATTGCTCCATCTGTCAATCCTCATATCATTTTACTTTCTCGAAGGATAGTTTGGATGATTATGTCACGCCTTCAGGGATATGACAAGGCTTTACAGATGAATTTCTAGCATTGTGGAGACACTTTTGACTGTCTGTCTTTTCAATTCTCATAATCCCTGGTAAAATGACACTGTGGTGTAAGAACTATGTCACTGTGTACCTGTAGGGGTCAGAGCTGCCACCTGAGCCACTCCTCCTGGGGCCCTGCACCGGAGCCATATCCACCTGCCGTTACCTGTATGCTCCCCAAGGACCACACCCACTTCACCGGAGGAAAACACTGTAATCAGAGTTCTGATGTACGCCACAGGCTCAAGCTTTTCCGGGCATATCTGTATGGTCATCATCACTAACTCACACATATTTATTTGGACACAGTCATCATCGCCGCGAATGCACACGGTCACTTCAGCACACCTGGCTGAGCTGGAAAGACAGAAAAAACTCCACGTTTGAGTGTTTCGGGTTTCCGGTGAGAAGCATCTCCAGCTCGGATAGACAGACGTTTATTATAAAAGGTAAGATCTTCAACTTATATGCATGTAAACACTTTAAGCTCCTTATTTTGTTCCATAGTTAGCCCACCCTTTCACATAGATCTGCCTTTAAGATGCCTTTGAGATGTTTGCTTCTCACTGAACACACTCAGCGGGTATTTTTTTTTATCATTAAGACCCATTGCCAGCCATGTAATTTTGAAAGAGTAATTTCAGTGGGATGTGGGCTGAACGTTATAGCACAGCATGCATGTGAAGATTGGCCGAGTATAGTTTGTAGCCCTGCGCGTGTGTGAGTGAGAGATAAAAAGACTCGGCTGATGAAAGAAGGAATGCTATAATTTATCTTCTTTTATTTCAGATTAAAATGGGGTGCTTCTCATTCGTCAAACTGATGATGGTCATCTTCAACTTGCTTATCTTTGTAAGTATGTTTCCACTTTGATTGCATACATGCATATGATGGGAGGTGGGTGGGTGGGTGGGGGGGGGGGGGGGGTAGGTGCTGGTGTAGGTGTTAGGGGTGATGTGCTGTGGGAGTAATTGTGTTTATTATTGTGTGAAACCTTTATGGGGAAAGTCACGTGTGAAGTAAACAAACAATGGCTCTCAACACAATGCATAGAAAATCATTTTCCCCCTCCACCCCGCCCAGATAACAAGCACGTTGCATAAACATCTCAAATCACTGAGCAAGAAGCCCTAAATGATACTCCCTCTCCTCCTGACCTCCCCCTCCCTCCCCGACTTTCTCAGCACTACAGCAATTTTCATCTCATTAACTTCAAAGGCTCTAATTTTGCTACCTACTTCCTCCGCCTAATGTTGATAACTAATGCGGGATGTGAAATGGAGAGAAACTTTGGCGACGGTAAGCTGAATTTGCCCGGCGAGTCGAGCCCACCTGGACTCCCACTGTCACAGGAGCGGCTGCACAGATGACGCTGTTAGCACAAGTCATCATTTTCCTCACATTTCCCATTTCTGCCTGAGTGCCGTCTCTTGATAAATCTAGTGCGGCAGCTCTATTAGTCCCAGCAGCACAATGATGATGATGTCCCTTTGAAATGTTAGCCAGTAGAGCAGAATGATGAAATGATTCCCTTCAGCTCATAAAGAGGATGCTTTAATGTGATTGCTCAAACACTTTGGCCACTGCAACTGCAGTTGAAGTTTTGATGTTGCGACTTCTCTACTTTCTGCTCTCATCAGACGAGTTCCCTCCAATGGAGATCTTTATTGAGCTAAATTTATGTCTCTGTTAAAGCCAATGAAAAACTCCTGCAGCCAGTTGTTTCTCATCTGTTTGGGTTTTTTTTGAGTAAAATTGACTCTGAGTCACCTGGATGCAAGATCTTTCCTGGAGAGCATCCCATCCCATCCCATCAGGGACTGAGCAACAATGCAAGCGGCGTGTTTGTAAAATAACAGTGGGAATTCTGCGATACTATCCGTACATCGTTTTCATACCGCATTACTTTGGCGTGTCATTGCCTTGGAAGCCATCTAAATGCATTGGAAATTAGAAGTGTCTCCGGCTGTCCCTCTGCAGATCCATGTTTGAGTGTAGGGACTTAATCAGATTGTCTGCTCCCAGTAATATGACCCATGGAAGATGTCTTTCTCATTCCAAGGCCTTCAAAGAGGACCAATTCCATTTCAATTGGGGTGGGACGGGTCTGCTCTCTTTTTGCTCTCTCTCTCTATCTATCTCTTCTCTCCATTCACCCCCCCCCCCCCACCCCCCACCTCCCAGAGGCTCCTATTCTGTGGCCTGCCATTCATTCCCTCTCTTCTAACCCTAATAGGCTCTATTTTCCATCTCCATAGCATGCCGTTTCCTTTTCCCCCCCAGTTCCCCCACCCCCTCCAAAAACACTAACCTGATTTAGTTCCAATCCTTTGCCATTTGGGTGTTCAACTGACAGGGCATCCACCTTCATATGGCACACCATCAAACGGACTAACCAGCTTTAAAAAAAAAAAAAAAGAAAAAAAGAAAAAAGACAGCGTGCCAGCTACAATTATACCTGGCGAGGGATGATGGTGGCAGACAAGGAGTTAGAGGAGGAATATGCTTGTCGTATCACATTTAGCCGGCGGTGCGCTGATGGCACAGAACAGGTTCAGGGGAGACGAGAAAACCCTGGAGTGAAAGGTAGGAAGAAGGAGGGAGAGAGAGCGAAGAGAGGAGGCAAAGGTGAGACAAAGACAATAATAGATAGATAGAAAGAGCTGGACTGAGTTGGGGAGAGAGAGAGAGAGAGAGAGAGAGAGAGAGAGAGAGAGAGAGAGAGAGAACAAGAGGGGGGGGAGACAGAGAGAGATTATTCCCAGGCGGGAGGCATCAGTGTTTGACAGGCCATGTAGGATGTTGGGGCCTGATGGAAAGCAGAGGGCCTCCTGAGTGTGAGTATAACAAGTCTGATTGGGCCTGACAGACAATATCAGGTTTCAAACATGCTTTCTGGAGAAGGGGAGAAATGAATAAGAAGTCACTCAGAGTGAGGAGCAGAGGTGAGGGAGAGAGAGAGAGAGAGAGAGAGGAGGGAGGGAGGGAGGGGAGGGAAAGTAACAGAGAGATGGATGCAGGAAGGAGAAATAAATGGTCAAGAGGGGGAGAGATGAGGAGGAAGGAGAATGGCAACAATGAGAGAGAGAGGGAGAGAGAGAGAGAGCAGGTGATTTCCAGATTGCAATATGAAACATTTGACATAGATCAGAATTTGTCCTCTCACAAGCAGGTTTTACAAGCTTTCACTCAATAGATTTTTGAAAGAGTTCACTCCAGCGTCCCCCGGTGCTCCACTTTGAGCATGTTCACAGTTGAATAAAAGGATACTTGATATATATTTTTTCTGAAGGACCGTGCCCATCAGCATTCAATAAAAGCGGTACTGAATACGCAACTCAACACCCGCGCCCTTCCCTCAGGAACTCAGCTGTTCACATTCAGACTCGGTGTCTTAAAACCTCGTTCCTCTGGGTCCCCGGGGGGTCGGGGGGTCGGGGGGGGGGCAGCGCTAAACTTCTCAAACTGAAGTTCGGAGCTGGAAAAATGCAACGTCCCCCACGTTCTCCTTCACCGTCCATGCTATAATCCCATGGCCTACTTTTGTACACCCCAAGGCCGACTTTATCCACCAGCACAAGATGATCGCTAAATGGATTTCTGTCCATTATGCCTATGTGACATAAGTGGTGAGATAAAGGGGGTCATGGGAAAAGGGCAGTGATTTCCTTTCGAGAGGTAAGAAAAAAAGAGGCCTAGTTGTTGCGGGGCTTAGGTACATAATGGGAAGCCTGAGGCAGCATCTCTCTCTCTGTCACTTTCTCTCTCTCTCTCTCTTTCTCTTATTCCCTCTCTCTCTCTTCTTCCTAACAAAGGAAATCCTCCTCTATCCCTCCTCTCTGTATGGTTGGGTTCACAGTGTCACTGGGAGATAATGGTAGGAGAGGGTTGGTCATGTAAACCTCGCCTCTCATTTCCAAAACCTATTACCCCCTCAAGAGCTGTTGACATGACCCCGTCTGGATGACTGCCGGGCAAAAACAAACGACATTTTACTCACATTTCACCGCTGTAAAATGTGGATTACATAGTTTGTAAAGCTTGCTGGTCAATGCATGTCCCGATTTCATGTGTAGATACCTTTGTGTGTCTACATAGACGGTATAATTATTATTATTATACACAAATATATGATTGTATGTATGCTTTTATGTATGTGTGTGTCCCTGCGTGGATGTTTTCCTGCATCTCCAGCTGGGGGGCCTGACCCTGCTGGCCATGGGCATCTGGGTGACCGTGGACGGGGGCTCCTTCCTCAACATCCTGGGGCCCTTCTCCAGCAATGCCGCGCAGTTCGTCAACGTGGGCTTTTTCTGCATCGCCATCGGCGGCGTGCTGGTGCTGCTGGGGCTGCTGGGCTGCTGCGGGGCCTACAAGGAGAGCAAGTGTGTGCTGCTCACGGTAGGTGTGTTAGACCTGATTTAGGTCCTGAGAGTCACTTGGCGATGCTTTAATTAAGCTCAATACTCAATAAGCTCAATAAGCTAAAAACAGAAAACTGACAAAAGGTAGAATGTTGCACCTTTTTTGAGTGTATAAGCAGAAAAGACACATTTTGCAATATCACAGTAACCTCCATTTCAATTCTGTGCTTATACTTTACTATAAAGCCAATGTGTCTATTGGATTCCTGAAAGAAAAAGAAAAATTTGGTATATATAAAACCAAGTACTACCAACAAGGTACAGCATAATACCATAGATAGTTTCATAGTCAAACCACTGACAATGCAACTTAAAATGTCAAAAGAATTCATGATCATCAATCAACAATTGACCCAGTTATTTTTTGGCCAACATATTTCTTAAGGATACTGACGATACGCAGCTTGCCCGTTTTCAGCATCTCACACAACCTTGCGTTTACATACGCCCCATCGGTAGCCCACCCAGTATCCATCACGCCACTCCTGCTAGATCATCATCAGCAACACCACCCTCCCACAAACCACCAATAGCACAGTGTACATTATTACGCTCATTAACGACGGGGCTAACTACCTCTTAGTCCACTGCAGTGAATCTAATGAGTAGCACAGACAGCACATTTTCCCCCCATAGAGCCGCCATCATGTCCGCAATCTCCCATTGAGTTGAATGATGACGGTGCAGCAGATCCTGCGTTGCGTGGTGCGCATTTACGAGTTGCGCCACGAGTATAACGGCGCAGGATGGAGATGCCTTATCTGGCCCGGCGTTTTCTCTGCGTCCCTCATCGCAGACCTGTAATGGAGTGGATGAGCTGATAGAATGGATCTTATTGTCCCTTATTGTCCTTTCTGTGTTATCAGCCGAGCTTTATCGCCAGTCTCTGCGATTGCGCGGGAGAACGAGAGGTTGTTTAGAAGGCCTCAGAATCAACTTTTTTTCTGCCGAGTGCAGTAACGTGGCGAGGCGCGACCCCGGTGCACGGGCGCTCCGCAAACACGGGAGATAACGCAACAGGCCCGCGCAGAGTGATGACCATTACACAGAGAATAGCCACTATCAACCCGCAGCAACTTCTTCATTGTCTCCTCCTCTACTTCCTCCTCCTCCAGTTCTTTTCCGTCATCCTGGTCATATTCATCGCTGAAGTGGCAGCCGGAGTGGTGGCCCTGGCCTACTCTTCATTTGTAAGTCCCCCTCATCACCTCCGCCAACCTCTCTCTCCTCTTTTTTCTCCTTTTTTTTTTTTGATTCCCCTCCCCTCCTTCTCTTCCCCCCCTGCCGCCGGTCCCCGTCCTCATCGCCCCCATCATTGGGATGTGCTCTTCCACCTCCATCTCTCTTCGCTCTCTCTCTCTCTCTCTCTTCCCTCCTCTCCCTCCCTGTTCCACTCTCTAGATTTTATCTCCATGTAAATTCTCCATCATAGCCCCGGCCATCATTGAATTACTGGCTTTATGTCCGCCTCAGTACATTCGGCTACTTAATGACTGCAGGATTGCCCGGGGCCATGTGCAATGTCTCTCACTTTGAGCAATTTATTACTCTGGAATATCGAAGCTAAAGCATTTTATATGCAAAACAGCCTATTTACATATACGCCCCCCCCCTCCCCATGTGCACACACACACACACACACACACACACATACACATATCACTCACACACGCACCCCCCCTTCCCATTTAGTGCTACCTATAATAATTACAAGGATTTCAAATGAGCTATGTAAAAGGAGGTTAGTGAGAACTGGGATCCCAATAAAGAAAACAGAAAGTGTTTTTTTTTTTCCAATCAGACGATGCATCAGGAGTCCCCGAGAGCAGAAGGGAGATAATCTGATGCACAGCTCTCTGTAGCGAGGTGATGAGTGGAGGAGAGTGGCCTGTGCACTGCCTGACAATCACATTTGTTGGTGCTTGAATTGCTGGTATACTACTCTGGGTAGCAGTTACCAACCTGCGTTTTCTTTCTCTCTCTCCTCCCTCTCTCTCTCTCTCTCTCTCTCTCTCTCTCTCTCTCTCTCCCCCTCTCTTTCTCACTTACTCTGTCTTTCTCTGTGTTACCCAATGTATTCTGGTCCTGACCAATCCAGTGTGTGCAGGCTCTCACACAAAGAGGCACTGAGAGTTTGTGTGTGTGTGTGTGTGTGTGTATGCGTGCATGTGTGTGTGAGTGTGTGTGTGCATTTGTCCTTGGAGGCTGAGCTAGGAGAGCTGCTGAGGCTGTTTTGTTGAAATAAATCTGCCCGTCTCTCGCCTGTCATTTACAAAGCCTACCTAACCAAGCCTAGCAATCTAAAAGGCATCTGGCGGGAGGCAAATCAGCTGTGTGCCTGTGTGCCTGTGTGTGTGTGTGTGTGTGTGTGTGTGTGTGTGTGTGTGTGAGAGAGAGAGAGAGAAAAAGGGAAAGAGCGAGATGTGAGCTGTTGTCTAAGGCTTGTTTGCATGCAAGACATAAATCATAGATTTGTCTTTCTTAAGGAGATAGCTGATATGGTTAGAGCCAATTTAATGTGCTGTTTGTTAGCCTCAGTATCATCTGTTCATTATATACACAAAGAACACAGTCATTTCCATCATGGATATGACTGTGTGAGAGCAGCTGTCCATCTCCAGCTTTTGATAAGACACAGTATACACAATAGCATTGGGGGAAAAAAAGGCCAATATACATCTAATATACATATATATAGCCGCCTGTGTCAATAAGCGGAGGGAGAGCAGCCTAGAAAATGAAAGGGGACAATAAATAAAGTGTTGATCTATTCCATACTACTCATCTATCTCATAAATCTGCCTTTTGGCCATCGGGCCTCCCCAGCTCATCTAACCAAAAAGCCAATAACCTTCAGGTGATCTGAATAACTGAGATTTAATAAGTAATTCCAGCAGGCATTATGAGAGGCCAGCGCCGGTCATGGTTGTTCTTTCCCTCCAAGTGATTCGGAAGTGACCGGGGTACAGATTTATTATAGGAGATGATATGGACTTCACAATGGATTAATAACGTAGATGTGATCTGACATTTAATGAATAATGCCAACGTCCATGTAGATCCAGGGTTGGGGAAATGTACTTTCCAAATGTAATCCATTACAGATTACTGTTTGTTTGCGTTTGAATTTTCATCAGTAACGTAAAAAAACCACCAGATTACTCCGACTGAGAAATGTAATCTGATTAGTTCCAATTACTTCTGGATTAATCATCTAGATGGGATTTGACAGACAATGAATAATGCCACCAACCATGGGTATTTCTCATAACTACGAGACGCTATATTGGCAGTGATGGCGGGAGAGTCTTTCCATTATTGCTTTCCTCTTTAAAACAACCAATTAACTAACAAGTCAGCCCGGCAGTGCAGACGCCATCGACGATATCAATGATTAGCAAGGTTTGAAAACAGCACAAGGCCAACATTAGATCAATAACACATAAAGCGTTCTATCATCCCACTTGCTCTGCGTGTGTGTGTGTGTGTGTGTGTGTGTGTTGTGTGTGTGTAGGTGTAGTTTTTTTGCCTCCACTACACTTTTGATAGATGTGTTATCGCCTCCTGCCTCACAATGCTGTATGTTCGTCCAGGCTTTGTCCTGTCCACCGTGTGTGTGTGTGTGTGTGTGTGTGTGTGTGTGTGTGTGTGTGTGTGTGTGTGTGTGTGTGTGAGTGTGTGTGCGCGTGTAATGGTATGCGGCGAGGCGCGGGCCGAGTGACAGTGATGAATTAGCTGGCTGGTAATAACCCCTCTGATCTCAGCCCCTCTCCCAGCTTCTTGGGGGGCACTTTTAATTGTGGCATGTCTCCCTGCATCCCCTTGGGCATCTCTCCTCCTGCCCCCTCAGTGTACACACACACACACACACACACACACACAGACACACACACACGCACGCACACCCAGAAGCAAACATGCTTTGGTACACATTATGAAGGCAGATACATAGGTGCGCATGGGCACATACACACACACACACACACACACACACACAGCACACATACACACACCACAGACCCTCCTCATCAAATAGGTCTTTGTGTGACTGTACGCGACAGGCTTATTAATCAAAATGGAAAAAAACAGAGTGAGAGCGGGGAGTGAGGGAGGAGGGAAAGAGGGGGGAGGGAGGAGGGGGAGAGAGAGAGAGAGAGAGGTGTCATGAAAGAAAGCCAACCTGTGTGTAGTAAAGGAATTCCTCCATACTGCCAACAGACGGCTCTCCTGCCTGCAACATAACCGCTTTCTGTGCTTTAGATTACGTCCGTGAAATAAGTATGGAATATAAAAGACAATGGAAAGAAAAAAAGGTGTCCGGACCAAAACGACCAGTAGCATCAATATATATGTAAATGCGACCATTTACGACCACAAAAGAGAAGAAGAATGGAGAATAATGGCTCAGTCATTTTCTTTCAGGTGCCGGGCCACGGCTGTTTATTTCCCAGGTGCTTTGTTTGAGAGAAGATTTATTTCATTATTGATACATAGGTGACTCCCTGAGAATTACCTCCCTGCCTATAAAAGCAGCCACGCTTGTTTTATTTCAGGGGTTTCCACAGTGTAGTGTGTGTGTGTGTGTGTGTGTGTGTGTGTGAGTGTGTATGTCAGTGGGTGTGTGTGTGTGTGTGTGTGTGTGTGTGAGACAAGTGGACCTTGACAGCAAAAGCTGAATGGCGTTCTGTGCACTTGTGTGTATTTATGCTCTACAGGGATACTCATCACTACTAGTATTTGTAGGTATGTGTGCATGAGTGTGTGAGTGCATGTGCATAACAGACTTGAGTAAGTCAGTGAAACTCGCTTGCTTTACTCAAATCCTTTGACTAATTCAAGATTGCAGTTTGAGGACAGTTGCATTGTGGGTTTGAGACTGGGTTGAGACTCATCCTGAGAGGTAATTGCAGTGCTTGTTGTGTGTGTGTGTGTGTGTGTGTGTGTGTGTGTGTGTGTGTGTGTGTGTGTGTGTGTGTGTGTGTGTGTGTGTGTGTGTGTGTGTGTGTGTGTGTTTTCCTCCAGGCTGAGGGCATCCTAAAAGCGTGGGCAACCCCTGCTTTGAAAGACCAGTATGGCAGTGATCCTGTGGTCACCAAGCTGTGGAACACCACCATGACAGAGGTAAATAGTCTGAGACTGTCTAAAGGAAGCCTAAAACACTACTGAAATGTATTAAATCAAACTATTTGAACATAAGCGCGCATATGACGTAATATTCAGGATAATAGTGTGATAGTAATGTGATTCAAGGAGGAACAAAGATGGTTAAAACACACCCAACCTTAACCTGGATGGAAAAAGCATATTATAAAAATAGTTTGTTCTGATTGGCTGAGCCCCACTCCTTGTAAAATGCCCGATAAACACACACCTATGACATAGAGCAGTTAATTGAAATCCTAACGAGCTACTTATTGGTTGCTTAACTACCACTTCATTTACCACCACTGCTCAAGACATGACAAATATTATTACCTAATTATTATCAATTAAAAATAAAAGATTTGCTGAACATTTGCATCCATGGTGTGTTGCTGCCATTTTATAAGAAACAATAATGCACTCAGCGTTGTGGTTGACAGGGAAGTGGAGTACAGCTCAGCCTCTTGGTGCTCATTGCTTTAGAAAGCATCAGTTTATCTCTCCACCCACTGGTTGCATTCCCTGAAATGCCCAAACTGATGGGAAACTAACCTCAAAATGATTAGAGCTAAGTTTTGGTGTAGGCTGACAACAGACATCCACAAAAGACAAAGGCAAAAACAGTCAAAATATTATTATATTTGTAATATTTACATTTTTTATAATATTGTACTTCTTCAGTGTCTTTGTTCTTATTGTCTGTTATTACACAGGGTACACTTACAAGGGAGAGATTGCTCTGTGCTCTGTTAGTGGATATTTAATAATCTCTATGTAATCTATAACAACTAATGCATTCTATTGAATACCGCTACATTGTTTGTGGTACTATTTACCAGTTCATTGCCACAGTAATCTCAGTGAGGTTAAATCTCTTACTTTACCTCACCTTGCCAATTGAAAAAGAACATTTTAAACTCAGTGATGCCTTTTTGTGATCCTAGCTTCACAATAGCAAAGACACCCATAAACTGCTGTGGCTCTAATACTATTGTCAAGTATGTCAAACATTTTTTTTTAAATTCACCAATCTGTTCTGAAACTAATGGTAAAAATAGACACACAACCCAACAGTACCCAGCAGCAACAGCAAAGAAATAGAAAAGCAGAACTCAATGAACTGAATTCAGGTTATTATATCAGGCCATTAAGATTGTTTTGCTTAATCCATAAAGTAAAATACATGAGAATACTTGACTTTCCAGATAATAATATATCAATATCCAAGAAGCCCTTTCCTGTTCCCTAGTTATTGTGCTTGTGTTTTCTACGCTATGATAAGTGTTAGCGTAGCGTGTTTTCTCTTTGTGCCAAAATGATAACTGTGTGTTTTTCTTTGTGCATCCGTCTCTCAGCTGAAGTGCTGCGGTTTCACCAACTATACAGACTTTGTGGACTCCGAGTTTGAAAAGCAGAACGAAGGCCTCCTCCCATCCAGCTGCTGCCAGCTCAACCGCTTCAGCTGCAGCCCAGAGCTGGCAGAGCGTAGCGCCGTGGAGGTGACAAAGACAATACCACTCAAATCCAGCAGCATTAAAATATAGCATGTGTAACAATGTGTATCCATACGTACATAGTGTTTTTATTATGAGGATAGATTGTGGCTGCGTGTGAAAATGCACTATTCCAAGAGCACTGTCCAAGAATGTGCTTAGGACAAAATGATATAAACTGCTACCATTATGGCTTCACTGTCCAGCTGATGTTTGGGTCAGGGAAATATTTGATATGTAAAAGGTTCATTCAGCAATTTCAGTGTTTTTCGCCTTTAACGAGGATATGCAGGTATTTTAATGTGTCTTTCAAGATAAATATGAAAATGTACTATTACTATAAACGAGACAATAAGGTAAATATGGCCATCGGTGCTTCCATTTCCAGTCTGTCAGTGTGTGTCTTAATGCTGATTTATCATGAATAGACATTGAGGAAAATATGTCAAACTCAACCTCCAAATAAAATGTACATTTAGACTAGACTCATCCTGTGGCTCACATTACATTCTTTCCTCTGTAGGGTTGCTTTGCACAGCTTCTGGAGACGCTCAAAAAGAACGCCAACATTGTGGGTGGGATCGCAGCAGGAATTGGCGCCTTAGAGGTAAAATCACATGTAAACATTTCCCTTTACATGGTTAATAATAACTTGGTGCTCAATGCTGTTAAGGTCAGCGGTGAGTGAGCCAGAGCATTGTCTTGGGAAATTATTCACTTCTCCATCTTCGCTGCTGCTGCCTGCAACACTGATGGAAGTGGACGGCCCACCCTACTTTAGGCTTAGAAAAAATACAGTGGTTTTATCTTCTCTAACCTTTGACCCGTGAAGAAAACAATGATTTGCATGTAGCAAACATCCTGTGGCTGCAGACGCATTTCATGTTATGGTTTTGATATGATTGTTTGGTCCCATTCAGATGGATGGAGGGCAGATCAGTGAGAGCCTTTCAGTTACTTTTATTTAGTCTGCAGAACCCTATTAGAGTTCGTCTGGCTTTAGAAAAAAAAAATCTATATTGCAGAGAGAGATTCATGTTTTTTTCTGTTTCCCTAGGTTGCTGCTATGATTGTGTCAATGTACCTCTACTGCCACCTGGACAATAGAGTCAGCTGAAACTCCTGAAGGAAAATGTGAAAACATGAAGAGCACAACACAGTTGAATTAGTTGTGATTTTCTGTTGAAACAATATTTACAACAATCTACTATACATGCTAGATCAATCAAGATACCGTCTTCTGGATTTCACCATAATTTCAGTTTAAAAAGGGGAAATAACTAGCTTTATTTTGAAGTCATGTTTTTAAAGCCAAAACATAATAATACATATGTTTATTAAAAAGTTAGAAATATTCCTTGAATTTGTTTTTAGCATAGTGAATGAGATAATTGTCTTGTTTTGATGCCTTTGGGGCCACCGTTTAATCCTCATGCTTTCCTCATCAACAATAATGTATTACGTGGAGAGTAAGAGCACAGTTGGATGTGTTCACTGTAAATGGCATATGAAAGAGAACTGTACAGGAGAGCACAGTACTTCAATACATCTTTGTGCTGCTGTGTATTATTCATCACGGTTATACCCTTTAAGATTACATGCATTGTGAGACAAGCCTGAGTAAATATTGACCAATAAAAGCCTTTATAAGACAGGAGGGACTGAGAAACATTGTATTGTTTGTTGTGCATCGGGTTATTGCTCTTAAATTAGTGCAATCATCACAACTCCCTGTGCAAATCCACTACAGCCACTGTGCCTTTGTTCCTCTGTTTCTGTTTGGCTGGGGACGAAGCAACCCAGAGAGAAAGGGAGAGAGAAAGACCGAAAGAGAAAGAGAGAGAGATGGACATGGCGCAGGGAGAGAGAAACAAAAACAGAGAGAGAGAGAGAGACCAACCATATTCCCTATTCCATCCAGTCCAATTATACACCTGCTAGGTATTTAGAGTTAAATCTGTCATCATCTCATGCCTGGTGTGCTCCCAGCCCCCATGTTTAACAATAACCCCCAGCTCCGTCTCCTCCCCCCCCCACCACCACCACCTCCGTGCTCCCAGAGGGATGGACCCAAAGCCACCCAATCAATATTCCATCTACATTGCAGCTATCAGCCTCCGCGGTCTGCTCATCAGAATGTTCAATAGGTCAAAAATGACATTCAAAAGGCGCCGTGCCCACCACTTAGGCTTTGATGCGAGCCAGCGGTTTTTGACTGACAGGCAAAATGACCAGGTTTAGCGCCGGGGTAGATAATGGCACGCAGACCCAATCCTAGAATATGGAGAGAAAGGGAGTTTATAGTCTGTGTGTGTGTGTGTGTGTGTGTGTGTGTGTGTGTGTGTGTGTGTGTGTGTGTATACGCAGACCTGGAAACAATTGCCTCACATGAAATGAAATGCTAGGTGACCTGGTGGCTGTGGCAAGGGAGGGACTCGGTTAGTGCAAAACACTGCACACACACACACACACACACACACACACACACACACACACACACACACACACACACACACACACACACACACACACACACACACACACACACACACACACACACACACACACACACACACACACACACACACACACACACACACACACACACACACACACTAGCAAGCAGTGGACTGTACATATCACTTGGGATTCAGTCAGTCATGAACAAAGGCCTGAACATCCAGCTTAATGCACCCATTATACCCAGTGCAAATGTTGGCAAGCAAGCAGGCGTACAAACACACCAGCGACGTCAAACCCTTGCACATATACACCAGTTTTGTCCTAAGTAATTTCATCCTTATGGGTTTCAATAGAACTCATGTGTAAAATGTTTTAAATGCTGTTTCAGAGACCATTTCACAAAAAGTAAAAAAAAACCATCTGTGGCAGGCACTGATAAACACAGGAACGGATCAAGGCTCGGGGCATTTCACCCTCATTTTAAAGTAATTCAAAATATAAATTGAAACTGCATCTCATTTGCTACCGATTGACCATTCATGCTCAATTATTTCTTGGTAGATGGAGTTGGTTTCTGGTATTCTGGACAATAAAAACTTTAGTTCCTAACTTAACCTGACTAAACTCAGCCCTCGAACATGGAGAACCAAATGTCTCTTTCTCTCTGTTATCACATCACAGGTTGTGAAATCATGTAGATGATGGAGTGAGAGCACTCAAAAGGACAGGGCAGGAAGGTGCATTTGCCCTTGGTCAAGCAGTGGTTGTGGAAACTCACCAAGCTGAGAGGATTTGCATTAATTTACCTAAAGCTACATGCATTTCCCTTCACCGATGCTTTGCCTGACACTCTCTTGGGGAATCTGAAGGCATGCACAAGGCCATATAGGACAAAATCTGAGCTAAGAATAACAGCCCCAAGTTTGTACCACCAATAATATGCACTAATACATCATCAATATGAAGTTAAGCAATAACTGTTGATGAAAAAGAGCACCACTACAAGACCAGGTTAAAAAAAAAAATCTTTATTCATTTCCATGATAAAAGATATAACATACTGTATGTCAAACTGCATTTGAAACAAGTCCATGGATCATCCTCCTCATCACAGGTACGACGTATCTTATCAATATTTTCCAAATCATTTCACCACATTTAAACAAAGCCGATTTTGTTTAAATGTGGTTAAAAGTATTGCTGGGCAGACAATGAAACGCTCAGACGGATCAAGTTTTATCCACTTAACTAAACCAAAACAGCACACACATTCCACTACAAAAACTATCAAATGAAAAAGCAGATTACAGAAAAATACAGATTCTACTTCTTCATTTTTAATCAACTCAACTGTCCATGGCACACATCAATATTATTCCGTCATGATACTAGCAATAATACTGCAAAATAAGTGGTTCTGATCGAAATGACATCAGCAACTAGTAAATATGTAGTGTAATGCACAAATACCTACACACAATAAAATGAAATCAACATTGCGAATACTGATAGAGTTGCATTAAAACATGATTGGAAAACATTCAGTCATTCAGTACGTACGGGGTCACGTCCGACTCGAAGGGGAGCGAATATAGTCTCTTTGAAACAGTTGGAAAACCAGGTACCCACCAGACGGGAGGAGACGACAAACCAATGTCAATGATGTCTCGATACGGTCTCCTCCTCGCTCTTCCTCCTATAGAACTATACGCCCCCCTTCATTCAAACGGTCAGACCATGGTCTATGTGCAGTAGTGAGCCAGAAGGAAAGGGAAGCCAAAAAGATAAGAGTTTGGGCATTACAGATTTCAGTGGCAGTCATGTTGGCCCTGCAGTTCCATAATTAACGTTGAGCATTTCACCATAGACACACACACAGCGGCAGGGGTTCAACACAGGACTGTGCCCTGCTCATACAGTTCCATCCAACCATGTATTTTTTAAGATTGTCGGTGAACCACATCAGAACATTTTTCAGGATTTGTATTGTCGTCAGCCCATCCTAATGTTAGCAAGGCCAACTTTTACAGATGCATTAGGTTAAGTATTTTACTGCCCCATAGCACAAAATGAGCATAATATGCCTGTGTTGGGGGTGATAGGGTTGTTGATCAAGAACAACAGCTCCAGGATAGCTGAGATTTCCGGCTCTCAAAACTCACTTTCCAGCTTGTATACTCCCCCCTCCCTCCTTCTCAATGACACTGTGAAATATTACCTCTTCACTAAGCAGTTCTGCTGGATCTCTGCTCCAGTTATCTAGCTTACCCAGTCTATCGTGAAAATGTGACTTTTACACTTCTGTCCACAACCCGCTACCACGAGCTGCCTGGAGACGTGTCGATGTTGTTGCAATGGCTTGGTGGCCCGTAGAGGCCGATAAAAGCCATAAATGACATAATGCCCCTTACAATATTTGTCTGTCTCTGCTGTCAAACTGTAAAACGGTAAGACGTGATAACTTAAAGCATTAAGAGAGCCTATTAGTGATGCCAGTTAGTTAGCAGTTACCCTGCAAATACCCAGATGTGCCGTGTGTGTGTGTGTGTGTGTGTCACTGGAGGGCGTTGCTACATATTTGCAACCAAAACTTATTAGATCTAAGAAGGAGGGGCAGCAACATGGGCGCAGAGCACAACCTGGCCAAACTCGGGTAGAGAGCTGTGTGGTGTTCAAGTGTTAAGAGCCTCCAGTTTCCCCTCATTCAAGTGATCCGGGGCAACTGATCCAAGCAGTCATAATAGTAAAACCCACAGGGCTGTTTCCACTCCTTCACTCAATCTCAGTATCTAATGCTGAAAAATATGTTGAAGCTTTTTTTTTTTTCTCTTCATCAAAAAATATATATGCATGTATATACATTATTATTTCATTATCTGTAAACGTTAGGCTCTTAAAAAAACGCATTGATCGCAATAAAAGTGGCTTAAAAAACAACAACAACAACCCCAAAACCCCGTGTAGATGTAAAATAAATAGAGATAAGTTAAAATGTATGTACAGGATGGACAAGCTCAGTAGTTAAAAAAAAAACAGAAAACACAAACGCTAGCTATATTCTGGTTGGGTAGGTTTCTTAGGCAGCAGCAACTGCCCAGTAGTAGTGTGTGACTGTGAGTGTGAGTGTGTGTGTGTGTGTGTCCTCCTCGCTGAAAAGCTACAGTTGAATCGGAGCATCAACTTTCTTCTCTTGCCCTTTTCATCTCGCCGGTTGACTGAAAGGGCGGGCCGTGCGTCATCCGACAGTTGTCAAGGAGACCCTTCAAAGTCCCATAAATGTTAACCAATTCCCTTTCACGTCTTATCTCAGCCAATCCTCCTTTCTCACTTCCTTCCACTTCCAAAGTAAAAGGACAAGTCGTACAGCAGAGCGGACCAAAAAAATTGATTTCATCATATGGTTAAGTTTAACCCAAACTGGTTAAACGCTATATCCACATGTGCACTGATGGTGAATTTCCCACGTTTACTACCACTGCTCCTCAGGCTGTGGACGGATTTTAGTAGTGCAATCCAGTGATTATCCTCCCTCCATCAAAAAAAGGACTAAATGTTCCAGGTATCTTCTCGTACGCATGTTCGGTGTCCAGCATGGTGAGCCTCTAGCAGGATACTAGTGGTTGTTGGTGGACAATGGACGAGAAAATTGTTAAGGCCTGGGTTGGTAGAAGGTGTAGATTCATGTCCACTAGTGGAGCTCGGTGTGTGTCGGGGTGTGTGTGCACATTAAGTCTACAACTGCTCCACTGGTGCTCCCTCTTCTCTCGGCGGAGGCTCCAAGTGAATGGGAGTGACGCTGGCTGGCTTCTTCACACTGGCCACAGACAGAGAGGTAGGCATGGAGAGGGAGGGAGAGAGAGAGAAAGAGAGAGAGTTCAATGTTTGTTGCATTCTCTACAGACAGGTGTTACATAGGATACATGTAGGATACACGTAGGAATGAGGAAAAGACTACAAAGCTATTGCTAAATTAAGCAACTACTGTGTGTGGAGAGTGGTGGAAGTGTTGCTTACGAGTATGGGGAGATTGGGACGGCCACCACCAGGACATGATTCCGTTTTCTGAAGAGCCGCCACAGGCCTCTGTGGTATCCCCGCACATCCAGGTCCCAAACATGGAGGCACTGAGGAGCGGAGAAGGAAAGACGTTTATTTTAAGGTGTGAGGGAGAGTTGTGCAAGTGCCGTTTCTGGATTATACTGAATCAAATGAACACACATACAAACAGCTGCTGCAAATACAACAACTGCTGCTAACCTTGGCTAGCTCAGTCCAGGTAGCTGTGTCCGTCTCTGTCTCCATCTTAATGTACATGACATAGGTCTTCCCCTCAGAGTCCGGCAGGAAAGAGTCCTCACACGGGTTTTTAGTGTGGTCCAGTACCTCTGCCTCCCTGGGGCACGGGCACACACACACACACACACATTAAAGACATTAGTGACACACAGCGTATGCAGAATATATTTTTTTTTTAACCCTGTAAAGTAAATGTATATATTTAAAACCAAATTCACACAATTCCCAATTCCACAATTCAACATTTTACCACCTATTTTTATAAAACTGTAACAAATTCAAATCATTGTTCAATTTATCATCTATGGGCTTAATGCCTGTTCTGAAGCTTACTCACTTCAGCAGGTTTTGGATCTCCACTTCATAGGCATCCTTCTTCAAGCTGTAAGACCAAGCATAAGAGTGTCAAATGCTAGCCAGCCATGCCCGATTACTTTCCCCACATAGTTCAACAGCTTCTGACATGAGCATGGGACACACATTTAAAAAGCTGTTGTTACCTGTCGACATTCTTCACCTGTACATTGGGAACCGTGTTGAACTTATGTTTCTTGAAATATACCTCCTACAAGAGGGAACAGAAACGAAATAGGGGTATAACAATGTGCTCAACTCGCAATTCAACTCAATACTGGAGGAGGAACAAACTAAGCCTAGGCTACTTGTTTTTGATAAATATGAGATATTACAGGGATGAGGAAGACAATCTATAGCTACTCGTAGTGGATTATTGTTTTAACTTATTAGACACCGAAATGCGAATACTGTTATTTTTTCCCAGTTCTTACATGAAAATAGCCATTCATGTTGAGCCCGATGATGCCAAAGTGGTAGGAGCGGGACACGTCAGGGATGATGCACTCCCTGTCCTTCCTCTGCTCTGGCATACGCATCCACATGTCCCAGTCCCACAGCTGCAGCCACAGACAGGGTTTAGCAGTTTATAACACACATATATGCATATACTTTAAAGAACACACACAGACACACACACACACCTTCTCGGGTGTAGGCCACTTCGGCTCCAGTTCATCCTTGTAGAGGCTCTTTTTAAGTACCCAACCCAAGCCAGGCATACTCTCCACTCTGTACAGCAAGGCTGGGTCCTCTGCTGTGTGCTCGTAGCCCTGCACCGCAGATAACCATATTATGAAGAAAACATGCAGCAAGGCTTAAGTGGACATAAAAGCTTCAACCTTGTCATTCAGAGGTTATAGTGGTTGAAAATGGGTGAGGCCACATGAGTGCAGGAGAAGAGATTGTGAGTGTGAGTGAGAGCGAGAGCGAGAGTTGTTCAGATGGACTGACATGTAGGAGAGATCCTTTCCATGTTGCCAAGCTGGTGGAGCTAGTTTCAGTGCAGATGACGATTACGAACATATAACTTAGGGGAAGTGATACTGAGGCATACGCCCTGACATAAGTTTCACCTCAGGTCAACAGTAAAGCGATAGTCACGTATGTTGTTGCAGAGGTCGCTTCAAGCTATCTCCATATTTCCAGAGCTGCTGATACATTTGGACTTGTCACGTAACTATTATCAGCTATTAGGAAAAGGCACACACCTGCACTGCTCGACTGTAATACATGGATTACAAATCAATACATAAAACAATAAATCAATTTATGGTACCATCTATGTGGCCTTCAATATGAATGGAATGTGTGAGAATCATCAACAATATTTTATAGCCTAATTATAAATGATACATATTCACTACTACTGCTGAATAATGATAATAATCCCAGAGAAAAATCTGACGAAAAATCTGACAAATCAAAAAAAGGTAATCTCTCAGGTAGATAAAAGACAGATAATGGGAAGTAGGGAGCTAGACAGGTGACAGCAAGAGTGAGATATTAAGATGAAAACACATCATGAGAAAAGGTTTGACAAGATGAAAGGCAGTTAGTTAGTTAGTTAGTTAGTTAGTTAGTTAGTTAGTTAGACAGTTAAGGACCACTGACCTGGTCGTTCCAGGCCGAGATGCAGTACAGACTGTCATCCTCATTCAACAGGTGGATGGTCTGGCTCAGGAAACTAGAGCAATAACAAAATTAACAGCAACATTGTTACAGGCAACAGCAGCCAGATTTAATATCATAAATCGTAGTCTGACAATGTTACCATTATTAAAGAAAAATCCCACCCTCCGATACTCTTATGCAATCTGTGATGTTCCAGGAGTTATTTTGTGATAAAGTTTGTAATTTATTTTTATTGTATGCACTTTTATATTGTATGTGGAGAAATCGGTGTCTCTTCCTCTTCTACAATGGATTTCTCCCTGTGTGATTGCTGAAAATCTAGAAAGAAGCCTTTGCTCATTGAGTCTGCGTGACTGGAACAAGAATATGAAAATATCGCCAAACAACAAAATGTATCCAGAAATACAAGGTACACCACCAAAGGCTGTTTTTTTTAACAAAGTCAAAGCATTTTAAGGTGGATTTTTTTCTTTAACGCCATCACGCCCACAAACACCATTGTCAGTATCATCATTTCTTGCATTCAACAGGTGGAAATTCCGGCTCAGGAAACTGAGACGACAACCATAATTGCATCCACATCATCATCAATAAGTTAAACAATAACTTTGTAGATAACTCACTACCTGAACTCTTGACAGAATAAACACCCACTTCACATTCTAAAAACAATTGCATATTTTCAGTGAGTCACCTCAGATGTCTGAACAAGCAAGGTCTAGAGATACACACATACAAAATTGGCCCATCTTCTCCATAGGAGGGCAAAAATTGTTTTTCACTACTCTCTAACTAGATGTCTAAAGCTAATTTCAGAGAGCATGTTTACCGAGACAAACTGGCATTAAAACTGAGTCATATGACAGCTGGGAGCGCTTCTGAGCCATATGAAGTCGATGCTTCAAAAAGAATGGTCTGCCCAGCAGGGGAGCTGGTACATTTACAGCAAATACATTTCAAAGCCATGGCTCTCCAATAAAGGAAAAACAGAAGTTCATAGGAGCACTGAAATCCACTTCATCACTGTTGAGTTACTGCCATCTAGTGGTAATTACATCTAACACAGTTAGAGGTGCTTGGTCTATATGTGGTTATGGGCCTTCTTGTTTCAACTGCATGTTGATGATGCTGAGTCCATAACCATTCCTTATACAGGGTGTCACTGCTTGGGATGCATTCCATTCACAGCCCATCTAAGTGTTTACAGGGCAGCCAGGAAGCAAATAATATTAAGAATTAAAGATTTGTTTCAGGGTTCCTCTAATCTGTGATGAAATAATTTGGAATAACTGCCCTGAACAACAGTTTCAGCCTTTTAATTCAGTTACTTTAGCTAGGACTGGCAGTAGTCCAATGATTGAACTTGGGCCATTGGTTCCAATCCCTTAAGAACTCAAATGATTTTGGTGGGTTAGGTGAATCAGAAGCTATGTCCCTCCAATAAATATTGCTGGAACAAAACACTAAACTGTTCCAGTGAAGCTGCTTAGTTTAGAAACTTTTTAAAGCGACCCTTTTACATAAGGGTAAAAAAGTAGTACATAGTGGTGGCAGTGCATACATTTATTGCGAGCGGCGGCCTACCTAAAGAAGTCAATGGAGATGTCCAGGTCTTCCTCTAGGACAATGGCAAAGTTGGCTTCCTAATGGAAATGAAAAATAAAACATATTGGATTAACACTGCCCATGGGATATAGTCTGTGCAACATTGTAATCACACATGGTCTTTGTCAGGTATTTTGGTCTAGAGGTGCATACATGAGTACACTTACAAGCCAACAATTGGCAAACCTGACTGTATGGCAAAAGGAGCCAGTAGGCTACAGTGGAAGGCAGACAGACATCTTGGCTACATACATCTTTGCATTCAACAAATCAAGTGGTTAAAAGGGTACCAAAGTACTCACTGGGTGTAGATTGAAGGTTGCAGTCAGACTCGCCTTGTAGTGCTACGATGTTGAGTAGAGACATTGTTGAGTTTGTTATTTTGCACTGATGTCTGTGAATTATATATCTGGATTCATACTGTTGTTTGTGAAATATGGCAATTCTAACCTGATGTCTGTATAAAATGCAGCTTCTGGTTATTCAGTACACTGTACTGATCTGAAATGATGGGTCCTTTACTTGCTATGGACCCTAGGGGACATGAACCCGCGGAAACTGACTGATAGAACTGACTGATATAAATCGGTTGTAAGCTGTCATGGAAATTGTCTGGAAGCACTCAGAACTAAAACAAAATAATACACAAAACACTGATAGCTTGAAGTATTAAATATATTGTATACAGATATATTGGAGAGAAATACCTTGAACCAGGCCCTACAGTAAGTCAGAACCTCTGCATGGTCTCTCTCACTGAGAATCAGCTAACTATAATCTTTATAGTTTCTTTAGGAACAAAGAAGTCTCCTATGATTAGTTCACCATACTAGGAAAACATGGTTCATCCTATGGACTATCTCCACATAGTAGTGGTCTGGTCAAGATCAGATTTATGACTTCCTTGCAGGGCCTCACTGGCTCACTGTGCAGTACACAGACACATGTTCATGGCACACATGTCACGTCTGTGGCACAAGACAACACAGTATCAGTACAACCAGACACAGAATGATAAATGATAAATTCTAGTATTGTGTGCAAATTTACTTTCACAAGGCTCCTCCTCCATCTATGGGTCAAGGCACTTCCTGCAATTTAAGTTTGATGTCTTGTTCTGTTTTCGTCTTGAGCACTCATTCCCAGCAAATTTGGCTGATATGGCAATTTAAAGTGCTAAATCTTAAAAGCAGAAGTAACTGTTGATTACCTGGGACACTCTGGCATTCTTGATACTGATGGGCGTGTGCTGAACTCCCTTCAGTCCAAACAGCTCCACCACATCCATAGGCTCCTGTGTGTCACACACACACAGAGTGGTATGGTACAATGGCCGGAGTTTATCAAGACTTGAGAAATATGAAGACAAAGAGAAGAAAGGTCCTTGTACCTCATAATATCCATCGATGAAGACTGTGACCATCTGTGGGTTGACACCATGAGCTGAGAGAAGTGACCTCAGCATCCTAAAAACAGAGGAAAGCGAGGAGAGCTGTTAGTGGTTTCATTTGACATAATAGGAAGCGGTGGGGGGAATTGTGCTAGTGATTGTGTATCACTAGGTGATTTGCTCAAATTTAACAAGGATGAGCAGCTAACTGTGATTTTCTTCATTTTACCACCAAATTATATTGTTAAGGAGATGAATCTTTCCTCGTTCATCTTAAAACTCCCTTGATAATAAGGCTTCTTGCACCTGCATTTATGAACCAGAGAGAAGCTGAAATGCAGGGCCAATGCATTATATGTACATGTTATGTATGCAATGTAGTTTATCTGTTAAATACCAGCCAATTTCACAGTAATCAATTAAGTAGGTGCTTTTATCCAAAGCTTCTTGTGGTGCTGTGATAAACAAACAATTGTATGGACGGCCCAAGTAAAAATCAGAACCCTGACTCTACTCATGGAGGCAGATATATTTTCAAATATATTTTACGGTGTCACTGAACCAAAAGGAAAACACTGCTTCTGAAGCAAATCTCTGGAAATCTCTGGTTTGTCTATCACAGTCTCCGTCTCATTTCATGCCATATAAATTAAATGTATTATAATCATAATCATTCTGATCATCGTTTTTTATTATCATCATATCATCAGCTTCCAGGCATTACCGATAGAGATAGTTGGGTCTGTTCCCAGCGATGACAGCCACTGGGACATTGAAGACATTATTGGTGGGCAGCTGGAAGGAAAAAAGGGAAAATTACTCATTGCAGTTTCCATATGATGGCTTGTGGTTTATTTTCACTGTTAGTAAGAAGCAAAGTGTTGAAGACTTAAAAGCTACTATTCCCCTTGTTTCTGCCATCCCCTGCTCTCCAATAAAACAAAAAGTCTCCAAACAATAATCTCAAAAAGCAATGACTAGTACAAATCTTTGTCTTACAGGGTCAGGGTTGAACTCGATGGGAGCCGGGTCCTTACAGCTGCAGATGCTGCCGTAGCCCTCCACTTTACTGCAGAAGAGCTTCCTTCGCCTGTTCATTTCTGTGTCTGCCCAGTGGCACTCAGCCTCTGCGTGAGTTAGGATCACATTTCATTCATCAGAGTCCTTTGCCAAGTACATCACACAGTCAATTATACAGAGGAACCCACAAGAGTTTAACAGAAAACGTACACGTCTTTATTCTCGAACATCTTAGAATAAGTCACTTTTTCAAACTTGATTCTGTGCTTGATTGTACCATACCTTCAGAGGCAGTGAGCTGCACCTCAGTCTTCAGCAGCACTGGGTCTCCCCAGGTGGACAGGGCTGGGGACTTCGAGTGCTTCTCTCCATACACCTGACCTAGAGACACAAGCACATGCAAACACACACAGAAGGTACGACAGAGTACGCATGTGAGTAAAGATGCAGCGTGAGAGAGAGAATGAGTGATACCCCTCTCACACTGGGGCAACGACCCAGGAATGACCAGCGCCAGGTGTTGGTGTGAATGGGTCTACACCGATTAGCAGACACGGATCGCGACCGTGCTCACGACCTGGGAATAAGGTGGGTCAGATGCTGCTCGGCCGCAGTATGAATGGGGCACACGGGTTATGCAATGGATGAGAACCTCATTGATTAAGATTTAAAATTAGAGCATTAGTATGAGATGTAATCTGCGCTTAATACAAACGTCTGCAAGCCAATTCACAGCAAGGAACGTTTCAACAAATAACAATGGAGAATTGGACAGATTCTGAAACCAGAGAGCTTCTGTGCATTTGTGGGGAAGAAGGAATAATAACCTCGAGTGTAATCACACTTTGAGACGTGTGCTATTAACAACGTGGGCCCTGCGCGACAGTGACGTATGCAGATGTAAATATGGTGACACAGGGTCTTGTGCGGTCCGGTCTGAATGGGCCCACTGTGGGAACGACCCATATGAAAGGGGTATTAAAGGGAGTTAAAGTCTTTTAGTGTATGGATGAGAACAATTCCACTGGAGAGTATAACATCAATCTCAAAAGTTAGTTCCCCTACCTCCTTTCTTCACGACCAGAGTCCACATGTCCCTCCAGCTGAGGCTGAGTGACGCCTGGCTCCCCAGGCCCTTCAGCAGGTTCTTAGCAGCATCCTTCAGGTGGAACGTGCCCTCATCCTACAGGTCAAGCACACACACGCGCACACATGCATGCACACACAAACAGGGAACTTCATAAAAATCTGAATTCACAAAACGATGAAGTGTCTATCTCTGATCACATCTTTCTAAGATGGTGTTTTCAAAAACACACCAAAGGGAAAATATCAAATATGAAGTATAGATTCCTAAGATGCAAGATTCTGAATGAGTCTGATAGCAGTCCTCTCCTTACAGAGGCCATTTGTCTAGATCACAATAGCCTCATCTTTTCTTGTGAGATATGAGCACATTAAACTGACTCCCCAGGCAAATGTGTCACCTAAACCTACTTAATGGCAAGGGGAAAAACTGACCTCATGTATGACGTACAAATAATTGCATGTTTTGTTCGGCTGTGAGAGTGACAGTGACGGACCTTAATGGTAAAGATGAGGACACGACCCCGGGTCACCATGTTCAGGAAAAGAATCATGGCTTCATCCTCATGGGGAGAGTAGGTGTCAAATATCCTCTTAGCCATCACATGGCCCTGTGAAATTTTCAGATAAAAACACACAACCAAAAACTTAAGACAGGCACTGGGAAGGTGGGAAGGTTTAACACACAGACTTCAAACTTAAATGTAGAATTTAAACCAAGTGTGATAAATCTACACAGATCTGAGACTCAATAGTAAAACACTGGGCAACGCTGCACACATGCACTCGTCCTGTGAGGGGCAAATGGGCCTGCCCCAAGCCGGTGGCTGTTTCCACGGCGATTAATGTGGTACAGACCTCCAGAGAAGTTAAGTTTTTCTCACAAGAAAACACAATTCAAGCTTAGAATGTCAACAAAACATTCAAGCAAGTTTTGAAAATTAACATAGAGCACGGGGGGCTCAAGTTTAGGTCATCCATTTTTTCTTATTATCTGCCACATCAAGGAAAATATTTGCATAAGAGGTTGCAAGTAAATCATCAATACCTGAAATTTTCAAAAAACAAAGTTGTGTCAAATAAAACCTGAAAACACTGAAAAAGATCTTGTCCTTTTTTACATCAAGAGTACAGATGCTTACAGTAGCCTGGTTGAGAACGATCACATGAATTCCTCTTCCCTGCTCCCGCATATCATCCTCCAACACCTACAGGAAAAGACATGGTTTTACCTGTATGTTTGCCTGTATTAATTTGGCCACACAAGCAAGATGGAGGAACAATGAACTATGAGAGTAAAGCATCATATTGTATAGTGCAAATATCATGTTAGAATTGATTGTACAATAGTTTCCTGTGCTATCCTCAACAATGCATCCAGTAATCCAGAGCAAAACTTAAAACTTAATCAATCACTCAATCAATCAGTTGAACTCACAGTGGTGCCGTCCACTGCCACGTAGACCTTGGAGCGGCTGGAGTACACCTCGATGTCCAGGGCCTTGCGGCCACCAGCCGGCCTCCGTGGCGTCTCCATGTTGGGCATCACATCCTCTGGAAGAGCATTAGACTTTGATTAGCTACCATATATGCATTAGAATCAGAGCAGACTGGACCTGAACAATTGCTACTGTTTGTATGCTTATCTTGCAAAGACTAATTCTCACTTGGCCCTATACTTTTTTAAGGAGTCAAGTAAGACCAGGGTGACGCTTTTGAAATTATTTTCACAGGTAATGGAATCAACAGCAGTGGGGGACAATACTGCATTAACTCTGAAATTGGGAATGCCCGCCAGGACAACTGGTTGAACTGGGAGAAGAGACTGGTGAGAGAGACTAACAGGACACTGGTGTCAGGTAATCATACTAACTAGCACAACAATGTAATAGGTAGGTACTCCTTTTCAGCTGGCGAGGAGTCAGCTGGAGTCCCTAGTGAGTGGCCTGGGTAAGAATTCAGCTGTAATGGGGCAATAACACAGGCCCATGGTCTGATGGTCATGAAACCAAACCAAAACAAACTTCTATCTTAGTACCTACTACATATTTAGCTTGAGAGTTTTACAACTTTTCCTGCACAACATCAGTGAAAGACAGCAAGGTGGTGATAGCAATAGAAGTGCAACAGATACGATGAAATGCATGCATATCTCTCTCACCATACTCTTGTGCTGCCTCTTCTTCACTGGCTACTCTCCTTGTGTCCAAGATGAGTTTGATGTTGACTATCACAGTGATGAGCAGAAACAGGACAGCACCAGCCTGCAGAAGGAAAGAAAATGGATGCACTGCTTTCGGATTCTGATCTTATGAGATTTCCATTAACCTTACAGAGCTTTGCTGGCTTTATCCAACATAACAACGAGTTCGAACATACACTGGAACTGAACTCCTTCAGAGGTAAATTTTCCCGACCTGACAAAATCGGCGAATAGTTCTCTTGTTGGTTAGTTTGTATTTCCAGGTGAGGTACAGGCTTCGTTGTTGTCGGGGGATAAAAGGCTTCGCTCGGGGGTTGGGTGTCCAGGTGTCCATCCCTGACACTGACGGTCGCCAGAGAGCTCAAACCCTCCGTCTGTCCTTCCCCTCCTGCGGCCGGGACATGCACTGCTCCACGGCAACACGGAGTATGGCCGGCAAGCCCGTGTCACATTGTCATCTGCAAAACAAAAATAAACCACAGCAGAGGTTGTGAAGGAGCTGTGGTAGCTAGCTAGCTAGCTAGTCAGCATTTTTGGCTAATGACGGCTAGTTATATTTACACCAGCGAGATAACCAATTATAGCTCGCTGTCCCCGAACATAACACACATGCGTCCCCTCTGTTTAGCAAGTGACCTACTGCTAACATTACAACTCACAGGGACGCGAATAAGCCTTGCATTATCGCTGTAATCCCTGCTCGTAGGCGGCTGCAAAACCACCAAACTTGCTACATGCACGGAGTTTCTGGCGCAGTGTAAATGACGTCACCAAACAGACGTTGTGTCGTTTCCGTCCGCCCGTCCGTACGTCAGTCCTTCCTTCCTTCGTCCCTTCCCTTCATACCTTCTTTCATTCCCTTCTTTCACCACACAAAACAAATGGTGGGTCTCCAAATATAGGCCTATTAGGTTTGTGTATGCAAGTCACTGTGTTGGTGGGAATATTTACTACATTTTGTCTGTCAGGTTTTGTATGTAGTCATTAGTAGACTGGAAGGTTGGGATACTGTAAGCCGGTACTCCGTTTTACATAGGAGTGATAATGAGGTTGAAGCTGTAGGATGGGAGAATGTTAACATTCAGATTGATTTACATTCATGGCATTTAGCTGTGAATGTAAAGGTGCCCAATACCATCAGTCTAGTCTGGACTGATGAAGCCCCCCTGTTGTTGAATGGTCCGTGGGCTGGTAGATGACAGCTCCATTTGTAAATTAAAATCTGGTATTGGCTTCAGTACAACAGTCACTGAAGGTGGTCATACCATTTGTGTCATCCATAAATCAATAAGATAACCATTTGCTGTTCCATGAGACTGAAAAGACTGAGACCCACTGGATTACACCAAATCTGCTCAAATGTTATTAATAGCAACTTCTCCTCTGTCAAACCAGGACGCAACCATCATGACCTGTTAAACTATCCATTGGGAAGGCCTGTGAGTCTGTGTGCGCTAACATAACCATAAACATACGGTATGACCATAAGCATTGCCTGCAACCTATAGCTTCCATTTTCAAGATTCATTTCTGTTGTCTTGAATCCATGTATGATGACCCAGCTTTTATTTTCAAGAGGTGGTTTCCAAGAAATGCATAACACTGATAAGGTCTAGAGTCAAACCTTGATCATGAAGAAATGAGATCTCAGACTACAAGGGTCAGTTACACATCATACCTTGTCAAGTGTTCATATATTTGTGTCACTAGATAACCCAAATGAAAAAAAAAAAATCTCAGTCTAGATTACTTTGAGTGTAACACAGATGTAAGGTAGAGGAGCACTGCTTGAGCTACAGCAAGCCAAATCTCCTGTTGCAAGAACCAGACTAGAACAAACAATGTAAGCCTAGTTTTTGTAGATTCAAAACATAATTTAAAAAAGTGTCAGTATTTGTAACAAGAGCTCTATAGATATATTTTTTAAAAAGTCATTCATTCATAATGTCAATCATTTTGACTATAGAGGAGTTAACCTTTTGTTTATAAATTGCCCTTTTAACCTTTACTCCACACGGGTCCCCTTCGTCATGACTTCCGTTCCTTTTTAGTAGAATAGACTTGCAACTGCCTGTCTCTATTCCTTGGAATAGAAAGTCCACCTCAGAGTCCAAGCAGGACGTTAAACATTACATCTTTTATAGCATCATGTAAGTTGTACGAGACTGCTTTTATGGCACCACACCCACAGCAACGGCATAGATATAAAGCAAGAGATAGCCACCGATGAACTGCAGTCCACAAGGAGAGCTAACAGCTGTACGATGAGGTAAGGGCTACCTGATTCTGTATTTCATATCATTTGTATGAGTCTTTAATAATATCACCAATATCATTTATTTCACCTTCAAGAAAAAAGCAAATGAAAAATGCTTGTTTATATTGAATAACTTCTTTTAGAGCCGTCTTTATCATACACCACAGAGCACATCTAATAATATTATACATCCAATGTTAATGTTATTTTCATTTTCAATCAGCACTGTTCAAAGCCAAGCAACATTGAAGGCCAAACTGGAGGCACTGCAATGCCATTTCACATGGGACCTACACCACAGCAGATCAGACCTTCTGAAGCTCAGGGATCATCTGGAGGATATAGGCCCTGAATGGGGATACCAGTGGCTGGGTCACATTTATAACCTGCAGGCTTATGTACACTACCAGTTGAGCTCCCAAGATGCCACCCTGGGTTCAGCTCAAGGTGACGCTCTGCGGTGCTTCAGCAGGGCAACAGAGGCTTTTCGCCAGATTAGAAACACTGTTGCAGATGAGGGTCCCTGGTTGTTGGTTAACTATGGGAACCTGGCTTGGCTGCACTATCATCTGAAAGAGCAAGAAAGATGTCAGTTCTATGTGGCAAAGGTGGAGGCCCTGCTACTGGAATACCCATCTCCATCCCATCCAGAGATCTGTGCTGAAAAAGCATGGACCCTGATGAACTTCCGCCAAGAAAGCAGGCAGAGAGTAATAGAATACTTTGAGAAAGCAACCAGGATGGACCCGGAGAGGGTGGAGTGGCACACTAGCCAGGTCTTGGCAGAGATCTCTTTGGAGGGCCACACTCCAAAACAGGATGAGATCTTACAGAAATTGGAAATGGCTATGGAGCGTGATCCGGAGAATTTATACCTTGCTGTTGTTTACCTTGAGAGACTTGCTATGACTGGCACAGTCATTGAGGATGAAATTCGGGAGATGGCTATAAGGGTTTTGGAAAAGCCTTTTGGCAGCTACAGTGCTATCAGACCACTGTTAAGACTTTACAGAACGTATTTAACTGTTGATGAGGCTATTGATTTGGCAGAGGAGGCTTTAGGAAGACGTCCAAATGACCGCTTCCTGAAGGGATGTCTCGCAACCTGCTACAAATGGAGGGTCTTTTCACACAAAGACAATCCCCTGAGCAAAAGTATGATGGAGAGAGGAATCAATCTTCATAAGGAAGTGATCTCTCTTTACCCACATTCTTCACTCGGTATAAAAATAGCCCAAGCACAAATCTATGCAGAGTCACCTAATGGCATGGCACAAGCAGACCAGATATACGAGGAATTGCTAGGAAGCAACCTGGAGCCTGCTGAGTTACAGGTGCTTTACAATAGCTATGCAAAATACTTAGCCTTTCATGTACACGACAGCCACAGGTCAATAATCTATCACATGGAGGTAGCAAAAATACCACAACCAACCAAGTCTAGGAAGAATAGCATCAGAATTTTGACCAAAATTAGAGACAGGAAGAAGAACCGACAAATAGAAAACTTCCTGGCAAACCTCCAAGAGTAGGAGTATTACATCATGAAATATGTATAACCTGTATTTACTGTATAGGCACAATCTGAAACTGGATTTCTGTAATCTAGAGAATGACTTCTCTTCATAGGAGGTGGATTTGAATTGATTTTGAGTCAACAAAACATCCCATAAACACATGACTAATGCAGTAAGGGAAGGTTCTTTATTTCTATAATGAATGTCAAATAACAGCGCTAACCTCATACTTACAAATTTAAACAATGTCTAAAGGGACCATATTTTATACAAGTATCCACAACATATTAATGTTGGCCACAATTATTATGAGGAATGGAAACACAACATTAGACATACTTTTACATCTCTCTAAGGGGGTTTTCAGTGTATAACAGGTTCAGTTATGACACAGCCCTAGTGAGTAACGAAGTCATCTGAACATGAAGTGTAGAAAGTGTAGATGGTAAAATATTTAAAATTGAAATCACTTCTCAAAATATAATTTAAAAAGTTTAAAAAAAAAAAAATTCTGAATAGTTTGGAAAATAAAAGGTAAAACCTTTTGACAGCTTGCAGAAGAAGAAATAAGACAAATGATCACTCGTTTCCTCTTCGACTCTTCTTGTGACTCTTTTTTGAACTCCTGTGATAAAACAGAACAAACAAATCAAGGTGTTAGTCAACATAATCATAATCTAGTTGTATACATGGAGGCAATAGATTTGTTGCAAACATGCAGATATAAAAATTTGTTTAGAAACAAGTTTCTAATTTGTGATTTACATTTAACCTTCTTGCCACTCACCTTTCTGGGGACTTTGAGTGACTGCGATGCCTGTGGCTTCTGTGATGACCTGGTGAAAAACAATGAGCTGGAATTCAGAATAGGTGTAGTAGTGTCATGATAGCAATATATATATTTTGCTGCCGTCAATTAAAGCAGAAAAAACAGGCATATTTGGTTGTTGTGTCCATGAGGCCTGAATGATCAAAGTAAATGAAAAATCCCATCACTGCTGATAGGCAGTGATGCTGAAAATGTTATGAAATGAAAATGTTAAATTCCTCTAATAAAAACAAAACTGGTTGAAATCCAACAAGCGTGTTTTCTCGTCCTTTCCCCAAATCCTACGGTTTACAAAGGGATGTTGTCCCTCCTCACACCCTCTCAAACATCCATGATGTCATCCTGATGTGATAAATATCATAACAGGTAGTCCAGTGGTACCTGGGGACTTGGAGCGGTGGCGTCTGTCTCGGGACCTGCTGCGATGTCGGCGTGGACTCTTGCTGTGATGGCGGTCTCTCCGGGGGGACGGGCTGAATACAGAGGGGGAAAATGGCTCAAACATTCACCCCAACCATATATATATATATACATACCTGCATAGAATGTGAATACACATCTAACCACATACCAAGAGAATTTTAGAAACAATACACATAACAGGACTACATAAAAGCCGGGATCAATGGGGGGGAAAGTAAAACAGAAATTTCCATTAGAAAATGGTAATCTCCATCAAAATAGAATTGGAGTTGTGTGAAATCCTTGTCTGAAATCCTTGAAATAATAATAATAATATATATATATATACACAGTACTGTGCAAAAGTCCTAGGCACCCTAGATTTGTTAATATGAATTTGGCCCTAGATTTTTTATTTATTCTTTGTTTTTTCTTTGATTTTTCTTTACATTACTGCTATTTATAGTCAAATTTTGATATTTAGGAACTTTTAATTTAATTATTTCTGAAATCAAATCAAATCAAATCACATTTATTTGTATAGCCCTTAATCACCGTTACAGTCTCTAAGGGCTTCACAGTGCCCAACATGTGAAAATAATAAATGATTAGTACACATCCTCCAGCCATAGACCCTCACAGAGGACAAGGAAAAACTCCCACAAAAACCTTATTGGAAAATTGGGAGAAACCTTGGGAGGGGCTACTCAGAGAGGGATCCCCCTACCAGGACGGTTGGGCTGCAATAGATGCCGAGTTTGGGCAAGCAGAGTATACACAATATATGAAAGTTCATTTTGGTGGAAAATCCAGATCTGATGGGGCGGCATCACAGCATCTTCGCTGTACGGATTTGTTTTACACGTGCCTAAGACTTTTGCACAGCACTGTATACAGTATCAGTCAAAAGTTTGGACACACTTACTCATAGAAATGAGTAATGCCAATGCTTATGGTATGACCATAAGCATTGCCTGCAACCTATAGCTTCCATTTTCAAAATTCATTTCTGTTGTCTTGAATCCATGTATGATGACCCAGCTTTTATTTTCAAGAGGTGGTTTCCAAGAAATGCATAACACTGATAAGGTCTAGAGTCAAACCTTGATCATGAAGACATGAGATCTCAGACTACAAGGGTCAGTTACACATCATACCTTGTCAAGTGTTCATATATTTGTGTCACTAGATAACCCAAATGAAAAAAAAAAAATCTCAGTCTAGATTACTTTGAGTGTAACACAGATGTAAGGTAGAGGAGCACTGCTTGAGCTACAGCAAGCCAAATCTCCTGTTGCAAGAACCAGACTAGAACAAACAATGTAAGCCTAGTTTTTGTAGATTCAAAACATAATTTAAAAAAGTGTCAGTATTTGTAACAAGAGCTCTATAGATATATTTTTAAAAAAGTCATTCATTCACAATGTCAATCATTTTGACTATAGAGGAGTTAACCTTTTGTTTATAAATTGCCCTTTTAACCTTTACTCCACACGGGTCCCCTTCGTCATGACTTCCGTTCCTTTTTAGTAGAATAGACTTGCAACTGCCTGTCTCTATTCCTTGGAATAGAAAGTCCACCTCAGAGTCCAAGCAGGACGTTAAACATTACATCTTTTATAGCATCATGTAAGTTGTACGAGACTGCTTTTATGGCACCACACCCACAGCAACGGCATAGATATAAAGCAAGAGATAGCCACCGATGAACTGCAGTCCACAAGGAGAGCTAACAGCTGTACGATGAGGTAAGGGCTACCTGATTCTGTATTTCATATCATTTGTATGAGTCTTTAATAATATCACCAATATCATTTATTTCACCTTCAAGAAAAAAGCAAATGAAAAATGCTTGTTTATATTGAATAACTTCTTTTAGAGCCGTCTTTATCATACACCACAGAGCACATCTAATAATATTATACATCCAATGTTAATGTTGTATTTTCATTTTCAATCAGCACTGTTCAAAGCCAAGCAACATTGAAGGCCAAACTGGAGGCACTGCAATGCCATTTCACATGGGACCTACACCACAGCAGATCAGACCTTCTGAAGCTCAGGGATCATCTGGAGGATATAGGCCCTGAATGGGGATACCAGTGGCTGGGTCACATTTATAACCTGCAGGCTTATGTACACTACCAGTTGAGCTCCCAAGATGCCACCCTGGGTTCAGCTCAAGGTGACGCTCTGCGGTGCTTCAGCAGGGCAACAGAGGCTTTTCGCCAGATTAGAAACACTGTTGCAGATGAGGGTCCCTGGTTGTTGGTTAACTATGGGAACCTGGCTTGGCTGCACTATCATCTGAAAGAGCAAGAAAGATGTCAGTTCTATGTGGCAAAAGTGGAGGCCCTGCTACTGGAATACCCATCTCCATCCCAGGGTGAACCCCATCCAGAGATCTGTGCTGAAAAAGCATGGACCCTGATGAACTTCCGCCAAGACAGCAGGCAGAGAGCAATAGAATACTTTGAGAAAGCAACCAGGATGGCACCCGGAGAGGGTGGAGTGGCACACTAGCCAGGTCTTGGCAGAGATCTCTTTGGAGGGCCACACTCCAAAAACGGATGAGATCTTACAGAAATTGGAAATGGCTATGGAGCGTGATCCGGAGAATTTATACCTTGCTGTTGTTTACCGTGAGAGACTTGCTATGACTGGCACAGTCATTGAAGATGAAATTCGGGAGATGGCTATAAGGGTTTTGGAAAAGCCTTTCGGCAGCTACAGTGGTATCAGACCACTGTTAAGACTTTACAGAATGTATTTAACTGTTGATGAGGCTATTGATTTGGCAGAGGAGGCTTTAGGAAGACGTCCAAATGACCGCTTCCTGAAGGGATGTCTCGCAGCCTGCTACAAATGGAGGATCTTTTCACACAAAGACAATCCCCTGAGGAAAAGTATGATGGAGAGAGGAATCAATCTTCATAAGGAAGTGATCTCTCTTTACCCGCATTCTTCACTGCGTATAAAAATAGCCCAAGCACATATCTATTCACAGTCACCTAATGGCATGGCACAAGCAGACCAGATATACGAGGAATTGCTAGGAAGCAACCTGGAGCCTGCTGAGTTACAGGTGCTTTACAATAACTATGCAAAATACTTAGCCTTTCATGTACACGACAGCCACAGGTCAATAATCTATCACATGAAGGCAGCAAAAATACCACAACCAACCACGTCTAGGAAGGCTAGCATCAGAATTTTGACCAAAATTAAAGACAGGCAGAAGAACCGAATGTGTGGAGAAATAGAAAACTTCCTGGCAAACCTCCAAGAGTAGGAGTCTATTACATCATGAAATATGTATAACTTGTATTTACTGTATAGCCACAATCTGAAACTGGATTTCTGTAATCTAGAGAATGACTTCTCTTCATAGGAGGTGGATTTGAATTGATTTTGAGTCAACAAAACATCCCATAAACACATGACTAATGCAGTAAGGGAAGGTTCTTTATTTCTATAATGAATGTCAAATAACAGCGCTAACCTCATACTTACAAATTTAAACAATGTCTAAAGGGACCACATTTTCTACAAGTATCCACAACATATTAATGTTGGCCACAATTATTATGAGGAATGGAAACACAACATTAGACATACTTTTACATCTCTCTAAGGGGGTTTTCAGTGTATAACAGGTTCAGTTATGACACAGCCCTAGTGAGTAACAAAGTCATCTGAACATGAAGTGTAGAAAGTGTAGATGGTCAAATATCTAAAATTTAAATCACTTCCCAAAATAGAATTAAAAAAGTAAAAAAAAAAAAAAATTCTGAATAGTTTGGAAAATAAAAGGTAAAACCTTTTGACAGCTTGCAGAAGAAAAAATAAGACAAATGATCACTCGTTTCCTCTTCGACTCTTCTTGTGACTCTTTTTTGAACTCCTGTGATAAAACAGAACAAATAAATCAAGGTGTTAGTCAACATAATCATAATCTAGTTGTATACATGGAGGCAATAGATTTGTTGCAAACATGCTGATATAAAAATTTGTTTAGAAACAAGTTTCTAATTTGTGATTTACATTTAACCTTCTTGCCACTCACCTTTCTGGGGACTTTGAGTGACTGCGATGCCTGTGGCTTCTGTGATGACCTGGTGAAAAACAATGAGCTGGAATTCAGAATAGGTGTAGTAGTGTCATGATAGCAATATATATATTTTGCTGCCGTCAATTAAAGCAGAAAAAACAGGCATATTTGGTTGTTGTGTCCATGAGGCCTGAATGATCAAAGTAAATGAAAAATCCCATCACTGCTGATAGGCAGTGATGCTGCAAATGTTGTGAAATGAAATGAAAATGTTCAATTCTTCTAATAAAAACAAAACTGGTTGAAATCCAACGTGTTTTCTCGTCCTTTCCCCAAATCCTACGGCTTACAAAGGGATGTTGTCCCTCCTAACACCCTCTCAAACCATCCATGATGTCATCCTGATGTGATAAATATCATAACAGGTAGTCCAGTGGTACCTGGGGACTTGGAGCGGTGGCGTCTGTCTCGGGACCTGCTGCGATGTCGGCGTGGACTCTTGCTGCGATGGCGGTCTCTCCGGGGGGACGGGCTGAATACAGAGGGGGAAAATGGCTCAAACATTCACCCCAACCATATATATATATATATATATATATACACATACCTGCATAGAATGTGAATAGACATCTAACCACATACCAAGAGAATTTTAGAAATAATACACGCATCAGGACTACATAAAAGCCGGGAACAGTCGGGGGGAAAGTAAAAGAGAAATTTCCATTAGAAAATGGTAATCTCTATCAAAATACAATTGGAGTTGTGTGAAATCCTTGTAATAATATATATATATATATATATATATTATATATACAGTGGTGGCCAAAATTATTAGAGCACTTGGCATACATTTAAGAGGTTTCAGGTGTTTTTGTTCAATTGGCCATTAAAATACCCATAAAACGAATGAAATATATCATATCAAGTCATCATTATGCCCTATAAACCATAGAATAGAGCCATCATAAGGAGATTTACGTAATTTTCCTTACAAAAAACAAGCTAGGCGAGTTGGACAATAAACTGGACAGATCTATTGTACATTCAAAGGAAAGCCTTTGGCTTGAGTTGCAGAAGGCATGGGATAACATTAGTGTTCAAGTTCTCAGGAAATATATTGACACTATGCCAGAGAGATGTGCTGCTGTAATTGCTGCAAAAGGTGGACATACCAAATATTAAAGTTAAAAGTGGATAAAAACAGTAGGACTCACTTCATCTGATATTTATTGTGCTCAGAGCAACCATCTGCATGTTTCATGAACATTATGAAATGAAATCATGTTTTGGAGGCAAGAAAAGGTCAATATTTTCAGATCTGTCAGGTGTTCTAACAATTTTGGCCACCACTGTATATATATACAGTATATGTAAAATCACATCCATGAAACAATCAGAATATGATCCAAGTAGTTAAAAGTCAATTAAGATTAGGAGGTCAAACAAAATGACATGTACCTTCGCCTCTTTGGTGATCTGCTCCTCCTGGAAGAAAATAAAGTACAAGGGTTTTAAAATTGTAATTTAGAAGTGATTTTTAGCCATCATTGAGATATATATATATATATATGTATGTGTATCCATTTAGCTGTGGAAAATTACATCTTTGGTTTAGAAATTATATTTGTCATTGCTTTGTTTCACTTTTGGTTATATACAAGGCACATGAGGGGAAAAAAACAAATGCTCAATGGTTTCCCACCGTCTAGGAGAGCGGCTGCGTCTGTAACGTGGAGAGGGGGAGCGACGGGGTCTGTCGTTGTCACGGTAACTGCGTCTGTGGGGCTCGGGAGTCTGGACTCTGTCTGGCTGCAGGTAGTGAAACAAACAGACATCATTATGGGATTCATCAAAGACCAGTCCACTGAACCACAGTGTCCCATGTCATTGGTTTTATCAGACATCTGCACACCCATCAAACCTCTACCTCACTATGACTAATATTTGAAATATTAAGTTGTATATTATATATAATATTGTTATCATCATCACTAATGGATGAACGTGCATATAGCCATGTATTTTGGTGGATAATTTTACCCCAAGTGCCTGACAGTGCCATGAACATACACATCTGCAGAATGGGTCAGTCTAATGGGAATCAAACTGCTAACTTCCAGTATGCTCCACGCGTTAAGTTATGTAGGGCCACATCTGTCCCGTGTAACGGTTATAATACACTCCACTGCAAACCAATTTTCAAATGGAGAGAAATATGGTAAGTACAGTCTGCAACATTATATTACCTTCTCTTCCTCCTCATCTTCCTCCTCGCTGCTCTCCACCTCATCCAGATCTTCCTCCAGAGCACTGATGCGTGTGTCTAACAGCTCAGCCTCCTCAAGGACCAGCCTTTTCTGTAATACATACACACATCGCATTAGGCCACACTTCAGTGGCCTGGTGAAAGATCTTGTAGTGTGTGTAGTGGTGACCCATGTAGTGTGCAAACCACAACAAGTGAGTTGTGTTGTGTGAACGATCTGACAACTTTGAAAGCCGTGTAGTCTGTAGGCACCATAAGCCAGTGAATCAAAGCATGTGTGTATAGACATGATGCCAGCTTACCTGAAGCCTAGGAAGAATGACGTCGCACACTCTCTCCGCATGAAGCAGCTCATCTATGAACTCATCCACATGCATCAGCTCAAACTCTGGAACAGATAGGAGGAAAACAGGATTGCAACAATGGACTGTTAAAGAAAGATGGCGGGCACCTGGAACAACTTCATCTTACATCCACAATACAAAGCATCCAAATGGCAATCTGTTCTTGGGCTTATGAGAACCAAACAAGTTTTCCATTTTGGTTCTTGGCTGTGCATTGCATTCTGGGATAGGGCAGAATGTTGACATCCAGTCGACTACCATTGCTGTGCATGTGGTCGCATCAGAGAAGTCATTGGTACCCACTGACAATTCAGCTCAGTAACATCAAATCTGGTTACTTTAAGATGGTATCATTCAGAAGATGTGGACTCACCTCCATTTCGATTCTGACTCTTGATCTTTCTGTAGTCATTGTATAGAGGCTCCAGGTACTTGTAACAATCCACCGAGGTGCCAGTTAACCTCATGTACATTGCTCCGAGTAAGCGAACATATCTAGTAAAGTGGACAGAGAACAGGAGACTGATGCACAGTAATACATTGTAAAACATGAGGTGGTTGTGAGAGACACCAGAACAGCATAACTGCAGTTTGCATGAGATATTCTGATAGTTCCTTGGCCTGAAAGTAGTCTAAGAACCAGGGGAAACTCAAATGTATATTTTGGTTCTAATAGCCACACAGACCATCACAGTTTATCCACTGCTTGTGAGAATAGGAATCATACTGCAACATATTTCAAATTATGGCCAGAAATCTCCCACATTTAGCATATAACAAAGCACTATTGATGATTTAACATGACTCAACAAAGAACTGTGAAACATGATGTGCATGCCCTATAATACATTAACTATAACTTTCATTTATTATTAGTGGTGGCTATATTTAGCTGATGTCTGCTGATTGCCACAGTAACTCAGAGGCAAAAGAACGACCAGAATGCCATGTGAGAATTATTTTTTTTTTTAACGTTTATTCTTAAATTTCAAATAGACTGTATAATGTATATGTGAAGAAGATATATTGTTATTATTGACCTAAAACATGAGGTGGCAGTGGGAATTTAAATTTTACATTGTAATTTTCCTTTAAATCTATTACCTGGTGTATGGATCAACTGACTAATTTGTTATTGGCAAAATCGATATCACCTGTCTTCATTTTACTCCCTGGGCATAACAAAACTTACTTGAAGTCTTCGTTTTTAATGAACTCCACAATGATGTCTTTCTCAGGTTGTATCTGTAGCATCTTCAGTGTGAGACAGAGGAAGGGAGTGGGCTTGATGTTGCCCCCATAAACTCCACCAACAAACTTCAGCTCCATGGCTTTGTCAACAACTAGCTCGGCTGTGGATTAAACAGAACACATGATGTGCATTCCCTCCACAGTTCTTATTTCACATGCATTGTCTCTCTATTGTAACATTTCTCTATAAGCAAATAGAGGTTTTATGACTCATCTTATCGTCTATTTCATTCTGGTGAGACAGAAAACACAATACATCGGACTTGGATGTAGCAAAAAGCGTAAGCACTGTGGAGTCCCATTTGTTGTGAATGGAGCAGCATTATACTTTCCATTATTTGGTCCTCTAAATGCCGTGGCAAGTTGACTACACAAATTCCAAATGAACTGCCTTTACCCAAGATTACGAATTAAGGTTTGGGTTCGATTTAGGGCTGGCGGTTAGCTTACGATAGAGGTTAGTTAGCTTGCTCGCTAACATGCTGCTTACCCGTAAGTCCAAAGCACTCTTCTTTCCAGTATTTAGACTCATAGATTCGAGTCCTGATGATTTTCTCTACTAGATACTGTGGATTTGTCCCATGTATACTGTTGGCATCTTTCACTGTTCTATTTGCCATGGCAATGGGAAATGTGTTTCTTTAGCGAAACAACAGTGGCGGAAGTAACGTTGTCTGCTACTTGACCTTCCTGCGCAACAGCATTCACTTCCGATGTCATCGTCTGTCGAGGTGATTGGTCGATAACTTTGGAGAACGGAAGTGACGTAATTTTCGCGCGAACTGTAGCTTATGAGTGTTGTTTCCAGAGTTTTTGCTGCAACTCTTCGATCCAATTCACTCAAAGAAAGGAAAGTCATTGAGGAACGTTATTATCTTGGACATAATCTGCATTTCCCCCTGCATTCATCACGTTTTATCTCAGCTAGCTTAACAGGTAGTCAATTATGGTCAGATACTTTACAAGACTGAGAGTGCGACGAGTCTACAAGTGGGGTGGCACACCGATACATTTCGATAGGAAATTGAAGACTTTTGAATATGAGTGAGTAACGTCTCATAAGTTCATTTACCAGTAGTGTATTCTTTGGAAACTATTCCTGCGCCTTGATTTTTTTGTGAACTCTCTAATTTTTTCATTTACTAATTACTCATTTAAATTTTGCTATTTATCATGTATTAGCTCCTTGACCATCAGGGTAGAGGGTCTCCCAAGGACCACTGTGATATCCACCGGTCAACACATTTTCATAGAGGGAGAGGATGAAGATAACCCTTATGTGGCTAAGGTTATCAAGCTCTTCGGTGACGGTAAGTCACAGTCAATGGGAAGGATTCCATGTTGTAAATCAACAGATGTGTTGTGACCCTCAAGAAGGCATAGATTCCTGGGGGAAAAATACACCCCTAGGTTAAACAATTCAATTTCACTCTTCACAAACTGTATCCCTTAGTCAATTTAGAGTAGTCTATGGGCAGGTTAATTGTCATTTTCATAATATTTCTCTAAAATATATAATTCACAAGCGGGATAACATACCCCTCTCACCCCCTGTTTCAAGTTGTGCCCTAGTCAGACTGTCAGGTCTTTTATATAGGGTAGCATTTCTTACATTATGTTTTGTGTTTCCAGAATGGGTCATTGGCTTGTTGCTCATAGGACCCTGCATGTCAAGAGTGCTTTGAAGTGTTATTCATGTGTGTTTGGTCTTCGTGTTTAATTAGTGTTGCTAATCTTAATGTCTCTTTGGGTAATTGAAACTGTTTACTAACACTACGCTACGTAATGATACTGAAATTATGTTTATAGATTTATTCCACTTCAGCGACATAAGTGAGGAGGCCATTTGTCGTTTTTTTTTTTTATCGCCTAGCAAAAACAATACTTGTTCGGTACCAAGTGTTACCAAATGGTACCAGCACACTTCTGATTGTGTGTTTCAGAAAGTGGAAAGCAGAAGAAGGCGCTGGTTCAGTGGTTTGTGCGTGTGTCGGAAGTTCCCCCGACTAAGTTGAAATTGCTGGGCAGGGAGCCACACCCACAGGAAGTCTTCTACTACCAGGGACGCTCCTGTGACGAAGAGGTCGATGCTGAGTCCATCATCAGCACTGTGCAGGTAAAGGAGGGAGGGGCGGTCACTTGGAATGAGACTCGAATAGACTATAAATTATCTTTTCACTGGCCAGAATTATGTTTTTCCAGTTCTCTGTCCAACTCGTACTTACTTTGACAAAGTTTCCAGTGTTCTCTCTTTCAACCCTCTATTTCCTTATCCTGTTGTATTGTTGATCACTCTGTTCTAAGTGCCTCTCTTTTTGCCCAAAGGTCAAGCACCTCCCAGCAGCAGCTCCGTTCCCCGAGTGTTACAGCAAGGACACACTGTACGTGAAGCTCTCCTGGGACATGAAGGCCTTCAAGGTTGTAGACCCTGCCCTGATAGAGGGCAACGCTGAGCCTTCTCCTCCTCCTCCTGCTTCTACTCCTCCCCATCCCAAACCGGCCCTTCCGCCCTCACCCCCCTGCTCCCCCCCTGCAGCGGCTCTGGCTCCGACACCGACATCCCGCGGCCCCTCTCGACGTGCTCTACCCACCCCGGATCTCACAGTCATGCGGAGAGCTTCTTCTGTGGCCCACCGCAGAGGCACCATGAGCGCAGGCAAGATGGACACCTCTGAGGCGGAGTCCTTGCACTCCGCCTCCAAGCTGTCGGCCTCAAAATGCTTGAGCGCCAAGAGGAGGGCCAACATCACCAGGACACCAGGCGTGCGCAAGAAACTGGAACTAAACAGTGAGTGTCTCAAAAACAACTGTTCAGTATGTGTTGTTTTCAAGATTTCAGACTTTTCAAGACTTTTTATGTTTTCAGATGAGATTCACGAATATGATTGCGGGTTACTCTCCTTCATCTGTCAGGTTCAGGGAAGGAGGCGTTGACCCGGGAGGATATTCTCAGCCAGCTGCTAGACGAGGAGCTGGAGTCTGAGGTGATACTAGCGCAAAAACTGTCCTCCTCCCCTCCAGTGGCCCTGCCCCTGTCCTACAGCCTGACTCCCATGAAGAGGGCCCGCGGGTCCAGTGGGGCTCAGGATGTGTTCCTACTGAAGCCCTCCACTATCAGCTTGAATAGACTGTCTGACGCTGAAATGGAGTCATCTGCCAAACAGGACTCCATCAGGTGAGGGTGGACACACTGCTTCTTTGGACCTCCAGCATGCTGTGTTTATATTGATGGTATTATATTATAGTGCACACCCTCAGGACTTTATGTCTGCTTTATGTCTTGGGATTGATCTTCAAGGAAGATCCAGGAAGATTATTGTCACAAGCCACATTACGGGCATGACTCATGCATAGTGAGTGTAGGAGCCAATTCTGGTGTTATGTATTTATAGTGTATATTTGTGTACTTGGTTTGTCACCACTAGAGGCCAATAGCGCAATAGGCACAGGGTGTGGTCAGGTGTTACAAGGTAACAGGAAGCAGGAAATGGTTTAAGCTTGGGTAGCGGGAACACACGATTCTTATGCACAAGTAGATGGTAAAACATAATACAGGCATTGTAAAACAGCACTTTAATACAACAATCAAGACCATAAAAACAAAGATCCAGTCACCAATCAACATCAAATCATTAGGTAGGCTACCAATACGCGTCAAGAATACTCCATAAACACCCAAGTCTTGACTAATTGGTCCTCCATCTGTGGTGACCCTGGCTGCATTGTGCATCATCTTTCTACCGTGAAGTTAGACACATTGGTCCCTCTTCCAGGGAGCTGTTGGACATGAGTCCGCTGGAGGATGAGATATTGGAGGCAGGGTTGCCAACAGGCTTGGCTCAGACTCCAAGAAGACAAGCCACCCCTAGGAGAAACTATGCCACCAGGGGGCAGAAGTGAGTTGGCCACTCCAGGCTTGGTGGCTGGAGCACAAGTTTAATGCCTGCCTATGGCCAAGCAGGGAAATTTGAGGAGTGGACAGCAGGTTCAGTGGGAGCCAGTACAACACAGTGTGAGAGAACACACAGTGAGAATTGAATGATCAAGCTAGTCTACTACATACATGTTATGTCCTAATATCTTGGCTCCTGTGATGTCCACTCCTGTATTTTCCTCCTAGGCTGCCACTGGCTCACAGGCTATGGGGTTTTGAGAGTAGTGGGAACACACCGGTGTGTTTTTTGTATTTGTTGGTTTGCTCAGTCTAAGTCCTGTCAGCACTGTGAATGTTAATGTACGTTATGGTAGCTGGTGTTAACTGCACAAACAATTAGGTTAGATATTAATGACACTTTTAACGGGGCAGATTCCTTTTTAGAAAAGGGTAAAATGCTGACTGAATGTGTTACAGTACTGTTACCTGATTTTCATGAACAAGCTTTTCTCCAAATTCTAAAAATCCTGAAAAAAGTCTTATCATGTCCATCTTCCAATAGAGCTACCACTCCTTCCCGAAGGCTAGACTCATTCAAAGCCATGAAGGAACCTGTCCTGGGGGTGCTGTAAGTATCTCTGTAATTTAGTAATACGATTCTTCATCTATTATACTTCCACTGATAGTGGACGCACTGCCCTACCCACACTATTTCTGTCTGGTGTTCACAGGGCAGAGGTAGACAATGAGAACTCTCCTATGCTGCCAGCCGCCATGACACCAAGGAGCTCCAAGAGGAAGTCAGCCCAGCTGGTGTCTTCGCGCATCAGGAAGCAGTTGTAAGTGTTATTGTCAGTACATTTTGCAGCGATTGGTAGATGTCTGACCTCCACCTTGGATGTGGGCATGGAATGTAAATAACACATCAAATTACATCTTGGGAAAATTACATTTCATATCTTCAAAGTACCGAGCTTCACTGTATTTTGTGTTAGGAATCTATTGGACAACCAGCAGGACTTGAACTCAGACGGAGAGGACGGGGATGACGGGGATGACTTTATCCCATCTAAGAAGGACCTACTGAGTAGCAGCGAGGATGAGGCGGACGAAGACAAGGTGGATAGCGATGAGGAAGTTGTAGTGAAGAGGAGCAAACGAGGTGCAGCGGGGCCTCGTACTCCTCGCTCCGCCCAGAAAAGCCGCTCTTCCACCAGGACCCCACGCAAAACTCCCAGCAAGAAGGTATCATCTATGCCAGGCGCCCGCTTGTTACTAGGATGCTTATAGCTTTTTAATCTTTTCTCATATCGAACAAAAGGGTTTTTGGCTTCTTATTTATAGTATTGTCGTGTTTTATCAGTTTTATGTATTATCAGCTTTACTTCAGGTGCCTAAATATGACGTCATTTGGCTCCTCCTGCCCATCCCACAGTACAATGAGCATCCAGCATGTGGTCCGTTGTAACTCTCGGTGCAGACTAGCATGAGCGCGTGTTGATGTTGTAGAGGCCGCCATTTTGTTGCATGTTGTCTATTGTGACTGTTGCCTGTCCTGACAGACCACGCCCAGCACACCACGGACCCCTCGTCATGCCACACCCAGTATCCCCAGCCGGTCCCTACCAGCCAGACAACCTGGTAATGTTCTGGAGGAGGCTAGGGCAAGGTGAGATGGAAAATCCATAACTGTCTAGCCTCTTAGGCTATGATTACTAATCCAGGATCCGGTTTTTTTTCTGTTACTAGAAACCATACTGGAATAAATGTATACTTTTGAGTCCTCCCTGGATTATTATGGCAATCTGAACACACACAAAAACCTATCCAAACCCAAATTATTTCCAAGCATTTTTTGCCTTTTTTCGGACTGTATATATTTATGTCTCTAGTCTTCCAGATTACATTGACCTTCATTCATCGGTGATTTGCACAAGGATATCAATATGAGCAGCACAATACTGTATACAATTATTCAGTCAATCATCGAACACTGTTTGTGTTTGACCAGGCTGCATGTGTCCTCGGTGCCAGAGTCTCTGCCCTGTCGAGAGCAGGAGTTTCAGGACATCTACAACTTTGTGGAGAGCAAGATCGCGGATGGCACTGGAGGGTAAGAGGAGGACCGGGCCCATTTCATCCTCATGAAGGCTCAAAACGTCAGCCGTGTTTTAAGATTTCAAGAGTAATAAGACTTTGTGACAATTTAAGCCTTCAGTCTGTTGGGGAGAGGGATGGAGAAGTAGTTATGTTGAATAGCAGAAGCTCCAGAGAAGGAATTTTGGCCCCAGGGGAGACTTGAATTTCTGCCATGGCATGACATAATTGGCCCCTCCTCTTTTGTTTATTGCCGCTAGACTGAGATGTTTTTTTTTGTATTTCAGGTGTATGTACATTTCTGGGGTCCCTGGTACAGGGAAGACTGCTACGGTACACGAGGTGATGCGCTGTCTGCAGCACGCGTCAGACATGGATGAGATCCCTCCCTTTCACTTCATTGAGATCAACGGCATGAAGATGACAGACCCTCATCAGTCCTATGTGCAGATTCTGCAGGTGGGAACAGGATAGGTGCACACACCACTACTGGTAGGCAGGGCTAGTTTTGCAGACGTAGAATAGACATAGCATTACCCCTTTCAAGACTAATGGTCCTTCCAGGTCCTTGCCACAGTAGGTGAGCATGCTCCTATGAGTGCATGCTTTGAGGATATGCATGTAAACTCAATTCCCTCAAATTAAACCTGATTTTGGAAATGTCCTGGGCTTTCTTGAGTTAAAACATGTGCAGCTGTAATCCCTGACCTTGTCCCCTCTCTGCAGAAACTGACCGGTCAGAAGGCCACAGCTGACCACGCAGCAGCTCTGTTGGAGAAGAGGTTCAGCAGCCCCGCTCCCAGGAAGGAGACGACCGTGCTGCTGGTGGATGAGGTAAGAACACTGCTTATCCCACGGTGCACTGTGATTTTACTTTGCGTCAAAACCTTTTTTTCTTTTCTTTTTTTTTTTACACTCTTGTCCACATTAACATTTTACTTTGAGGTTTGTTTTGCTTTTATATACTGCACCAGTTGGTTCAAACTACTTTCACTTTAGTCACTACCAAATGGAATTGCTGTTCACTGTTCACTGCTGTTGCTCTGTGACCAGAGTGAGTGGCCGAAGACACACACTGGTCACTGTTTAAGCTACCGGTTGTTACCTGCATCACCAAAAAGTTTAAAAATCTTTATTGATAAATCATTCAAATGTGAATGTTGGACAAAGGAGAAAATCAAAAGAAAAGGAAATGTAAAAATAGAATATGAACACCAATGATAGAATTAAATATGAGATATAATGAATTAAAATAAATGAATAAACAAAACCGGCCTTTTGACTGCTAAGACAGACTGACTACCACAGTCAAAGTGGGACATGTGGTGTTTTACATTTTTTATTTGAATTGAAACTTGTGATGCTTTATCCCTCAAGTGAGTGTCATGACCTAATAGTCCAGTTTTAGACAGTTCTTGTCTTTTCAGAGCTGTGAGGTCTTCATACAAATGGCAGTGGAATGTTTTACATATGAATGACACTTGTTTGATGAATCACTGCAGCTGGACCTGCTGTGGACCAGGAAACAGAACGTCATGTACAACTTGTTTGACTGGCCAACGCGGCGCCATGCCCGCTTGGTGGTGCTGACAATCGCCAACACCATGGACCTGCCCGAGAGGATTATGATCAACCGGGTGGCTAGCAGACTGGTGAGAGCGCTAACCCTGTGCTAACACACTGGGGGGGGGGGGGGGGGGTCTTTGTCAGTGAAAGGTAGTATTAACACTGTATTCATAGACATACAGTGAACAAATGCAATTTCACTTCACACTCCCACTCTCAAACCTCTGTGTCTGTCTGTCTGTGTCTGTCTGTGTCTGTCTGTGTCTGTCTGTGTCTGTCTGTCTGTTCGTTCCCAGGGCTTGACAAGGATGTCGTTCCAGCCATACAGCTTTAAGCAGCTGCAGCAGATTATCATGTCCAGACTGAACAAGGTCAAGGCCTTCGAGGAGGATGCTCTTCAGTTGGTCTCCAGAAAGGTAGCTAGGAGGGGCACCCATCCTCTCACCTTACTTTAGTGTAGCTATCTAGCACAGCATTAGTCAGTGCACCGGCAGTTCACTTAGTTCAGGATGATTTCAGTGTTTCCTCTTCTCTTGCAGGTGGCGGCTTTGTCAGGGGACGCTCGCCGCTGTTTGGACATCTGTCGCCGAGCAACTGAGATCTGCGAACACTCTGCCGCCAACCCTTCCGCCGCAGGATTGGTGGGAATGAATCATGTGATGGAGGCACTGAACGAGATGTTTTCCTCTGCCTACATCACTGCCATCAGGTGAGATTCTGTCACGATCATTGAGCCATTTAATGATTTTAGTTGTCAATCAGTAGTCGCTGATGAACTGGGTGATTTATTTATTTTTTCTTTGGGAGGTTTAGAAATGTGGCAATTGTAGTTGGCCTGAGACAATGTTGACTGATACTGTGTGTATTCAGGGGCGCGTCAGTTCAGGAACAACTCTTCCTGAGGGCGGTCATTGCTGAGTTTCGGCGGTTGGGATTGGAGGAGGCCACCTTCCAACAGGTAAAGTGTAGACAAACTTAAGGAGAAACTAGAACACTCCTCTGAACTCGAATATTCTCTTCTTCATGTGTTATCCTGTTCGTTTCTCATCACAGACATGGTTGATGTTTATCAGGACATGCCAAATCCTTTCTTCGCATCTTCTCATTTCTGTTCAATATCATCCCCCCCCTTCCCCCTTCTCTCCTCAGGTGTTTGTGCAGCACCAGGCTCTGTGTCGGGTGGAGGGTCTGCAGCCCATCACCGTGTCGGAGGGCCTGGCAGTGTGCCAGCGTCTAGGAGCCTGCCGCTTACTTCTCCTGGAGCCCAGCCACCTGGGAGTGCTGCAGCGCGTCCGCCTCAATGTCAGCCAGGACGACGTCCTCTATGCCCTCAAGGCCGACTGAAGCAGGCTGGCTGCTCTGACAGCTTTTTGCAGGGGCCGCACAACTTCATGAGGAATTCGGCATGGCATGGAGCTGTGTTGGTTCACCGATGGTTCATCCACGGGACAGAAATGTGCCCATGCCAAATGACCTGGTCAGACTAAGAGATTCCTTCCAGAGCAATGCCTGTCATTCTTAAAGATGGAAGGATCATAGCTGGATGTTTTGAAAGCATTAGATTTTCCAAAGCCATCTTAACTAACCTTACTTTTATCCTAGCCCCCCAATAGCTCGATGATATAAACTGAAATGGTCTGAGGTAATAAGATTTTTTTTTTTTTTTTTTTTTTTTTAATTCTCTGGAAATCTAAAGATCTAAAGGGGTTTTCAGTGAAAGTTATTGCCTATGTGAGTACCATATATCAAACAGGATTGAGTTTTTAAACCTGAAATGTTCGATATTTCTGCTTAACCAGTCTGGATCACCAGTCAATTATTTTGTGACACGCTACTCTACACTTAATAGTAGTTCTGCGCTTACTTGTTAAACCTGGTTGTTCCAAGTCGTTTTAAATCTTTGTGTCTTTGTGATGGGAGAGTTTGTGATGTCCCCAATCATTTGTTTAATTTGATGTTTTGCTCGTTCTGCTGCTGTTTTTAATGTTGCTTTAGTGCATCTTATTTTTATGTTTCCATACTTGGATATGCAATAAAGTTCTATATTTAATATGACCCTCTATGTTTACGTGCATTTGTTTTCATATACATTATATCTTTTCACTCAAATACATGATTTGTTCATAACTTTGCAGATGCAATCGAAGCCTCTCTCATGGCCTACAATCGGTCAGTGTCTTGAAATTCCCATGGAAGGGGAATTGGGCCAGAAAATCTCAGCAATCGTTGAGTCATTGGTACTGATGAACAACCTATCAAACACAATCCACATCTGTTAACAATCTAGTCACAGAAACAAATTCTGACTTCTGTAAAATGATCGATGTAGTCAAGAAATATTAAATAAATTGTAAAATATAAAGTTGAGAACTTTTTGTATTCTACTTAATCTAATTGTGATGTATTCAGACACAGAGATCACTGATTGTGATCTCATCAAACTGCTACTGTGAGCCACAAACACGTTTGCATGTGTGGAATCTGCACACACAGGTTTTGTTCTTGATCTCTGTTTAACTAGTGGCTCAAATGATTTGTGCACTCGCGAAAGAGATGCACATGCAGATAATTAGGTCATGCTGTCATAAGACCTGTACTTTTGTTGATCACTATCTCAGTTTCTGAAGATATCTAGTACAATGTAGTGTGGACAAAGTGTCTCCAGTGAGAGTTTGAATCTGAAAGGTTTTTCACAGCATTGAATTTATTGGTGTACTGGACATTTTACAGTTATGATTAAGCTTCAAAGCAACATTTATGTGTCTAAAATAGTCACCGAAGGTGAAGACAATCTTTTATCAGTGTAACATACAGCACATGAATATTGGAAGGGCATACTGTAGCAGTATAAAACTGGACCTTGTCCAATTGCATTGTCTTTAGAGTGTTACAGCAACACTTGTTTTACTTGGATAACTACATTATAGTAAAAAACAAAATCAATAATTTAACTAAAACAGATGAATAACCATTTAAAACAGAGGATCCAATGGAAACACTGTATAATTCAAATTATGATTAGATTATTGTGCAACATCATGCTAGTGCATTCCAATCAATAAACCCAATGAATGAATGCAGGGAGAGACAAAGTGTGTGTGCGTGCATGCGTGCGTGCGTGCGTGCGTGCGTGCGTGCGTGCGTGCGTGCGTGCGTGTGCATGCTCATAACACTCCAGCACTATTGCATGAGTGTGAAGGTGATGAGCCTCAGCAGCAGAGGAAACACACCCAGTCTAATACGCCAGGCTTCACTAGGAGTTGTTGGCATCTGGGTGGTTGTAGTTGTTTGCATTGATGCGATTGTGGTGGAGGTTGTTGTTGTCTCCCTGTTGCAGAGGTTTCCCTCACAGCAGGTTGGTGGACTGGTGAAGTTAAGGTTAAAGACACTCAGTTGGGACTCAGCAGGCAGCTGAGAAACAATCGCACACAGGTCTTCAGACTTACAACCAAAGACCGGAATGGTGTTGTTCCCACTCATCACTGTAGATGAAAAATCATTGTTTTATTATGAATACAGTTTTCATTGTCTTTGATGAAAATACCAATATCTATCCTGGCAACAGCTTTGAACAATGTGAGGACTCACCACTCCCATTAAAGCAGCGGTTCTCTTCCCCCACACATTGTAATGTCCTGTTGCATACACTGCTGCTGGTGAAACTGTCACAGGAGTTACACTGTAGAGCATTATTCGCCTGGTTAGAGGGAACTGAAATACACAAGAACAGGAGACATTGCCATTGTTAGTGTTGGCAGCAGCTGAAATGACGCGAATACAGGAAACACCTAATGGAGTAAAGGTAGAACATATCAGTTTGCGATTAGTTCCCAGAGTAGGTGTTTCTCATAGTCGACAATTTAGTCAAGCACAAGAGACATTTAGGAGAAACAAATGACAATAGAAAATGATAGAAGCTGGCAGAAACCCATTTTCACATTGTATTTGACTGTGGACACACCTATTCAAGGAATAAGGAATAATAAAATTCCTATTAAGGAATAATACATGAATAAAAAATGTTCTCTGTTCTAAATAATTTACTTACAAGGAAGAGTTGCAGAGTTGCAGCCATTTGTGTTGCAGCATTGAACAGATGCAACTGCACTTACAAACCCCAAGCCTACTGAAAATGTGCTGTCTGCCTAAACTGCAAAGGGAGGCTGGCACACACGACCTCGCGATGCCTGTTTACTTGTCCTCCGGGTGAAGTTGCTACAAAAATCAAACTGCAATTTGTTAATGTTGATTGAAAAAAAGACACATAACATAATGCAGAAACCTCACAGAAAACATGAATGATGTGAAGAAATGGCTGAATATCTTTTACACTTTTTTACACCTACCTGTTATGGAGGCCGTTAAACACACGTTGTTAGAGGCACAGTTAGTTAAGTTTGTGCTTGTGCACTGAACATTGCTGCAAGTCTGACACTGAAGCTGTGCTTCATCTGCAATGAAAATATTTATGAATGAACTGATGAGCACAACAATGACAACATAAACAGTTCAATAAGCTACCACACTGATAAACCATGAAATGTCACTAATTTTGTATCAACCAGTACTGGACCCATAGATTTCTGAAGTCACTAAATCAACATTAAATCTAATCAAATATTTGGCTGAGGCGTCTAAAAGTGAGTTACCTGTGTTGATGAGGGTCCAGATGAGACCCAGAGAAAGGATCAACTTCATCTTGATGAGCAAGTGATCAGATTAGCGAACTCCAGAAAATGACACCTCCCTTTATACTGGAGCTGTTTTCAAGAAATATGAGGAAGATGCATTCCAAAAAACCACAGGACCAGGATGTGAGTCAATTTTTAAAAACCCTCACCTGTTTTTTGCATTCATCAACACTCTGGTTTCGCTTACTTGTTTATCAATCAAAATGAATAAGCTCTTTGACTGTGGAATGTCATAAAAGTGGCCATAACTGATGCAATGATGCATGATGTTGATGCAATGAAGACATATCAAAACTCAAACTCAGGTTTCTTTAAAGTTCCTTAATAAGACAAGTAAAAACGAGAAATGTATCCAATATAAGATCAGATCAACTGTGATCTCTGCAGGGAAATGCAACTCATTTGAGAAGAATTGCAAATGGCCTGAAAGCCATCGGAGTAAAAGTTTCTTGTAAAACTCAAGAGCATTGCATGGCAGTGCCGGGGTGTCATTACGATGAGTGCAGCGACATAGGCATAGCCAAGTGGGGGGTGGGGGGGAAACTGGAATGTAAATGTATGCTATGCAGAATCGTAACATCTGTCTAATTGTGCTCTATGGGCCCTCAATTGATCCAGAGTATTTGTCGTCCATATTGACGATGCTGCTGACTGTGCGCCCTGTGGATGTTTCTGAAACTGATCAGTCCCAGCAGCTGTGAACTCCATTCATTAATTGTATCAACATTTAGTGTGAACTTGGACAATAAATGTATGACTGTGCAAATTCATGTAAATATCAAATAAAAGGATGACACCTGAGAGTTCATATTTGCCTAATCCTGAAAGGATCTGAGTCTAGTTAGAATAGACATCCACGGGTGTGTCTTAGTCTTGAAAGTTTAACCACATCTAGTGAAGCTAAATCACACCTGTGCATACCATGCAGTGCACAAATAGAACTTTGTTTCTCCAGATACAACGGCTCAAGCACCTTTCAGTTTGGACCAAGACCAGTTCAGCTGCTCTGTCCAGACGTTCTCAAGGCTCCAGTCACCATCCCACGTGGCCACAGCTACAGTACCAGTCAAAAGTTTGGACACACCTGTTTTTGTTTCTTATGATCTTCTCATGACATTTTGATATAAAGGCTTGCTGCTTAAATGCTTGAAATGTTCTTAGACAAATAGAGAAGTTGATGCCTGTGTATGAATTTATTTTCAAAATTTCCATTTTAATTAAATTGAAATGCACCCCCAACAAGTAGTTTTCATTTAGACTTTAGAGGTGGAGAATGTTGAACCACAATGATTAAATCATCATTTTAAACACTCACATAGTGATTGTGGCCTTTAAAAGTTAATTTGTGGAATTTCTTTGCTTGTTAATGGCAGTTTAAATAAAATAAATAAAAAATGGAGTTTTTATTTATTTATTTATTTTTGGTCACTGCATAATTCCTTTTGTGTTATTTCACAGTTTTGATGACTTTACTATTAAAAATAAAGAAAAACCCTTTCTATGAGTAAGTGTGTCCAAACTTTTGACTGGTACTGTATGTGCTGCTTGGGAAACTACTGGGACCAGCGCCAGGGGCAGCAAGCCTGCAGATGCCCACAGTGCAGACCTACACTGGGCAGGAACACCCTCCTGGCAGAGATGCTAGCCATAAAAATTGTTTTAAAACTAATTGAATTAAATGTTTCACTTATGTTTTCCTTGTTGAGTACAACTCTCCCTCTGTAAGGGCCAAGTGACTTTAATATGTACAAACTCATTTTTCTTGTGAGTTCAGTATTGAGAGCTGCTTTGTTTCTCCCAAGATAGATGTGCCAGCGGTACCGTGGCCCCACCCATCCAGGAGCATCAGACCGGATAGAGCAGTTAGAGAACCTGTACCACAGAGTTTCCAAGAATTGCACACAGGTCAATTTGTTTTTGTTTTAGTCTGTGAGGATGAGGAATCTGCCCCCTCAACTCTCAGGTGATCAGCTACTACACAGTCACTGGATACACACCATTTTTAAGCGATGTAGTTTAATTATTATGGCTTGATTTGATATTAATAGTACTTTATTTATTTTGTACATGTCTTTAGTTTGTTTTAACGTTGCTTTCCTCTGAGGTCCACTTCCAGCTCCCCCACAGCTAATGATAATGGCAGGGCTTTTTGCTGTTGGTAGGGGGACCTTTAACATCTCTGGTCGGGTATGTTCACGCTGTACCATTTTGTTTCATTGTAAATTTTTTGTATCACACTGTGGTTGCCCATGGAGCTATAAAGAGTAAAACAAGAGTGCACTATGGTTTGAGGCTGCCTTCTTCTACGCACCACCACTTCCAGGAAAGCAGGTACCACCCCTGATAGTAGGTTTTGCTGTGCTGCGAGGGTCTAGAGCAGGGGTGTCAAACCATGTGCCATGGAGGGCCGAGAGTATGCAGGTTTTCGTTCCAACCCAAGAATACAGCAGGTGATTTCACTGATTACCATACCTTTAAGCAGAGAGGAGGGACTAATCAGTGAAATCACCTGGTGTATTCTTGGCAAGCTGAGCGGCTCACTTACGAGAGCATTCCTAGGAAGGTGCTTCTCAAGTTTATACACAGTGTTTTTCAACAATGTGTCAGGAGCCTGCAGGTTTTCATTCCAACCACACCCTTCATCAGCTGATTTTACTGATTAGCACACTTTCAACCAGAGGAGGAAATTGTTTAGTGAAAACGACTGTTTGGTTTGGTGGGAGTTTTTCCTTGTCCTCTGTGAGGGTCTAAGGCTGGGGGATGTCGTGTACTAATCATTTATTATTTTCACATGTTGGGCACTGTGAAGCCCTTAGAGACTGTAACGGTGATTAAGGGCTATACAAATAAATGTGATTTGATTGGAATGAGAACCTGCAGACTCCTGGGTCACGATGGCACGTTTCTGATCCTTGTCTTCTGTGGCTATGAAATGGGGAAGGGGACTTTGGTTGTGTCTTTGTGAGTTTCTTAGCCACACTTTGTGTCTTTAAAAACAACCGGCACCATTTTGAGGAAACTTGGTTGAATGGTGTGACGTCATAGGGATTAGGCCTGCCCTGCTTTAACACACACACACGCACGCACATGCCCGAAAAGCAGGGTTCTCATAATTAAACCAGAAAAGTGAGGCAGCAGGTTGTTGTGGAAATATTGTTACAGCTGCTGTTAGGCCCAAGATGAAGTGGAGCACATGAATAAACATAAACACATGGAACCTCTCTAATGTACTACTTCTTGATGTTTTATAAATACATTATGTGACAAGAGTAAGTTTTCTGTTCACAGTAAATATTAAAATCTGGAGTGAAAACATTAGATAGGATCGTTTCCCCTATTCCAAAGACAGCGGCTTTAGTGCAAGAGCTTTTATTTATTTATTTATTAACCATTGACACAATCAGCAGCAGAGGAAAAAAAAAAAGTGTAAAGGATGAGACAAGACATACTGGAATCAGATCTTGTTGAAAGCCGCCACATCAACGCTCTGGACCTACAATAGAGCAGGAGGGAATAACATCCATGAGCTTAGACTTTCCACACCAAGATTTTAAAGATATTCAACTCTAAATATCATGTTTGAGCTGCAAGTGTTTGTACATCTTCTGTATGGTGAAACCCATCGATACTGCACACAAATTCAACAATGCAGATATCATTTCAGCAGGCTGCTTTCAGGGCCAAAATATGCTTTTGTAACAATAGGTCTCGCGATCTTTCGGCCCAACCCCGTCGGTGACAAAATACCGAAGATTTAGGGGTAGAATGAGCGAGTGTGTTTATTGTGTTTAAGTTTATTGCACAATAGTACACCCTTTTTTGTACTCACATAGTCCTCAAACTTGGTGATCTCCTCTTCCAACATGTCTGTTCCCACCTTGTCATCCTCCACCACACATGCGATCTGCAGCTTCTTGATGCCGTAGCCCACAGGAACAAACTTGGATGTGCCCCATAACAGGCCGTCGGCCTGCACAGAGCGCACACACTCTTCCAGCTTCACCATGTCCGTTTCATCATCCCACTAAAAAGTTAGAGGGGGTGATGAGGAATAAAATAGAAGATGAAAGGTTAATAACTACTGTCAGACAAGCTCAAACTTAAAAGAACTCAATGTGCATGTGTTGTATGACTAATTGTAAGCTCCTGTAATAACGTATAGGATTTTGAACCAGTCAGGACAGGAAACTGGCATTGCATGGCAGTGCCGGGGTGTCATTACGATGAGTGCAGCAACGTTGGGGACATAGGCATAGCCAAGTGGGGGGGAGGACAAATCAAAGCAGGCGTCTGGGTGTTGTCCCCCAGAATCTTTTTTGCCATCTAAAACAGATTTTCTGTATTTCCAAACAACTTAAAATGTCACTTACCTGACACTTACACTACCAGGTTTTTTGACAATAGCAAATGTCCAGTAGTTTAGGTGGTGCATATATGGATTTATTTTATAGCCATAAAAGATTTATAGCCATAAACTAGCAATAAACAGCAATTGGATTTAATCAAAAATACATTAATAAAGCCAATTTAACCTTGCATTCATCCTGAACCACCAATCCTGTCTTAATTTGTTTATTTTGTCTAACGTTATCTTCTGACTACTTAATTGTCAGCCTAAACTGGTGGGTAGACTGTTCTGCAGATAAAAAAGATAGCTAAACCGAGGTAAATTGGGTTTACCTTCCACTAAATCCTTGGCACTGGTAGCCTTTCTGCAGTCCCGTAATGTAGAGGAAGACGATCACCGCAGAAACATGAAACTGGAATGTAAATGTATGCTATGCAGACTCGTAACATCTGTCTAATTGTGCTCTATCGGCCCTCAATTGATCCAGAGTATTTGTCGTCCATATTGACGATGCTGCTGACTGTGCGCCCTGTGGATGTTTCTGAAACTGATCAGTCCCAGCAGCTGTGAACTTCATTCATTAATTGTATCAACATTTAGTGTGAACTTGGACAATAAATGGATGACTGTGCAAATTCATGTAAATAGCAAATATCTTATTAAAAATTAAAAAGGATGATAGTAGCGGGCCAGTAACATCAAGTCACAGTACTGTACCATAACCTACACTGCTCATTTTGACTTCTAAAACACAACCCCCACCAGAATGAACTAGCTTGTGTTTAACTAGTGCAGTGGTTCTCAAAGTGGAGTGCAACCCCTAGTGGTGGTGCAGAAGTACTGCAAGGGGCGCAGGCACCCAACATCAACATCATAAATTTCCAATGTTTTCCAATATTAATGATTAGCATTCATAGAAAAAGTATCAATTCATGATGGGGGAGACCGGAATTTGTTCTAATCTTAAAGGGGGGTCTGACATTTGATGTTTGAGAACCTCTGAACTAGCGTGATGCTGACTGCTGACAAATGAGCTGCCATTATTGGAGAAAATGAAATGCTAGCAAGGATGTCAATCCTTCTTACCAAGTAAGTTGCACAGAAGCAACATTCAGCATAATGAAACCAATGTTTCTATAGTAATGTAACTCTGGGAACTTTAATAATTCGACAGGTGCAAAAATCCCATGACAGCCATGGGGTATTACATTATTCTTGCTGAATATGTATACTACAAGTTAGTTTGTGACCATCTTCTGGCCATAACAACCTGTTTTTTAAGCTTGTCCCATCAGTCTTGAAGAAGCAATTTCATCAAATTATCTGTGATGTTATTCATCTGTCCTCAGGGATCAGACGATGATTGTAAACTGGGACAGAACTCTATCTCATGGAGCCCTTGTTGCAACGCATCCTTCTTCATGTTCTGCCATGGAAATGAGAAGCAGCCCGTGGTGGTGCCCCACAGCACGGTGTCCCGCAGGATAGGGGTGTTCCTAGACCTTGGGGTGGGTCTGCTTTGTTTCTGTGACACCTGGAAGAGTCCACCTCCTGCACAGGGTTGAGACCACCTTCACCCAGCCTCTCTCTCCTGCAATCTGGCTGTACCACTACTTAAGAAAGGGATGCTAGTGTGGCACTGGAAAAAAACCTGGATTTCTTGAAGAAGGAGGATTCATCAGGCAGAGGTATGGTGCAAAAGAGTGGTGAATTATGAGCCAAATAATACAAAAAAAGAAACATAAGACTCAACAAATAAGATTATTAGATGAACTTTAATCAACTATTCCACAGCCTCACCGCAAACTGTTATCCTCTCTCTGCCTTAAATGCGAATGACCAGCTTTTATACTTTCCTCAGCCCTACCTTGATTGCATGCAAGACCAAGGAAAGACCTGAGCTCTGATTTAGTATGGGGACGAGTACAGTCCCTCACTGCCTGGACTTTGTCCTGTAGGGGTCTATGCAAAATCTGATGGTGTCATCCTTTTTAAGCACAAGGACTACCCTATTACTCCACTCACTATGTGATTTTTCTATGATCCCTAGAGCAGTGGTTCCCAAACTTTTTCAAACCAAGGCACCCCTTCATAGTCAATTTCTTTTCACGGCACCCCCGACCCCCTTTAAGCTAAAAATGACACCATGAATATGTTATAGGAATGTATTTTAATGAACTGGCATCAATTTGAAGTGAAATAAAATAACTTCTTAAAATGAAACATTATTCTCAACCACTCAGCTAATGATAATAAAAAATATATGTCAACCATTTTGATTGACTTGTTTGAACTAAGGCTATATTTGTTGCTGTGTGATTTATGCAGATTCACAGATCGATGTTTAACTTAAAATAATACAAAATAATTATGTTAATTGGTAAAAAAAGAAAAAAAAAAAGAAAAAAGTGCATTTATTTTGCTTTGTTCAAAACGTAAAATAAGCCTACTTTTTAGGTTAATAAGAAAAACAAAGAAAGAAAATAACTCAGCGTATGGAGCTATCAGGCATTTCAGTGGGACGTGTGAGCCTGCTGTTGAGAGCACAGTCTCTTGATGCAGGGAGATCTGACTCCACTAACAGGCGATGCCTTCTCTTGCTTTTCACGTATGTCAGGGATGAGAAAGCCAGCTCACACAACTATGATGTTGGGAACGGCAATATCACACTGATCGCGCAGTTTGCCAGAGATGGATATTCGTGTCCCACAAGGAGCCAAAACTTGTCCGACGATATTTCTCCAAACTTCAATTTCAAAGTGCGATCCATTTTCAGTTCTGCAATTTCTTCCTTCTTTCTTTTTAGATTGTCAACTTCTTTGCTGATTCTGATGATCGGGAGTTGAAAGGATCGCGGATCCAGTCATAGTCGTCATTCTTCGAAGCGGGGAAATAACTCACACTCAAACCTTTCATCGAGCGTTTTCAGATGCGCCGCTATCCCTTTGAATGCGCATTTTAACAGGTTTTTTTTAATATGAACGATTTCGATGTTTATTGTTTTTGATGTGTAATGTTTTATTTGTATTGTATTGTACATTACTTCTACACTCGTATGCCCTGTGCTCTAAAAGATGAAAGTAAAGGTGATGAGTCCGAGGAACAGAGGGAAAACACTCAGTGTGACACCCCGGGCTGAGTTACAGAAATTGCCCTCACAGCAGGTTGGTGGACTGGTGAAGTTAAGGTTAAAGATATTCGGTTTGGGCATGGCAGCCACCTGAGAAACAATCGCACACAGGTTTTCAGATGCACAACCAAAGGCCGGAATGGTGTCGGTCCCTCTCATCACTGTAGATGAAAAATCATTGTTTTATTATGAATACAGTTTTCATTGTCTTTGATAAAAATACCAATATCTATCCTGGCAACAGCCTTGAACAATGTGAGGACTCACAACTCCAAATAAAGCAGCGGTTCTCTATCCCCACACAGAGTAATGGCCTGTTGCATACACCGCTGCTGGTGAAACTCTCACAGGAGTTACACTGTAGAGCATTGCTCCCCTGGTTAGAGGGAACTGAAATACACAAGAACAGGAGACATTGCCATTGTCAGTGTTGGCAGCAGCTGAAATGACACGAATACAGAAACACCTAATGTAGTAAAGGTAGAACATATCGGTTTGCGATTGGTTCCCAGAGTAGGTGTTTGTCATAGTCGACAATTTAGTCAAGCACAAGAGACATTTAGGACAAACAAATGACAATAGAAAATGATAGAAGCTGGCAGAAACCCATTCTCACATTGTATTTGACCTGTGGACACACCTATTCAAGGAATAAGGAATAATATAATTCCTATTAAGGAATAATACATGAATAAAAAATGTTCTCTGTTCTAAATAATTTACTTACAAGGAAGAGTTGCAGAGTTGCAGCCATCTGTGTTGCATAATTCAAGAGATAAAATTACATGTGCAAACCCCAAGCCTGCTGAAAATGTGTCAGAGCCTAAACTGAAAAGGGAGGCTGGCACACATGCCTTCCTGATGGTGTTTACTTCTTTTCTGGATGAAGTTGCTACAAAAATCAAATAAAACAAAAAGTAATTTGTTAATGTTGATTGAAAAAAAGACACATAACATTATAATGCAGAAACCTCACAGAAAACATGAATGATGTGAAGAAATGGCTGAATATATTTTACACTTTTTTACACCTACCTGTTACGGAAGATGTTAAACACACGTTGTTAGAGGAACAGTTAGTTAAGGTTGTGCTTGTGCACTGAGAATTGTTGCAAGTCTCACACTGAAGTGCTTCATCTGCAATGAAAATATTTATGAAAGAACTGATGAGCACAACAATGAGAACATAAGCAGTTCAATAAGCTACCACACTGATAAACCATGAAATGTCACTAATTTTGTAACAACCAGTACTGGACCCATAGATTTCTGAAGTCTCTAAATCAACATTAAATCGAATCATATATTTGGCTGAGGCGTCTAAAAGTGAGTTACCTGTGTTGATGAGGAACCAGATGAGACCCAGAGAAAGGATCAACTTCATCTTGATGAGCAAGTGATCAGATTAGCGGACCCGGAAAATGACACCTCCCTTTATACTGGAGCTGTTTTCAAGAAATATGAGCAAGATGCATTCCATTACACCACAGGACCAGGATGTGCATCAATTTTAATCACATTTTTTTCAGTTGCACTTCTGTTTTGTTGTACTTGACATTGATCAACACTTTTTTATCAATGATAATGAAGAAGCTGTTTGACTCTTTGTTTACTTTACTTTTGTGTTTTACTTTGTCTATGGTGTTTTGAGTTTGTATTTGTTTGGGTGTGTCATTGTCATTGTCTGGAATGTCATAAAAGTGGCCATAACTGATGCAATGATGCATGATATTGATGCAATGAAGACATAGCAAAAGTCAAACTCAGGTTTCTTTAAAGTTCCTTAATCAGACAAGTAAAAATGAGAACTGTATAAGATCAGATCAACTCTGATCTCTGCAGGGAAATTTGTCTTGCAGCAACACCAAGAGTATAAAACAGAACATGAAAACAGAATCAAACAGCAATCACATCATCACCATTGTGAAATAAAGCACATATGGCAATTCATTTATGAAATAAATATACAAAAAATCTAAAAATAGAAAGTCAAAGCATTTTGACTTAAAAATATATATCTGTGCAGTCAGACAACAACTGATGCTTGAATGGTCTCAAAAATGCAACTCATTTAAGGAAAAAATTGCAAATGGCCTGAAAGCCATTGGAGTAAAGGTTTCTTGTAAAACTCCAGAGCATTGCATGGCAGTGCCTGGGTGTCATTACCACGAGTGCAGCAACGTTGGGGACATAGGCATAGCCAAGTGGGGGGTGGGACAAATCAAAGCAGGGGTCTGGGTGTCGTCCCCCAGAATCTTTTTTGCCATCTAAAACTAATTATCTGTATTTTCAACTTAAAACTTAAAACTTAAAATGTCTAGCCATAAACTTGGTAGAGCAATTGGATTTAATCAAAAATACATTAATAAAGCCAATTTAACCTTGCATTCATCCTGAACCACCAATTCATTACCAGTCCACTTCATGACAGAATAGCGTTAGCGGTGCTCTGTAGTCTAGCAAGCCGTGCTCCTAACGTTACCCTGCCAGTCTGCACTGATATTAGAGGAGCCGTAACAAGTACAGCAACTTCGCTGATGGACTCTAGTTATATTTCGTCATATGCCATCAAAGGGGGAAATGCGACATGTAAATATGTCAAAATGCGGGACTGTCATGCACAAATCAGCCTAAAAACAATGTTGTAACATAACTAACAGACATCGGCATATTAGCGATTTTTTGTTATGCTTGTTATAAAGAAACGGTCTATAATACATTGAAACGACATGAAACTAACACCCCTGAACGGAAGTCCACATTTGGGGTAGGTAAGACATGCATTATTAATAATTTTTGGTCATTTGCTGCCGCCGTGCAGAATCTGTATACTGGTCAATATCATGTTTGTGGTATTTGAATTATTATTTTATGGTTATTGCTGCTGCCGCCGTGCAGAATCTGTGTAATATGTAGCCAGGAATTAGCAATGCCTTGATAGCCTACTTCAGTGACTGTAAATTCCAACACATTGTTGGTAAAATAATGTTACATCTTTGTAGTGTGTGTGTCAGCACCCCCACTCAAAATACCTCCCCGCGCGCCTGGATGAAAGGTTTGAGTGTGAGTTATTTCCCCGCTTCGAAGAATGACGACTATGACTGGATCCGCGATCCTTTCAACTCCCGATCATCAGAATCAGCAAAGAAGTTGACAATCTAAGAAGAAAGAAGGAAGAAATTGCAGAAAATGGATCGCACTTTGAAATTGAAGTTTGGAGAAATATCGTCGGACAAGTTTTGGCTCCTTGTGGGACACGAATATCCATCTGGCAAACTGCGCGATCAGTGTGATATTGCCGTTCCCAACATCATAGTTGTGTGAGCTGGCTTTCTCATCCCTGACATACGTGAAAAGCAAGAGAAGGCATCGCCTGTTAGTGGAGTCAGATCTCCCTGCATCAAGAGACTGTGCTCTCAACAGCAGGCTCACACGTCCCACTGAAATGCCTGATAGCTCCATAAGCGGAGTTATTTTCTTTCTTTGTTTTTCTTATTAACCTAAAAAGTAGGCTTATTTTACGTTTTGAACAAAGCAAAATAAATGCACTTTTTTCTATATATATATATTTTTTTACCAATTAACATAATTATTTTTTATTATTTTAAGTTAAACATCGATCTGTGAATCTGCATAAATCACACAGCAACAAATATAGCCTTAGTTCAAACAAGTCAATCAAAATGGTTGACATATATTTTTTATTATCATTAGCTGAGTGGTTGAGAATAATGTTTCATTTTAAGAAGTTATTTTATTTCACTTCAAATTGATGCCAGTTCATTAAAATACATTCCTATAACATATTCATGGTGTCATTTTTAGCTTAAAGGGGGTCGGGGGTGCCGTGAAAAGAAATTGACTATGAAGGGGTGCCTTGGTTTGAAAAAGTTTGGGAACCACTGCTCTAGGGATCATAGAAAAATCACATAGTGAGTGGAGTAATAGGGTAGTCCTTGTGCTTAAAAAGGATGACACCATCAGATTTTGCATAGACCCCTACAGGACAAAGTCCAGGCAGTGAGGGACTGTCCTCGTCCCCATACTAAATCAGAGCTCAGGTCTTTCCTTGGTCTTGCATGCAATCAAGGTAGGGCTGAGGAAAGTATAAAAGCTGGTCATTCGCATTTAAGGCAGAGAGAGGATAACAGTTTGCGGTGAGGCTGTGGAATAGTTGATTAAAGTTCATCTAATAATCTTATTTGTTGAGTCTTATGTTTCTTTTTTTGTATTATTTGGCTAATAATTCACCACTCTTTTGCACCATACCTCTGCCCGATGAATCCTCCTTCTTCAAGACATCCAGGTTTTTTTCCAGTGCCACACTAGCATCCCTTTCTTAAGTAGTGGTACAGCCAGATTGCAGGAGAGAGAGGCTGGGTGAAGGTGGTCTCAACCCTGTGCAGGAGGTGGACTCTTCCAGGTGTCACAGAAACAAAGCAGACCCACCCCAAGGTCTAGGAACACCCCTATCCTGCGGGACACCGTGCTGTGGGGCACCACCACGGGCTGCTTCTCATTTCCATGGCAGAACACGAAGAAGGATGCGTTGCAACAAGGGCTCCATGAGATAGAGTTCTGTCCCAGTTTACAATCATCGTCTGATCCCTGAGGACAGATTTTTTACCAATTAACATAATTATTTATTATTATCGATCTGTAAATCTGCATAAATCACACAGCAACAAATATAGCCTTAGTTCAAACAAGTCAATCAAAATGGTTGACATACAGTACTGTGCAAAAGTCTTAGGCACGTTTAAAACAAATCCGTACAGCGAAGATGCTGTGATGCCGCCCCATCAGATCTGGATTTTCCACCAAAATGAACTTTCATATATTGTGTATACTCTGCTTGCCCAAACTCGGCATCTATTGCAGCCCAACCGTCCTGGTAGGGGGATCCCTCTCTGAGTAGCCCCTCCCAAGGTTTCTCCCAATTTTCCAATAAGGGTGGGAGTGGGAGTTTTTCCTTGTCCTCTGTGAGGGTCTAAGGCTGGGGGTTGTCGTGTACCAATCATTTATTATTTTCACATGTTGGGCACTGTGAAGCCCTTAGAGACTGTAACGGTGATTAAGGGCTATACAAATAAATGTGATTTGATTTGATTTGATTTCAGAAATAATGAAATTAAAAGTTCCTAAATATCAAAATTTGACTATAAAGAGCAGTAATACAAAGAAAAAAAACAAAGGGCCAAATTCATATTAACAAATCTAGGGTGCCTAGGACTTTTGCACAGTATTGTATATTTTTTATTATCATTAGCTGAGTGGTTGAGAATAATGTTTCATTTTAAGAAGTTATTTTATTTCACTTCATATTGATTTACTTTTGTGTTTTACTTTGTCTATGGTGTTTTGGGTTTGTAATTTTTTGGGTGTGTCATTGTCATTGTCTGGAATGTCATAAAAGTGGCCATAACTGATGCAATGATGCATGATATTCATGCAATGAAGACATAGCAAAAGTCAAACTCAAGTTTCTTTAAAGCTCCTTAATAAGACAAGTAAAAATGAGAAATGTATATATTATAAGATCAGATCAACTGTGATCTCTGCAGGGAAATTTGTTTTGCAGCAGCATCATCACCATTGTGGAATAAAGCACATATGGCAATTCATTTATAAAATAAATATACAAAAAATATAAAAAATAGAAAGTCAAAGGATTTTGACTTAAAAATATATCTCTGTGCAGTCAGATTACAATTGATGCTTGAATGGTCTCAAAAATGCAACTCATTTGAGAAGAATTGCAAATGGCCTGAAAGCCATAGGAGTAAAAGTTTCTTGTAAAACTCCAGAGCATTGCATGGGGGTGTCATTACGATGAGTGCAGCAATGTTGGGGACATAGGCATAGCCAAGTGAGGGGTGGGACAAATCAAAGCAGGGGTCTGGGTGTCATCCCCCAGAATCTTTTTTGCCATCTAAAACTAATTATCTGTATTTTCAAACAACTTAAAATGTCACTTACCTGACACTTACACTACCAGGTATTTTGACAATAGCAAATGTCCAGTAGTTTAGGTGGTGCATATATTGATTTATTTTGACCAAAAATACATTAGAATTTGAATACATTCTGTAAGAACATTATAGCCATAAACTAGCAATAAACAGCAATTGGATTTAATCAAAAATACATTAATAAAGCCAATTTAACCTTGCATTCATCCTGAACCACCAATCCTGTCTTAATTTGTTTATTTTGTCTAACGTTATCTTCTGACTACTTAATTGTCAGCCTAAACTGGTGGGTAGACTGTTCTGCAGATAAAAAAAGATAGCTAAACCGAGGTAAATTGGGTTTACCCTTCCACTAAATCCTTGGCACTGGTAGCCTTTCTGCAGTCCCGTAATGTAGAGGAAGACGATCACCGCAGAAACATGAAACTGGAATGTAAATGTATGCTATGCAGACTCGTAACATCTGTCTAATTGTGCTCTATGGGCCCTCAATTGATCCAGAGTATTTGTCGTCCATATTAACGATGCTGCTGATGCTGTGCGCGCTGTGGATGTTTCTGAAACTGATCAGTCCCAGCAGCTGTGAACTTCATTCATTAATTGTAAATAGCAAATATCTCATTAAAAATTAAAAAGGATGAGATAGTAGCGGGCCAGTAACATCAAGTCACAGTACTGTACCATAACCCACACTACTCATTTTGACTTCTAAACCACAACCCCCACTAGAATGAACTAGCTTGTGTTCAACTAGTGCAGTGGTTTTCAAAGTGGAGTGCAACCCCTAGTGGTGGTCCACAGGTACTGCAAGGGGTGCAGGCACCCAACATCAACATCATTCATTTCCAATATTTTCCAATATTAATGATTAGCATTCATAGAAAGAGTATCAATTCATGATGGGGGAGCCTGGAATTTGTTCTCATTTTAAAGGGGGGGCCTGACATTTGATGTTTGAGAACCTCTGAACTAGCGTGATGCTGACTGCTGACAGATGAGATTCAAGATTCAAGATTCAAGAGTTTTATTTGTCACATGCACATACATGCAGTGAAATGAAAAGTGGCAATGCTCACGGGAATGTGCAAAGGGCATTATACAAAGTATTTAACAGTAGAAAACCAGCACAATATTTACAGTATGAAAAATAATATAAAAATGACAATAATTACAGTAGAGTTCTTATATAAAGCAACACAATATGTACAGTAAGAGCACTTAATAGAATATAAAATATAAAATAAGAGGTAGATGGGGGAAATGTGTGAATGTAATGAGCTATAAATTATGTGTAGTCGTTACCTAAGTGTGTGTGTGTGTGTGTGTGTGTGTGTGTGAGTGTGTGTGTGTGTGTGTGTGTGTGTGTATAAGAGGGGGCAGTGTGTGGGTCTTGGTGGGGGCCCTGGTGAGGTCAGAGTTCACAGTCCTGATGGCCTGAGGAAAGAAACTCCGTCTCAGTCTCTCTGTTTTAGCAGCGTGACTACGGAGGCGCTTGCCTGAGCGCAGCAGCTGAAACAGTCCGTTGTTGGGGTGGTGAGGATCCTTCATGATCCTGCAGGCTCTGGTTCTGCACCTCCTGGTGTACAAGTCCTGCAGGGTGGGGAGTGTAGTTCCAATAGTGCGTTCAGCTGAACGCATTACTCTCTGCAGAGCCTTCCTGTCCTGAGCGGAGCTGTTGCCAAACCAGGCAGTGATGCTCCCAGTCAGGATGCTCTCTACAGCCCCAGAGTAGAAGGACAGAAGGATCCTCCGGGAGACCTTGAATTTCCTCAGTTGCCTGAGGTGGTAAAGGCGCTGCCTCGCCTTCCTCACTAGAGTGTCCGTGTATGTAGTCCATGTGAGATCCTCGGAGATGTGGACTCCCAGGTATTTATACCTGCTCACCCTCTCCACAGAAGTCCCATTAATCCACAGTGGTGAGTACATCCTCTGTTGTTGTGCCCTCCTAAAGTCCACAATCAGCTCCTTAGTTTTGGTGACATTCAGGAGGAGGCTGTTGTCCTGGCACCAGAGTGTCAGATCGGCAACTTCCTCCAGGTAGGCCTTCTCATCGTTGTCCGAGATCAGGCCCACCACAACTGTGTCATCCGCAAACTTCACGATGGAGTTGGAGCTGAACCTGGCCACACAGTCATGTGTGTACAGGGAGTACAAAAGGGGGCTGAGGACGCAACCCTGGGGGGATCCTGTGTTCAGGGTGAGGGGGTTGGAGATGTGTCTACCCACCCTGACCACCTGGGGTCTGGCGGTCAGGAAGTCCAGGATCCAGGCACACATGGGGGTGTTCAGTCCCAGCTCAATCAACTTTCCAGCCAGTCTGGAGGGGACTATGGTGTTGAAAGCTGAACTATAATCAATGAACAGCAGTCTCACATAGCCCCCCCTCCGGCTGTCAAGATGAGTGAGTGTGGTGTGCAGTACCTGGGAGACAGCATCATCCGTGGATCTGTTTGGGCAAACTGCAGCGGGTCCATGGAGGAGGGGAGGAAGGCGCAGATGTAGTCCTTAATCAGCCTCTCGAAGCATTTCATGACCACCGAGGTGAGGGCCACCGGCCGGTAGTCATTCAGACATGCTGGAGAAGCATTCTTGGGCACAGGGACAATAGTGTTACAATAGAGACAATAGAGTTGCCATTATTGGAGAAAATGAAATGCTAGCAAGGATGTCAATCCTTCTTACCAAGTAAGTTGCACAGAAGCAACATTCAGCATAATAAAACCAATGTTTCTATAGTAATGTAACTCTGGGAACTTTAATAATTCGACAGGTGCAAAAATCCCATGACAGCCATGGGGTATTACATTATTCTGGCTGAATATGTATACTACAAGTCAGTTTGTGACCATCTTCTGGCCATAACAACCTGTTTTTTAAGCTTGTCCCGTCAGTCTTGAAGAAGCAATTTCATCAAATGATCTGTGATGTTATTCATCTGTCCTCAGGGATCAGACGATGATTGTAAACTGGGACAGAACTCTATCTCATGGAGCCCTTGTTGCAACGCATCCTTCTTCATGTTCTGCCATGGAAATGGAAATGAGAAGCAGCCCGTGGTGGTGCCCCACAGCACGGTGTCCCGCAGGATAGGGGTGTTCCTAGACCTTGGGGCGGGTCTGCTTTGTTTCTGTGACACCTGGAAGAGTCCACCTCCTGCACAGGGTTGAGACCACCTTCACCCAGCCTCTCTCTCCTGCAATCTGGCTGTACCACTACTTAAGAAAGGGATGCTAGTGTGGCACTGGAAAAAAACCTGGATGTCTTGAAGAAGGAGGATTCATCGGGCAGAGGTATGGTGCAAAAGAGTGGTGAATTATTAGCCAAATAATACAAAAAAAGAAACATAAGACTCAACAAATAAGATTATTAGATGAACTTTAATCAACTATTCCACAGCCTCACCGCAAACTGTTATCCTCTCTCTGCCTTAAATGCGAATGACCAGCTTTTATACTTTCTTCAGCCCTACCTTGATTGCATGCAAGACCAAGGAAAGACCTGAGCTCTGATTTAGTATGGGGACGAGTACAGTCCCTCACTGCCTGGACTTTGTCCTGTTGTGGTCTATGCAAAATCTGATGGTGTCATCCTTTTTAAGCACAAGGACTACCCGATTACTCCACTCGCTATGTGATTTTTCTATGATCCCTTGAGGCTTCATAATCTCAAGTTCTTCTTTCAGAGCAGGGAGTAGTCTTTCAGGGAACCTAGAGGCTTCATAACCTCATGTTCCTCTTTCAGAGCAGGGAGTAGCCTTTCAAGGATCCTGTACATTCTTTGGCGAACAGGAGTAGGATCTGTGAGCATAAAGTTGTGCTCCACTAAGGTGGTGTAACCTGGTTTGGCAGGAATTACAGCTCTTGGCCCTGAAAAGGACTGATCAAGGAATGTATACTCTTTTAGCTTAGGTGTTCGCTGAAAGAAAAAGGAGGACGAATGCAGGTGCAGCATCCCTTTTATATGCAGGTGCTTGGGGGCAGAGCCCCAGCTGATAGGTGCATCATTGAATTTTCAGTGCTCGTGCTCATGCGCACGAGCATAACCCATAAGGCGAAGCCTACGAGAAATAGAACGGTGTTTATAAACTTCAGCTCAGAAAAGGTAACCCGTCGTGCGTGAACATGCGTTCAAATGAAATGAAACTCGCATTTTCCAGCAGGAGCCTATGTGGGGACCAGTCCAGACAATATATGAGCGTGATGGCACTCCTCATAGACGCACATCATTTTAAAACAAGAAAATGATTAGCTAGTCTCTCAGTCAAGGTTTAGTTACAACTCTGGACTAATGGAAAGCAATGGATTGACATTGACTATTGATTAAATATTGGATTTAAAATGTTGATTAGCTGTGCATAACTACTATTTTATACTTGGAAATGTATAAAAGGACATCTGGGGTAACCAGTTTGAATGGACCTGATGCAGCTGGTAAAATTAAGTATTAGTAGTATTAGTAATGTCATCTATAATTTACAGGTGCTATGCTTAAGTTTTTCAGTAGAGGAGATGCTGGATCATCAGCCAGTACAAGCACAGACATATAGCTGCAGCCATAGCCTGTAGGCTTCTGTTTACATTGTATAGCCAAAGCTAATTGTATAATATTGTGAGGACTGCATGAATTACCAGGCAGCAGAGCCAAAGCTCAGTGTCATATTTTATTATTTTCTACATTTGATATTTTCTACAATTTCTTATTTGTGTTAATGTTCACTTATCTTAAGATTCTATAGAAAATATTCTATTCAATAAATATTGTTTGTTTATACCTCATTCTGTTCTGTATAGGTCGACTTATTCTTAGACAGACAGATGGAACAAACTGTTTTAAAGGAGGGAGGATTGTAGTGGGCGCACTGGGGAGTCAGGTGTGCCTGTGTGGCAATGGCAAATGGTTTACATGGCTCACGGGTCAGGTAGGAAGCCCCCTTAGCAGAATTTTGCTACAACAACAACATCACAAACACCAATAAACATCAACAATGACATTATTTCAATGTAACCAGAGCAGTCCATTCTGCACTGTTAAAGGCAGAATGTGCATTGACTCAATTCTCTATTATGTGATTCTATTCTGTACTGAGCTTGTGATTGGTTGAGAGCCAATCAATCAATCTTGTCATTCCTGAGGCAGGTAGACACATCCAGTAACCCAGAAAGGCCAAGAGAGTGATAGTATTCAAATAGTCCACTTTATATTCCTGGGTTACACTGGTCCCTGTGTGCTGGGTGTATTAGTGTGTAATACCGAGAGTGTGCTTTCACCTCCACTCATCTAGTTATCCATTAATTAATGACATTGTTGTCCATAGCGACATAGAAACATTGATATCATCTATATCAAAAGTTATTTATTAGGGTTGTTAGAATACATAGGTCTCACCAAATGAACCAAAGATTACTGTAGTAAATGTTTATTTAATTGAATGTAATTTAATTGAAACAGCATTGAAACAGCATTATCAAACATTGCAAAACAAGTGTTTTCCTTTTCTGCAAGTATCCCAAGTAAATGTATTTCTGTGGCACACAAAACAAGAGTATTATAAGAAGAAATAGCTAGTATAACAGATGACATGAAGTGAATTCAAAATGATAATTCAAGATACCCAAAGGAATGAGGGTTTTTCTTGCACATTACTGACATACTCGTATGCCTGTGCTCTAAAAGATGAAAGTAAAGGTGATGAGTCCGAGGAACAGAGGGAAAACACTCAGTGTGACACCCCGGGCTGAGTTACAGAAATTGCCCTCACAGCAGGTTGGTGGACTGTTGAAGTTAAGGTGAAAGATACTTAGTTGGGGCATGGCAGCCAGCTGAGAAACAACCGCACACAGGTTTTCAGACACACAACCAAAGGCCGGAATGGTGTTGGTCCCACTCATCACTGTAGATGAAAAATCATTGTTTTACTATGAATACAGTTTTCATTGTCTTTGATGAAAATACCAATATCTATCCTGGCAACAGCCTTGAACAATGTGAGGACTCACAACTCCCATTAAAGCAGCGGTTCTCTTCCCCCACACATTGTAATGGCCTGTTGCATACACTGCTGGTGATATTCTCACAGGAGTTACACTGTAGAGAATTATTCGCCTGGTTAGAGGGAACTGAAATACAGAAGAACAGGAGACATTGCCATTGTTAGTGTGGCAGCAGCTGAAATTACACAAATACGGAAACACCTAATGGAGTAAAGGTAAAACATATCGGTTTGCGATTGTTTCACAGAGTAGGTGTTTGTCATAGTCGACAATTTAGTCAAGCACGAGACATTTAGGACAAACAAATGACAATAGAAAATGATAGAAGCTGGCAGAAACCCATTTTCACATTGTATTTGACTGTGGACACACCTATTCAAGGAATAAGGAATAATATAAATCCTATTAAGGAATAATACATGAATAAAAAATGTTCTGTTCTAAATAATTTACTTACAAGGAAGAGTTGCAGAGTTGCAGCCATCTGTGTTGCAGCATTCAAGAGATGCAACTGCACTTGCAAACCCCAAGCCTGCTGAAAATGTGCTTCTGCCTAAACTGCAAAGGGAGGCTGGCACACACGACTTCACGATGTTGTTTAATTCTCTTCCGGATGAAGTTGCTACAAAAATCAAACTGCAATTTGTTAATGTTGATTGAAAAAAAGACACATAACATTATAATGCAGAAACCTCACAGAAAACATGAATGATGTGAAGAAATGGCTGAATATCTTTTTACACCTACCTGTTATGGAAGATGTTAAACACACGTTGTTAGAGGAACAGTTAGTTAAGGTTGTGCTTGTGCACTGAGAATTGCTGCTAGTCTCACACTGAAGTGCTTCATCTGCAATGAAAATATTGATGAATGAACTGATGAGCACAACAATGAGAACATAAAGCATGAAATGTCACTAATTTTGTACCAATCAGTACTGGACCCATAGATTTCTGAAGTCTCTAAATCAACATTAAATCTAATCAAATATTTAGCTGAGGCATCTAAAAGTGAGTTACCTGTGTTGATGAGGGACCAGATGAGACCCAGAGAAAGGATGAACTTCATCTTGATGAGCAAGTGATCAGATTAGCGGACCCGGAAAATGAAACCTCCCTTTATACTGGAGCTGTTTTCAAGAAATATGAGCAAGATCCATACTGGAAACCACAGGACCAGGATGTGCATCAATTTTTTGTTGTTGTACTTGACACTGATAAACCCTCCGGTATCTCTTCCTTGTTTATCAAAGATAATGAAGAAGCTGTTTGACCTATTGTTTATGGGGATGTGTTTTACTTTAATTTCATGTTGTCTATGGTGTTTTGAGTGATTGGGTGCGTCATTGTCATTGTCTGGAATGTCATAAAAGCCATAACTGGCCATAACTGATGCAATGATGATATTGATATGACATGATATTGATTCAATGAAGACATAGCAAAAGTCAAACTCAGGTTTCTTTAAAGTTCCTTAATAAGACAAGTAAAAACAATAAATGTATAATTGCATTAATTAATCCACATTAAGAAACAATATTGTACATGTTACTATACTATGCTGATCAATGACAAAGTAAATTCAACAATAACAGCAATTTAGCTTTCACATCCCAGGCTCAATGAGGGGGGGGGTATCCCTCCCCCCTCATTGATTGACTAATGCCCTGGCCACCTTAAATACAGGGATGCAGCCACATGCACTCCCTTTCATTGGAGACAGCACCCTGAGCAGGTAAGCCACAGCTCTGATATTGTTGGGGAGATTCGGATCAGGTCAAACGGCAGGGGAAGCCGTTTCACATTTCCTCCTCCCAAGGAGCTCACCTTCAGGATGGCGAGACAAGAAATCAGCCACAGTGTTCAGCTTTCCCGCCTGATACTGCACTTAGAACCGGAAGGGCTGCATCTCTAGCACCCATCTGGAGATCCGGTTATTGGAGTCTTTCAGCTTGTGGAGCCATTTTAGACCCCAGAATTCCAGTCTCTGCCTAGTAGGTAGTATTTGAAGGTCTCTAAGGCCCACTTCACCACCAGGCATTCCAACTCAATAGCAGAATACCGCGTCTCCTGTGGCCATAACTTCCGACTGACATATGCTACTGGTTTCTGATCATGTCCTTCACCTTGGAGCAGGACAGCCCCCAGTCCCACCCGAGGCATCTGTCTGGACGGTGAATTGTTGGTCAAAGTCCGGGCTCTGCACCACTGGGTCATTACAGAGAGCCCTTTTCAGGTCAAGGAATACCTGTTCATGCTGTTCTTCCCATCCCAGGTTGTTAGCCCCTGACTTCCGGGTCAGGTCAGTTAACGGGGCAGCACGTGTGGCAAAATGTGGTACAAATCTGCGCTACCGCCCTGCAAGACCAAGGAAAAACCTGAGCTCTGATTTAGTATGGGGACGAGGACAGTCCCTCACTGCCCGGACTTTGTCCTGTTGGGACTATATCACTCCACGGCCTAGAAGATAGCCCAAATACCTGGCCTCCTGTTTGGCAAGAGGACACTTCTTGGGCTGGACTGTCAAGCCTGCATGATGAAGGTGTTGTAAAACCTCCTTGAGATGCTAAAGGTGGTTTTCCTAAGTGAGACTGTAGATGACAATATCATTGAGGTTTACGCCCTGCAGGGCAAATGGCATAACTGTAAACTGGAACAGGCCTTGAGGAGTACAAAAGGCAGCGTACTGCTTGGCTTCAGGAGCAAGGGGCACTTGCCAATACCCTTTGCGTAAGTCTAGAATACTGATGTACTGGGCCTTGTTCGATAAGGTCATCAAGTCTGGGAGTGGGATAGGCATCAAACCTTGACTGGTAATTATCCTTGAGAAAGTCTATGCAAAATCTGATGGTGTCATCCTTTTTAAGCACAAGGACTTGTTACGATCGTGTTTTTAGGACCCAAATGCAAAACCACGGACACAGAGGCGAAGGTGGAGACAAACAGGTTTACTGGTGAATGGTAAGGAAGGGACAACAAGCAGGGAAGACAGACTGGTGCAGGCGTGGTGTGAATGGAGCTGGGGAGCAGGCAGGCAGGACGACAGGCAGGGAGCCAGGAGACAGACAGGCAGGCAGGGTAGACAGGCAGGGGACCAGGAAGACCGACAGGCAGGCAGGCAGGCAGGTCGGCAGGCGGGGAGTCAGGGAAGGAGGCTGGATCTGGGTAGGAGACAATCAGGATTAGAAGGCAAAAAGGAACTCTGAGATTAATCTGCAGAGGGGCTGAGAAACACCACTGACAGGGGCAGTACAAACAACGATCTGGCGATGAGTGGATGGAAAGCCGGGGTTCTTATACTGGTGCTGATGGATTGATGGATGGCAGGTGTGTGGGGTAGAGCAGGTGATCGGGATGAGTAGATGAATGCAGGGAGGAGCCGGAGACTGGAGCCACGCCCGTCAACACACACACACACACACACACACACACACACACACATAGACAGAGACAAACAGGGAGAACAGCTAGGAGGCAGAGGTGGAGGGCGTGACAGGACTACCCGATTACTCCGCTCACTATGTGATTTTTCTATGATCCCTAGAGGCTTCATAACCTCAAGTTCCTCTTTCAGAGCAGGGAGTAGCCTTTCAGGGATCCTGTACATTCTTTGGCGAACAGGAGTAGGATCTGTGAGCATAAAGTTGTGCTCCACTAAGGTGGTGTAACCTGGTTTGGCAAGAATTACAGCTCTTGGCCCTGAAAAGGACTGATCAAGGAATTTATACTCTTTTAGCTTAGGTGTTCGCTGAAAGAAAAAGGAGGATGAATGCCGGTAAGGATGGCATTATATACAGGTGCTCGGGGGCGGAGCCCCAGCTGATAGGTGCATCATTGAATTTTCAGTGCTCGCGCTCACGCGCACGAGCATAACCCATAAGGCGAAGCCTACGAGAAATAGAACGGTGTTTATAAACTTCAGCTCGTAAAAGATAACCACGTCGTGTGTGAACATGCGTTCAAATGCGTTCAAATGCGCGTGCACGAAATGAAACTCGCACTTTCCAGCAGCAGCCTATGTGGGGACGACTCCAGACAATATATGGGCGTGATGGCACTCCTCATAGGTGCACATCATAAAACAAGACAATGATTAGCTAGTCTCTCAGTCAAGGTTTAGTTACAACTCTGGACTAATGCAAGATGGAAAGCAATGGATTGACATTGACTATTGATTAAATATTGGATTTAAAATGTTGATTAGCTGTGCATAACTACTATTTTATACTTGGAAATGTATAAAAGGACATCTGGGGTAGCCAGTTTGAATGGACCTGATGCAGCTGGTAAAATGTAGTATTAGTAGTATTAGTAATGTCATCTATAATTTACAGGTGCTATGCTTAAGTTTGTCAGTAGAGGAGATGCTGGATCATCAGCCAGTACAAGCACAGACATATAGCTGCAGCCATAGCCTATAGGCTTCTGTTTACATTGTATAGCCAAAGCTAATTGTATAATATTGTGAGGACTGGACGAATTACCAGGCAGCAGAGCCAAAGCTCAGTGTTATATTTTATTATTTTCTACATTTGATATTTTCTACAATTTCTTATTTGTGTTAATGTTAATATTCACTTATCTTAAGATTCTATAGAAAATATTCTATTCAATAAATATTGTTTGTTTATACCTCATTCTGTTCTGTATAGGTCGACTTATTCTTAGACAGACAGATGGAGCAAACTGTTTTAAAGGAGGGAGGATTGTAGTGGGCGCACTGGGGTGTCAGGTGTGCCTGTGTGGCAATGGCAAATGGTTTACATGGCTCACGGGTCAGGTAGGAAGCCCCCTTAGCAGAATTTTGCTTAGGGCCCCAGGGAGGTCAGGACCGGCTCTGCTTGGACTGCATATGACAATAAAGTTGTCATGACTAAATCAATTCACACAATCACCACCATATACAACAGAATATTCTGTGTTGCATGTGTTCACCCTTTGTAATCATAGATCATTAAAAAAAAAACAACATCACAAACACCAATAAACATCAACAATGACATTATTTCAATGTGACCAGAGCAATCCATTCTGCACTGTTAAAGGCAGCATGTGCATTGACTCTATTCTCTATTATGTATTCTATTCTCTACTGAGCTTGTGATTGGTTGAGAGCCAATCAATCAATATTGTCATTCCTGAGGCAGGTAGACACATCCAGTAACCCAGAAAGGCCAAGAGAGTGATAGTATTCAAATAGTCCACTTTATATTCCTGGGTTACACTGGTCCCTGTGTGCTGGGTGTATTAGTGTGTAATGCCGAGAGTGTGCTTTCACCTCCACTCATCTAGTTATCCATTAATTAATGACATTGTTGTCCATAGCAACATAGAAACATTGATATCATCTATATCAAAAGTTATTTATTAGGGTTGTTAGAATACATAGGTCTCACCAAATGAACCAAAGATTACTGTAGTAAATGTTTATTTAATTGAATGTAATTTAATTGAAACAGCATTGAAACAGCATTATCAAACATTGCAAAACAAGTATTTTCCTTTTCTACAAGTGTCCCAAGTAAATGTATTTCTGTGGCACACTAAACAAGAGTATTATAAGAAGAAATAGCTAGTATAACAGATGACATGAAGTGAATTAAAAATGATAATTCAAGATACCCAAAGGAATGAGGGTTTTTCTTGCACATTACTTCCATACTCGTATGCCTGTGCTCTAAAAGATGAAAGTAAAGGTGATGAGTCCGAGGAACAGAGGGAAAACACTCAGTGTGACACCCCGGGCTGAGTTACAGCAATTGCCCTCACAGCAGGTTGGTGGATTGGTGAAGTTAAGGTTAAAGACACCCAGTTGGGACTCAGCAGGCAGCTGAGAAACAACCGCACACAGGTTTTCAGACGCACAACCAAAGACCGGAATGGTGTTGGTCCCACTCATCACTGTAGATGAAAAATCATTGTTTTATTATGAATACAGTTTTCATTGTCTTTGATGAAAATACCAATATATATCCTGGCAACAGCTTTGAACAATGTGAGGACTCACCACTCCCATTAAAGCAGCGGTTCTCTTCCCCCACACATTGTAATGTCCTGTTGCATACACTGCTGCTGGTGAAACTGTCACAGGAGTTACACTGTAGAGAATTATTCGCCTGGTTAGAGGGAACTGAAATACAGAAGAACAGGAGACATTGCCATTGTTAGTGTTGGCAGCAGCTGAAATGACGCGAATACGGAAACACCTAATGGAGTAAAGGTAGAACATATCGGTTTGCGATTAGTTCCCAGAGTAGGTGTTTCTCATAGTCGACAATTTAGTCAAGCACAAGAGACATTTAGGAGAAATAAATGACAATAGAAAATGATAGAAGCTGGCAGAAACCCATTTTCACATTGTATTTGACTGTGGACACACCTATTCAAGGAATAAGGAATAATAAAATTCCTATTAAGGAATAATACATGAATAAAAAATGTTCTCTGTTCTAAATAATTTACTTACAAGGAAGAGTTGCAGAGTTGCAGCCATTTGTGTTGCAGCATTGAACAGATGCAACTGCACTTGCAAACCCCAAGCCTGCTGAAAATGTGCTGTTGCCTAAACTGCAAAGGGAGGCTGGCACACACGACCTCGCGATGCCGTTTACTTGTCCTCCGGGTGAAGTTGCTACAAAAATCAAACTGCAATTTGTTAATGTTGATTGAAAAAAAGACACATAACATAATGCAGAAACCTCACAGAAAACATGAATGATGTGAAGAAATGGCTGAATATCTTTTACACTTTTTTACACCTACTTGTTATGGAGGCCGTTAAACACACGTTGTTAGAGTCACAGTTAGTTAAGTTTGTGCTTGTGCACTGAACATTGCTGCAAGTCTGACACTGAAGCTGTGCTTCATCTGCAATGAAAATATTTATGAATGAACTGATGAGCACAACAATGACAACATAAACAGTTCAATAAGCTACCACACTGATAAACCATGAAATGTCACTAATTTTGTATCAACCAGTACTGGACCCATAGATTTCTGAAGTCACTAAATCACCATTAAATCTAATCAAATATTTAGCTGAGGCATCTAAAAGTGAGTTACCTGTGTTGATGAGGGTCCAGATGAGACCCAGAGAAAGGATGAACTTCATCTTGATGAGCAAGTGATCAGATTAGCAACTCCAGAAAATGACACCTCCCTTTATACTGGAGCTGTTTTCAAGAAATATGAGGAAGATGCATTCCAAAAAACCACAGGACCAGGATGTGAGTCAATTTTTAAAAACCCTCACCTGTTTTTTGCATTCATCAACACTCTGGTTTCGCTTCCTTGTTTATCAATCAAAATGAATAAGCTCTTTGACTGTGGAATGTCATAAAAGTGGCCATAACTGATGCAATGATGCATGATGTTGATGCAATGAAGACATATCAAAACTCAAACTCAGGTTTCTTTAAAGTTCCTTAATAAGACAAGTAAAAACGAGAAATGTATCCAATATAAGATCAGATCAACTGTGATCTCTGCAGGGAAATGCAACTCATTTGAGAAGAATTGCAAATGGCCTGAAAGCCATCGGAGTAAAAGTTTCTTGTAAAACTCAAGAGCATTGCATGGCAGTGCCGGGGTGTCATTACGATGAGTGCAGCGACATAGGCATAGCCAAGTGGGGGGTGGGGGGGAAACTGGAATGTAAATGTATGCTATGCAGAATCGTAACATCTGTCTAATTGTGCTCTATGGGCCCTCAATTGATCCAGAGTATTTGTCGTCCATATTGACGATGCTGCTGACTGTGCGCCCTGTGGATGTTTCTGAAACTGATCAGTCCCAGCAGCTGTGAACTCCATTCATTAATTGTATCAACATTTAGTGTGAACTTGGACAATAAATGTATGACTGTGCAAATTCATGTAAATATCAAATAAAAGGATGACACCTGAGAGTTCATATTTGCCTAATCCTGAAAGGATCTGAGTCTAGTTAGAATAGACATCCACGGGTGTGTCTTAGTCTTGAAAGTTTAACCACATCTAGTGAAGCTAAGTCACACCTGTGCATACCATGCAGTGCACAAATAGAACTTTGTTTCTCCAGATACAACGGCTCAAGCACCTTTCAGTTTGGACCAAGACCAGTTCAGCTGCTCTGTCCAGACGTTCTCAAGGCTCCAGTCACCATCCCACGTGGCCACAGCTACAGTACCAGTCAAAAGTTTGGACACACCTGTTTTTGTTTCTTATGATCTTCTCATGACATTTTGATATAAAGGCTTGCTGCTTAAATGCTCGAAATGTTCTTAGACAAATAGAGAAGTTGATGCCTGTGTATGAATTTATTTTCAAAATTTCCATTTTAATTAAATTGAAATGCACCCCCAACAAGTAGTTTTCATTTAGACTTTAGAGGTGGAGAATGTTGAACCACAATGATTAAATCATCATTTTAAACACTCACATAGTGATTGTGGCCTTTAAAAGTTAATTTGTGGAATTTCTTTGCTTGTTAATGGCAGTTTAAATAAAATAAATAAAAAATGGAGTTTTTATTTATTTATTTATTTTTGGTCACTGCATAATTCCTTTTGTGTTATTTCACAGTTTTGATGACTTTACTATTAAAAATAAAGAAAAACCCTTTCTATGAGTAAGTGTGTCCAAACTTTTGACTGGTACTGTATGTGCTGCTTGGGAAACTACTGGGACCAGCGCCAGGGGCAGCAAGCCTGCAGATGCCCACAGTGCAGACCTACACTGGGCAGGAACACCCTCCTGGCAGAGATGCTAGCCATAAAAATTGTTTTAAAACTAATTGAATTAAATGTTTCACTTATGTTTTCCTTGTTGAGTACAACTCTCCCTCTGTAAGGGCCAAGTGACTTTAATATGTACAAACTCATTTTTCTTGTGAGTTCAGTATTGAGAGCTGCTTTGTTTCTCCCAAGATAGATGTGCCAGCGGTACCGTGGCCCCACCCATCCAGGAGCATCAGACCGGATAGAGCAGTTAGAGAACCTGTACCACAGAGTTTCCAAGAATTGCACACAGGTCAATTTGTTTTTGTTTTAGTCTGTGAGGATGAGGAATCTGCCCCCTCAACTCTCAGGTGATCAGCTACTACACAGTCACTGGATACACACCATTTTTAAGCGATGTAGTTTAATTATTATGGCTTGATTTGATATTAATAGTACTTTATTTATTTTGTACATGTCTTTAGTTTGTTTTAACGTTGCTTTCCTCTGAGGTCCACTTCCAGCTCCCCCACAGCTAATGATAATGGCAGGGCTTTTTGCTGTTGGTAGGGGGACCTTTAACATCTCTGGTCGGGTATGTTCACGCTGTACCATTTTGTTTCATTGTAAATTTTTTGTATCACACTGTGGTTGCCCATGGAGCTATAAAGAGTAAAACAAGAGTGCACTATGGTTTGAGGCTGCCTTCTTCTACGCACCACCACTTCCAGGAAAGCAGGTACCACCCCTGATAGTAGGTTTTGCTGTGCTGCGAGGGTCTAGAGCAGGGGTGTCAAACCATGTGCCATGGAGGGCCGAGAGTATGCAGGTTTTCGTTCCAACCCAAGAATACAGCAGGTGATTTCACTGATTACCATACCTTTAAGCAGAGAGGAGGGACTAATCAGTGAAATCACCTGGTGTATTCTTGGCAAGCTGAGCGGCTCACTTACGAGAGCATTCCTAGGAAGGTGCTTCTCAAGTTTATACACAGTGTTTTTCAACAATGTGTCAGGAGCCTGCAGGTTTTCATTCCAACCACACCCTTCATCAGCTGATTTTACTGATTAGCACACTTTCAACCAGAGGAGGAAATTGTTTAGTGAAAACGACTGTTTGGTTTGGTGGGAGTTTTTCCTTGTCCTCTGTGAGGGTCTAAGGCTGGGGGATGTCGTGTACTAATCATTTATTATTTTCACATGTTGGGCACTGTGAAGCCCTTAGAGACTGTAACGGTGATTAAGGGCTATACAAATAAATGTGATTTGATTGGAATGAGAACCTGCAGACTCCTGGGTCACGATGGCACGTTTCTGATCCTTGTCTTCTGTGGCTATGAAATGGGGAAGGGGACTTTGGTTGTGTCTTTGTGAGTTTCTTAGCCACACTTTGTGTCTTTAAAAACAACCGGCACCATTTTGAGGAAACTTGGTTGAATGGTGTGACGTCATAGGGATTAGGCCTGCCCTGCTTTAACACACACACACACACACACACGCACGCACATGCCCGAAAAGCAGGGTTCTCATAATTAAACCAGAAAAGTGAGGCAGCAGGTTGTTGTGGAAATATTGTTACAGCTGCTGTTAGGCCCAAGATGAAGTGGAGCACATGAATAAACATAAACACATGGAACCTCTCTAATGTACTACTTCTTGATGTTTTATAAATACATTATGTGACAAGAGTAAGTTTTCTGTTCACAGTAAATATTAAAATCTGGAGTGAAAACATTAGATAGGATCGTTTCCCCTATTCCAAAGACAGCGGCTTTAGTGCAAGAGCTTTTTTTTATTTATTTATTAACCATTGACACAATCAGCAGCAGAGGAAAAAAAAAAAGTGTAAAGGATGAGACAAGACATACTGGAATCAGATCTTGTTGAAAGCCGCCACATCAACGCTCTGGACCTACAATAGAGCAGGAGGGAATAACATCCATGAGCTTAGACTTTCCACACCAAGATTTTAAAGATATTAAACTCTAAATATCATGTTTGAGCTGCAAGTGTTTGTACATCTTCTGTATGGTGAAACCCATCGATACTGCACACAAATTCAACAATGCAGATATCATTTCAGCAGGCTGCTTTCAGGGCCAAAATATGCTTTTGTAACAATAGGTCTCGCGATCTTTCGGCCCAACCCCGTCGGTGACAAAATACCGAAGATTTAGGGGTAGAATGAGCGAGTGTGTTTATTGTGTTTAAGTTTATTGCACAATAGTACACCCTTTTTTGTACTCACATAGTCCTCAAACTTGGTGATCTCCTCTTCCAACATGTCTGTTCCCACCTTGTCATCCTCCACCACACATGCGATCTGCAGCTTCTTGATGCCGTAGCCCACAGGAACAAACTTGGATGTGCCCCATAACAGGCCGTCGGCCTGCACAGAGCGCACACACTCCTCCAGCTTCACCATGTCCGTTTCATCATCCCACTAAAAAGTTAGAGGGGGTGATGAGGAATAAAATAGAAGATGAAAGGTTAATAACTACTGTCAGACAAGCTCAAACTTAAAAGAACTCAATGTGCATGTGTTGTATGACTAATTGTAAGCTCCTGTAATAACGTATAGGATTTTGAACCAGTCAGGACAGGAAACTGTGACATACAGGCTTGACATCCAATAAGATGGAGGACTTGGCGATGAGAGCAGGTTTTTTGGCCTTCTTCTCTGCATATTCTTTCAACCTCTGCTCTTTTATTCGTTCTGCCTCTGGATCTTCTTCGTCACTTCCAAACAGGTCAATATCATCCTCCTCCTCCTCCTCCTCCTCTTTAACTGGGGCGCTGGTCTTCTGCTGCTGGACATGAGTGCCCTGAACACATTAAAGGAAGAAAGAGTTCACTCACACAGGGCTCTGGTGATGCTATGCTGCTAAATTGGTAGCATGGAAGATCCCCGACGATTGACTTGGGGGGGAAAAAAAGGCATGACTCACATTTGTGTAGGGCACTGCAGGCGCTGGGGCTGGGGCAGCAGGGGACTTCTCGAGTACCGCTACCCGACATTCCAGTTTGGAAAGTGCTGACCTTAAGTTGTCCACCACTAACAGAACAAGAACAAGAGCAGTAAGCATGAACTTCAAAAAGTCTCCGTAATCTACTTGAGGGATCCTGAATGTAGAACAGTTTATTTGCAGTGATAAACCAGAAAAGCAGAGTGTTCATAAAATGAACATAAAAAACCCCCCAACTCTGCTGGATAGCACAATCTAAAGTAACAGAAACAACATTGTTGAAACCATAATAGTATTAAGATCCATCAAGTGAAAAAAGAAGCCCTAATGCAGGTAAAGAAAACAATTAAAAAGGACTGATATCTGATCACACACAAACCCACCTTTATGTAGGGTGTTGTTCTCAAGCTCCAGGCTCTTGATGCGAGAGACGAGTTCCCCTTGATCGCCTGCCCCGCTGCTGGCGCTCTGCATAGCAAATACACAAGTCAGCACAGTTAAGAGACAGAGAGAGTGACATCTTGTGGCCAATCCAGAAAATCAGTCCACTCTTCAAACCAAAACCTAGAAAGCAGACCCCACACAACAAACAACCAACATCCATCTCACCAGCATCCACAGCAAGACAGTGGCAGCAGAAACACAGTAGCCATGGATGGGCCCTGATAGAGACGAGTAAAAAAGGAGTGACAGTACATTGGTAGCTACTTGAACTGGGTCCATGTTTGCCACAGTGCACACTTATTAGCGTAGATCTTTCCTAATGGCAAAAATATCACCAACAAGCCGACTAAAAGACTAAAAGCCGGAATCCCAAGCAACTAATCGTGGCTGTCAGCCAGGTCCACAGAGAGGGCCATGTTCTTGGCACTTACGAGCTGGGATGGGTGGCTCAGGGAAGGTTGACCAGACCCTCTGTTAAACAGCATAGTCTTCAACTTGGGGGGGGTGGGGGTGGATTTCAGGAATGGAAAAGGAAAACCAGAGAAAGGGGAGGGAAGGAGGAACACAATTGAATGAACTACATGCAGAAAAGGGTTTTCAAAATGAAGGAGTGCGACTGCGGAGTGAGAATAAGGAATTAAAGTAGAATCGGGAGGTTATGGAAAAGACCATGGTGAAAAGCAAATGTTTGCACTCATCCACACCCATTTCTCACAGGTCTAATAGGTTCCTTTCATCGAGTACAAAGTAAATGAAGGCTTCAGCTGAACACCCAGACATAGTAATAATTAGTGTACAAAACACACCCTGACACACCTAAAACAAAAAACAATTCCAAAACCAAAACTATTCAGAAAGGCTCTTATCTGCGCCAGCTGTAAAAGATCAAAGTACACAACACCCTGTTTCAAGTTTAACTACAGAATCACAATGACACATGTCACATGGCACTAACTACAGAGCATACAACTAGCAGCCCAGCCTGAGTGACTTGGCTGCAACTCAGATGGGGGAGAGGTCTGAAAATAGTTTTGGTGTGCACAGAGTGGGTTTTAAAGCTGACCAGTCAGGCTACATCCACTGGAGTATTAATAAATAATGATGATGAGATAAGAGGCAGATGCAAAACCTCGTACAAAGCCTATATAATGATACTTACTCCTGCTAGGGACTTCTGGATGTTCTCCCGAGCCCGAGCAATGTCTTGCAGAATGCTGTTAGCCCCTACATCCTTAAAGAATAGAAACAGAAGCCATTGGTTATGTTTTGCTGTGCTTTTACGTTGCCATTACTTTGGAAAGGCAATTTAACCAAGACTGGGATCTCAAGACATACTTTCAATGGGCTGTTTGCCTTGTGACTGTGGTTACACTTGTCATTTCAATGGCATTTTTGAGATCTGAGTCTACAGATTGGATTTTATGAGATCACATCACTGCGTGTCCACCTGAAAACGGCAGTGATGCATCTCCTGTGGCTGTACTATTTAAATATTTCTTTCTGCTCTCCCTCTTTACATTGCTTGTGTGCACATTGGGACTGGATTGCATCCAGACTACGTAAACCTCACCACTTTTGAATATTCAATAGCCAAAAAAATGCTTCAGGTGGGACAACCTAAAGGACAGGATACACAGAGAACAGTGTGGTTACCTGTGTGGACTGTGAATGGCCATTCATGTGCTCATAGAAGCGTCTCTCTGCCTCATCATAGCGAGGTTTATCAAACCAGATCTTCTCCTGGGCCAGGAAGTCTACTGCACTCATAGTGCTACAGAAAACAGGGAGGACAAGAGAGGGATATATGAAAAGGAAAAAGTGGGTTAGAAAATTAGCATTATGACAACTACTACTAAGTCACCTAAAGGTTTATCTATAACCACAATGTTCCTTTCATTAGCAGATTACAGAATTCCATGGCCCAATGCATTTACTTTATCTAGCCCACCCCCCAAAGTCAGACCACCCCAACGCAACTATGAGGAAACCCTAAAAAGGAAGAGTAACTTAAGTAAAACAAACAAACAAAAAAAAAAGTAAAACAACAATCATGCATGAAAATTAACAACAAGAATGAATTCAGAGAAAAAAAGATGAGTAAGGAAAGAAAACTCCAAAGATTTAATTTTCACTCACACAAAAAAGGATAAATCAACAACACAACAATGACAAAATAACCCAAAGCATGAAGAGGAACTGAAACTTTTGGAGTTGCTCAATTCTCCAGGGCTGGGTCATACTTGTCCCTCAGTGGGCAGGTGGAGGCAACTGATGAGGCCTCAGCTTCTGGCCCCCGAGCCCCCTGCACCACCACAGCTTCACCCCCACAGTGACCATGGAAACGTCTCTCTGCAGCATCATAGCGCCACTTGTCCAGCCACACCCTCTCACTGTCTGGGTGAAGGAAGAAGCAGACTCCTGCCACTGAAATGTCTTCCTCCTCTAGAACCTCAGCAGGCTCCTCTTCCTCCTGGATAGGGTGCAGGGCGTGGAAGACTTCTGCCTTGCCCTGTGGGACCATGCGTTTTTCCTCCACCACCACCACCACCACCTCCTCCTCCTCCTCCTCCTCTTCCTCTTCTACGAGGCTTTGAGGATGGTCACTACTTCTGGAAGTGGAGGGGGAGTTCGCCCGCTTTGAGGAGTTATTGCCATAGAGATTTTGGTAGAAGGCTGCCTCGGCACGGTCATACAGGGGTTTCTCCAGCCACACATCTCTGAGGAGCTCCACTGGGATACGGGGCAGTCCGTTAATCGGCTGCCGAGTGGTTGGTGTGGTGGCTGCTTGCTGGATAGGGGTTGCAGGAGTTGGAGCTAGAGACTGATATCCCTCATCAGGTGTTGCAGGTGTGATGGGGTGATTAGGTGGGGATGGGAGGTCCAGGGAGTTTGGAATGGATGGCTGCACGGATTCTTCCACAAAGCGGCGCTCTGCCTGGTCAAAGGTTGCTTTGTTCACCCACACCGCCTGTACCACATGGTGACAAGCCACCTGCTCAGCATGGCTGCAGGCCGACACAGAGAACAGAGAGGTGGGGTGGTTCTCTGGGGCTGGAGGTGACCCGCCTGGCTGGGTGGTCCCATTGGAAGAGCGTGCCAGCCAGCACTGATACAGGTTCTCAGCTTGCTCATAGCTGCTGCGCTCGAACCACACAGAAGCACACTCTGACTGAATGCCAAGCAGAACTGTGCAGGGGTCAGCTGGCTGGCTGGTCCCCTGGTCTGATTTCTCTTCATTTTTGACCTTGCATTCGACCTTCCCCTTAGCGTGGCTTTCAGGATTTGATGCACGTTTCCGACGACGGCGACTTTTACCACTGCGTTTTCCATCTCCATTCAAGCTGCCACTCTCTGGAGAGGACGATGCCGTCTCTCCGTTTCTCTGGCCCGATTCAGCTTTGTTCCTACCCCCCACAGCTGCACTGGTGGAACAGTCCACCTGACAATGGCTGGGAGGTAGATCATGCTCCACTGCAGAGCACTGGGGGTTCTTCTGAGGCATCATCTTTGATCCGTTGCAGGAAAAAAAAAAAGAGAATAACAGGGATAGGCTCTTGGATTAGTTACAGAGAGGCAAAAAGGTTTAGTGACAAAAAGGGATTGATTGATTAGACTCATGTCAGTTAATCGGTTAGAGAACTGTTTTGCCAAAGAGCTGTTCAGGCGATAAAACACTAGTGTATCTAGAGTCTATGAATCAATCCCAGAGGACACATCAAGCAGCATGCAGGGAATTGGGAAAAGCCCATGCAGATAAGCATCAAATAAAATGATCACTGAATGGAATCTACTGGTTTATGAATATTTACATAATATCGGCACGGCCACCACAAAATAAAAAGTTGGTCAAGGTATAAAAATTGATCTAAAGTCCATCATCTGTTCTCTGTAACACTAGAGAGCGGACACACACGCCTTTTTTACTCATCCACTTGTGTGAGACAGACAAGGGTGTCTGACCTAAAAAAAAAACCTCTTACACAAGCCTGACAATAAACCCTGATTGGTAATTGGTAACTGTTTTTCTCCAATATTGAACCTAAGATGTTACATGCACAAAGTGACAATACACCAGGTGCTAACGGAGTCTATAAAGTCAACGTAAGTAATCATACATCGAGTGGAAAATGTAGTCTCTCCCGTGCACTGAACGTGACAAGTAGAGGCCCTTATGAAGGCAGCTTTGTGAAACATTTTATTTATTTATTCTTTATTTAACTACACAGGTCACTGTAGAATGTATTCTCAGTTCCAATTATGGCCTGGAAAGTGACAAAAACCTTTGTGTTTGATGTTCAATAAATCTGTAAATCTGAACTGTGCACCCCCACCACCTGGGATGTCCTACCACCACAAATATTAGAATTAAGTTTTGACAAGGTCCATTGCCAAGATCACTCAGGTTCCTAGAACAGTCTGAACTAAATAAGCTAGTAAGGGAAAATGAACCCTGTTTTCCATTCTAAATGCCTGATGGGGATGTAATAAAATGTCTGAGGTGAAGCCAAAACATGCAAAGTACCAGGGAACAAATTTTCCCACTTAGACAACAGCTTACAAACAAGTTAACATCACTACTGGTAAAATACAGGACAAACAATTATTAAGCTACAGTTAGCAAGGTCACAGAATGGATTTCCCCTGCATTACATCCCATTTGTGCAGCCCATTTAAAAAACTGACATGCATGCATTTTCTTAAATGTTATTTGGTATTATTATTATTATTATTATTATATGGTCAAAAGCATGTTTACATAACATGCATCGGGTCTAGGGCTGAAAGATCAGGGCTAAATGATAATCTAATTATGATAGATACTGTGATCACTATTATTAAATCACCATTATTCTTCATGATTTGAGGAACACAATTATTTTACTTTCTGCATCTTATATAAATATACTATTAAATACTATTTTTGCCTATAGCAGACATAAATGACATTTAACTATTGCCCGATATGGTCCCATATCCATGTGAGGTAATGTCTCATCAACCAACTGACCTTTGACTAGCGACTCAGCTTGAAATATTAGTTAGCTATTAGTTAGTTGTAGTCTTTATCATTTGTTACATAATACTGCAGACAAGGAATTATTTTGGCAAAAAAATCTATAACTTACAGTTATAGATTACAGCATTACTGACAAAAACAGCCTAAATATTAATATTATATACATTTCATGTATCCCATGACAAAGAATTTAGTATTTGATATGTTGCATCTGGAAACCATTTAACAGCACTACCAATTTAAAAAATATATTTTTTCCAGAACACAATTAGAAATTATTTTCAATTCCATTCTTTTTCAATCCTTAATTTGTTGACAATTCTTTAACAAAATAACAAATTAAGAGATTGAGCATGCAAACAACGTTATGATATGAAGAGTTAAAGGCTACATTTTGTGGGATTGGGAATATAACAAACTCTATATAGCACTTATCTTGAAACAGGAGTTTACAAAGCACCTCACATTTAAAAAAAAAAAAAAAAAAAGCACAACAAACGACAAACTGGCATGGATGGATTTGCAATAAGAGCGCTGACATGCTCATACACGCAAACCCAACAAGCTCAGTGAGTATTCAGAGGTTTTGCTCTGCCCTTGATGATAGCCAAGTCATATCTAGTGAGGCATGCGTTTTTATGACGGAACAGTGTTCCACTGTGATACAGGAAATGCATTCCCTAAGCGTTTTGCCATGTGGGAGTAAGTAACTTTGATCTAATGGTATCAAACCGCTGAAATGGATTTGGGCAGAGTTTCGGGAAGTCATTTCCTGCTGTTTATTAAAGATTTTTCAAGCTCTTCACTCACCTTCCTTAGTAAAAGTGTTGAGATCAAACTAGTATTAAAGCCAAATGCTCAACACGTTCTTTTAATCCATTTAGCCGCAAGCCATTAGGAGAGAAATTAAACAATCACCACCTTACAAAACAAATTAAACCTACACTGGGAATATAACTTGGTAATAGAATGAGCAACATGAAACCCAAACCAAGTTACAAGTCGATGTCATGAAGAATACTCACTTGTCCAATTCTGAGAGCATGATAAGAGGAAAGAAGCTGTGCGTTAGAGACATTATGTTATTAATGTACATAATGTGATATCTTATTGATCGGAAGACATTTCTCTTTTTGCACAGGGAGGTGGAAGTACAGGGTCAGCTACAGAACAGCACCCCTGCTGGAGCTGGCAGGGACTCAGTGACTTGCTCAAGGACACTTCAGCAGGGCGGATGCTGGAACCAATGGCGTTCTCTTCAACTATGGCATCCTACGTATAAACCTAAAAACCCAACATCGAGATAACATGAAACTAAAGAAATACCTTCACTGACGGTCACAAACAACAGAAAAAAGACACGAAGTGTGGTGAAGATGCTGAATAGAAAGGGAATGGCCTTTCGTGGCCCCCAGTAGCGCTGTCATCATCCAAGGCTGAAATCTGCTAACCTTTAACATTAGCCATTTCACAGTATCGAAGCGGGTCCTGTACTAAATACTACAACTAATATGTAATTGGCTAACGTTGCGTAACTTATCGAATGGCACAGATTATTTTAATACACGCGTGACACCAAAGCATTTCCTCCCAATATGTCATTTATATGAAATGTCAATGTAGCGCATCCAGCCAGGGAAACCGGCATGGTTAGAGCTGCTAGCTAGCTGCCTCGATTTAGCCTCAGCTAGCAGATGTTAGCCTCCGATTCACTGCTGTCTTTGCCTCCCGAGCATGAAAACGATTTGTCAGACTGCATTGAAATGAATTCCTCCCGAGTTCAGGGACCGAAACCCCAGCTGTCAGTAAACGTCAACGTTACTTACTGTTCCGTTAGTCGGTGGCGGACCGGGCCGGTGGGTGAGGCGTGTTTCTCCAGTGAGTGGTAACGGGAAGGAGGAAGCTGAAGGAAGGAAACAAGGAAGGAGGGAGGGAGGAATGACTGTGTGAACTTGGGGGGTGGGGGAGGGGGAGCTGTGCTTGATGTTAATTGTTACCTCCAACGATAATCTCAAGTATCGTTACGTTTAGTGATAAATAAAAAGGTTGGTAATGTGGAAGAAAACTGTAATATACTGTATAACATGAAATGGTAGTAGACGTTGTACACATATGTAGTAATAGCTGCAGTGCATGTATGCCATGCTGTGTCTGATTCATACAAAATTATGTAGAGGCCTAAATTAATTAATGCTTGTTCAAGGATGCTTCATGTTAACCTTGTTAAGTTTCAGAAAAGCATTAATGAAAAAAAAAGTGGGTAAACTGAGTTTAGGTGGGTTTACTCTCCACTACATCCGTCCCATCACCTGTACACATCGGATGATTAGGATGATTTTTATTTTTGCATGACTTCTCATTGCTTGGTATATTCCCATTCACTGAGAAATTGAGTTTCCAAACGCCAGCAATACCCCGCCCCTTAATTGGATCCAGTACAGCTCAGCAGTAAAAACTTGAACTCAAAGACAAAGCAAAGCACGAAAGAAACTAGTTCACATCACAGTTTATGAAAAGGTATTCTACACAGTTGAGTGCTATGTAAATCATCTATTTTTCTAAACATTGTATGACACAAAGCTAGCAACTAGATAGTTTATTTTCCAGATGTAGTCTATATCATTGAACTGCAGCTGCATAACCACAACATTTCTTCGGTGATCCCAAATTGAAATTGTATGCTTTATTTGGCCAAATATAAGATACTATATGACTGTAGCGTATTATATTTAAAAACATTTAGATTAGCACGTCATTACAGTTCCATTCTGTGGAAGATTGAGCTATAAAAAGTATCACAGTAATGGTGCTGGCAGAGTGTGCTGTTGGCTTAGTTTACTAATGTATGCTTTGCTCACAACAAATCCCTTCTGTTGCAAAAAAACGATTATCAGGAGTATGAACCGCAGTCATTTTGAGAGGGAAAAGGAAAAAAAAAGAAGATTGATGTTTTGCCTGTAGGTCCCTTGGTGACATGAGAAGGGAAAAATGAGTTTGCTGTTAGGCTCTAAGTTCAAACAAGTGGTCATTAAAGTGCAAACAGCAATCGAGTGTCCATCATTTCCGGCATCCTGCTGCTGACGACTTCCGGCCAAGCTCCCTGGCTCTCTCGGTGGCAGATTCCACGGCACTCATAGTTGCTGCCCTCACACCACCTTGCTCCAAGGTGTGAAGCCCGTAGATGGTTGTTCCTCCTGGCGTACACACCTCAGAGCGAAGCTGAGCTGGATGCTTCCCTGAGTCGCGCAACAATCGACCAGCACCCTGGAACAGAGGGCAACGAAGAGGAAACTAAATCGATGAGGTGTGGGTAAAACGTTGCACCTTTGATACTAAAAATGGCTGATGTTGCTGTTGAAGCAAAATGTAAAACTGACCAGAATAGTCTGTGATGCAATGCTGTGGGCTAGCACACTCGGCATGCCCATTTTAACAGCCCCTTCTGCCAGTGCTTCTGCAAACAGATACACCTGCAGAGTGAATCACACGTGGAGACATCAGAATTAAAAAGGTGCAATAAGTAAGGTTTTTACAGTCACAAAACATCTGCAGGGGTTAACTATTGGTTGGTTGGTTAACTCCCAATTACTTTGTCAGGTGATGAGATTTCTGGCTCTCAAAACTTTTTTTGTCTTGAGGAAGTTCTGGTAGAATAGTTTAACAAGAGGTTACAAAGACATCCTAATAAACAAACCGGTCTTTTCTATGCCTAACTGAGCACTCACAAAGGCAACCCCGCTACCACTCAGCCCTGTGTGGATGTCAATCCAGGCCTCAGGTCCCTCCTCCACCAAACCACAGTGCTGCAACAAGGAGCGAAGTAGAGCTCCATCCTCTGGCTTTGCCTGGGATCCCTTTGAAAACAAGAGAGCTCCTTCCTGAAGCAAACATGGGAGGTTGGGCATCAACCTGAGGACTACCGAATTGCGCGGCAGGAGCTTGAAATTTAAAGAGGGAAAAAATAAACATGATTACTCATCCATCAGCTAAGTGGCTTTTGGTTTATAGACTATTACATGTGGGCAACAGGACTCACATCCTCTAATGTCGCCAATGTTATGCCTGCTGCGACAGAAACAATGATGTGTTTCTGAGTGATGTGCCGCGAGACCTCACTGAGAACAACTGGAACCAGGTGGGGTTTGACAGCCACGAAGACCAGATCTGATCCACAAACCAATTCTGAGTTGGACTGAGTGACTGCAATCCCCAACTCCTGACAAGCAATTGAAAGAGACGTTATTGAATAGCATGTACCCTCATGTCGGCATGCTCACACACCATGAATCCATGTAGAGAGAAGCACACAACCCAAACACTTCATATTGCCTTGTCTGAAAAGGGTGAAGGTGTAAGGCAAATGGGCGATATGGAGGAGATATTAGAAAAGGAGAGAAGTGGCAAAACGTACCTGAAAGCGACCAAAGTTCCTGGAGGATGGGGCACTCACTTTGACATTTGTGGGAAGAACATCTCCTACAATGGAAACGTAAGAATGTAAACTCCCTCACTTATAGCTCTGCCCTGCTTCACAGCTCTGTCCTCACTCACCAGACAAGATGCCCTTTGCTATACCATAGGCCATGTTCCCTGCACCAATGAAAACCAATCTTCAGCTGCGAGTCCATCTCAGGGTCTGTTTTGATCTGCAAGACGGGCAGGGACAAGGGTGAGAGGAAACATAAACAACACGTCACATTACATTCTCATAGTTACCTGAAACCAATTACGCTGGGAACAGCAGAGGCATCATCGCTTGGTATGCATTATTTTGTATGAATGTGTGGGAGGGGAGGGGGGGGGGGGGTAACAATTTTGACAATAGATGAAAGAAATCATGGAATCAAATCAGAATTATGGTCTCGTAACAATCTAGACCAAATCCATGGTGTCACCCCTACAATCAAATCCAGATTCAGACTGGAATTGTCTGGGCAAGGCTGAGGCCAGTGCAGGATAGATGCTTCACCATCCGAGTCTTCTGTCACTTCATCATTCCTATCAGTGTGGACCACAGCTCCGACTAGGGGACGCCTGGATTCCATGATTGCAATCATTGTTTTTTCATAACGCCACCAACCCTGTATTTTGGAAGGGGCGTGGGATTGGGGTTGTCGCTTGCACTTGTAATATGCACTTTTGAGAACTTTCCAACGGATCTTTAATTGATCCACTGATCTGTGATAGCCGGCCGCTGTCATCCTTCTATGAGCCACCTTGAAGAGTTTGTTGTTCCTAACTTTCCTTCCGTCTAGGCATTTCTTCATGTCAAGCTCCTTGAGGATGTCCAGAAACAACTCTGTCTCCCTCACGTCCCAGTTCTGTTTCTTAATACCGGTCTCCTCCATTGTTGTGGTGGAGTAGCTAGATTAGCTCGGTGGCTAGCAGGTGTTAGTGCAGCAGCAAAATGATGTTCAGGCGGCTAGCTTGCTAGTTAGGTGCATGTCGGAGATGCGGCAGAGGCAGAGCGGTGCAGCTGCTGGCTTTAATTTAAGCTTTATTCAACTCACTAATCGTCCAGACAGTATCGATGAAGTGATAATGGCCTCTCTTTAAACACCTTAATAGCTAAATCTAGCTCTGCCGCTGCATCTAGCTAACGCTAGCTAGAAAATAATCCAGGGAGAGATTATAGAAATACAATGCACGTGTTGCTTGTTGATTGGGCAACCATAAAGTAACACCGAGTGAAATAAACACGATGTCAGGTAATGCAGTGAATAAATACAGATAACGTTAACACCAGTAACATGTTATTCATTCACCTGATACATTTCAGATTTGTCCGAAGTTTTGCACACATCAGATTGCAGGTTATTTTCAACTGTCTGCTGGTCTGTCAGGTCGGAAACACCGGCGCATCCACAAACCAGCTGGCCGCCTGAAAACTATAGGTCGGATTGGTTTGTTTCAAATCGTGAACCAGGTGGGCGGTGTCTTCACTACCTTCATTGACTTCAGCGGCCAATTTTACTAACTCCCTTTTCGTTTCACTCTGTGAAATAAAATCGAGCACATCCCATAAACGCCTCCAAAAATGTAAGTAATGCCATTGGTTGCATCCTTCCCGTATCAATTGATAGGGTTTAGAAGGCGAGTTTAGTTGTCATTTTAATCAGCTGTGCATGTGTGAGTCGAGGATACTCATCTCTTCAAACTTACGGCCATCCCTCAGAACTGGCAATTAGTAAAGGTAAATTTTAAAAAGTTATTTTACCTCGACTTAATGCTGCCATAACCTCTCGTTAGATGTGTTGACTGTTGGCTCTTAGTGATGTTTGTGAAATGCGTTGTCTTGCATCCCATTTTTAAACCACTTTCGGTGCAGCCGGGTTTGCGTTTGCCCAAAATAAATAAAAGTCAAATTCTTCGTAGCCATGTATTATATTTTAATAGTGCGCATGCAGTTCCTTAGTGGCCTGTAGTAGCTGCAGTGCCTTGCGGGGTGCAGACATGCCTGGGCAAAGCCTGATAATGTATTCAACACTATTGAACATCCTAACATTCAGGACTGTTAGGTCTGTTTACACGTTTATGCCGCTGTCGCTTTATCTCTTTAATTGAAGTATCTTGCATTTTCTCCTGCAAGTTATATCTTAATTTATGATACAAATTGTTTATTGATGATAAAACGTGAGAGACACTACAGCAGAGCCGAGCTGCTCTGCTCTGGTGTATTTATACGTTTTCTTTTACTACTTCTGACTAAAACTGCCTTCCCATGCATGAAAAGTCACATCATTTTGCGCTGAGGTCCAGTCCCATGCCAAACGATACCTACTGTAGTATGGAGCTAATTGTCCTCATGGTGGCGCTACAGTAATAAAACTTATCTAAATATCTGCAGTAATTCCAGTAATTCAGCGGTAGGTGCTATAGAGCTCTACTTCTCATTGCATCTGTCCGTATGTGAAGAAACTTGTTTCATTGCATCCAACAGTCAATTATGAAGACAATCCTCCGTTTATTGTAGAAACTGTAAAACGCATTAAAAGGCTATGCATTCCCACATTTTGCATTCAGATGTTACCACATTTGGTACACGGCATCCCCGTGTTAAAATGATTTGCAGGGTTTTCAGTCCACAGCGCATACACATTGTATGACTGTTAACTGTACTGTACAGTCACTGTACATTCTTGTTTAATAACTGTTCAATTTTCTAAATTACACTTTCCCCAGTCATTGTAGATTAAGTATGTCCGATTTCAGAGTTTGAATGAATTTGACATTTTCGTGAATGCTGCTATAAACAACTATAGTCAATGGAAAATAGAGCATCTTTAATCATCAGCTTCTCGCTTATGGAGTGGACACTCGGTTAAAGAAAAACAAACAACAAAAAACATAGTGTCCAGATAAGGTGTGACAATTATCAGAATTTTCTTTAAAACAGAATTTAAGATTATTGTGTGCCTCTGGTGGCTGTATCTGTAGACGTTTGAAAACATCCACTGACCCCTAGCGCTCAGCTGGCCCAATGTTTACTTGCCACCAACGGTTACGACTAGGGCTGCACCGATACGAGTTTTGAGTACTTAGTTAAGTGGCCTACCCCAGAACCTCCAAACCCACCCATCCCCGCCTCCAAACACAAATTATATCAAATATTTTTTATATATTTAAAATTGTATATATTTTAGCCTGTATAGCCCATCATAGGCACAATGTACATAATAATTTACTGTTTCATTCACTTTGAACTGTGGCTGTAGACTTAGGTTTCTATCTTCCACTCATTTGAGAAGACTTTTAATCTAGCAAAGGAGAGCTGACTATAGTGTAGCCATGGCACACTGTTCCATGGGGGAAACAATTGAATGTATAAAGATACCCACCCACCATCTCTGACTGCACCCCCAGTCGGAGCAGTCTAAAACCGGCCCTGTTACACAACGCCTATGATATTAAAGTATCTGTATTGAAACCGATTCACTTGCCCAGCCAGGTAGGAGCACCTAGAAGTCTGATAGTCTCCGATACTTTGAGATACTATTGGTGCACCTCTATTGTTTTCATATTCTTCTTAGGTATTTCTCTTACTACTTCTTCTTGCAGTAAAGCAGGCCAGCCCGTTCATAATTGCTTGCAGTAACTAGTTTCCCTCCTGCAGTCCTAGATGGCGCTGTTCCTGATCCGTCCCCCGTCTTTACTGCTGATCAGCATGCTGGCCTCCCAGTGCCCTGCAGTCAGTGGGTTGTTTGACTGGCTGAAGCGAACAGAGGCCCCTGCAGCAGCCTCACCGCCACCAGCCCCAGGACCACTTGCCAGAGATGCCCCTCCATTTGAGATGACTATTGCTGATGAGAAGTTCTTGGCTGAGGCAAAGCAGATGGAACTCAGCCCCTTGGACAGCTGTCATTACAGGGTAAGGAGCCCTGTCGTGTTTAATGTGTTGGGCATTGAAGAGCAGCTTCAGTATGCTTGCACTGCTAGTCTACGGTGACATCCAACACGGTCTTCTATTCTGTCCTAGGTGGTTGCTCAGCTGAAGTCAACCTGTGAAAGCCTATCAGAAGAGCAGCTTGCCAAACTAGGAGTGGTCCTATTCAACTGCCAGGCAAAGGTTGAGGGGCGCGAGATCTACCCTTGTACTGAGGAAATGGTAAGCTCAGGTTTCAGAAATCCAAAAAAAATCCACAGTAATGAAGTGGCTACACGCACATCAGAACAGGGGAGATCAAATACAATCTATGAGGGGTTTAAAAAAATCTTAAAATCACTTCTTTGTGAAACCTTTAGCATTTTTAAATGGTGTGTGCATTGTGCAAGTACTCTCTCTTTTGGTCTTGGTAGGGCTTCACACCGCCAGCTTTGAAACCCCTCTAATGGGTTAATTACTGGCTTTATATTTTGGAAGCTCTGGGGCAAGGCTGCCCTCCCAATTTAACAAACCTCTTATGTTAAAGCACACATTTTGATGTTTCAGACTATAAAACAGTGTACAGCAGACATGGACTCAGACACATGGACCGCATACCACATCGTGAGCAACCGAGCACGCGCTGTGTGCTACGCAACTCGCCAGCAGCACTTCCGCCGCAGGGCAGAGCTCACCGTCAATGCTCTCATCTCTACAGCCACCAGCCAATTAGAAGCAATGGAAGGCCTGAAGGTAGAGTTGCAGTCTTGCCTTTCTCAGCTTCAGAGGAACAGTATGCCGTAAGGCACCAGGGTCAGATCCTGTCCTGGTGATAGTCCACAGTTCATTTGGTCTTGACCGTGGTGCTTTCTAACAGGAGGGCCAACTGGAGCTGAGGGAGATAACCGCAGCCTCTTTGGACAAGCTACTTCAGGGCCACAGTGCTTTGCAAGCCCAACAGGGGCAACTGTCAGAAGGCCAGGAGCAACTGGGGAATTCCCTGAGGGCCAACCTGGAGCGTCTGGGCCAGGAAAAGGCCCTCATCGCCTCTGGACAGGAACTGGTAGCACAGCTCATTCAGGGCATTACACAGAGAATGGGTGAGAACTTGTGATTATGTATTTTGTAAACATCACACTTCAAAAAATTCCCTGAGTGTTGGTGCTCTTGCTTTATAGAAGAAAACACAGACGTTGCTTTTTGAGTTGTGCCTCTATGATTATCATTTACACATTGTCATACAAAACTGGCGCCTGTATTTGTGCTGGGCACAGCTGTGGTTACGTTCTCAACACCAATATTACCCCCCCCCCGCTGTCTGTCTCTGTCTCCTAGAGAATGTGAGTGAACAGTTGAAGGGCCAAGGGTCTGAGGTGCAGGAAAGTCACAGGGCTATTGTTGAAGACCTTGCAGATGTCAGACACAGAGCACAGGACATCTACCAAAAAATCGGTAAATAGAATAGTGTATCATAAATCTAAATTCGTTACCATTACATTTCTAGTCATTACCCAGTCTGTCTATTTATCTATTGTTTCCCCCCCCCCCCTGGTGTCCATGGTTCCATCAGACCATAGTATGTTAGGGTTTCTCCAATACCAGGACCAGACGGCGCAGTACCACACTGACCTGATGAGTAAACTGGAGCGCATGAATGGCACCCTGGGAGTCATGCTACACTACCTTGATAACATGCAGGGCCGTATAGAGGAGAGGCTTCACATGATCCAGGGCTACCTGGGCTGGGCAGGTGAGATCTAGACTCAGGTGTATTTAAAAGAAATGGGGAGAGCTACTCTTGGCTATCCCATGTTCTACATCTGTGTGTGCAGAGCAAGGGCTTTTTATGATCCGCTAAGGGATTTCTTTTATATTTCAAGCCTACTGTACATTGTCTGCCAGATCTCAGTGTTGGGGTAATTATTTGACACCATAGCATGATGATCAGTCTGCTTTTATTCCCCTTGTGCTTCTGTAATAACAGGTCTGAGCCTGGCAGCCATGTGGACATGTATTGTGCATACAGGCTATTTCCTACTGTGTGCAGTCCTACTGACGTTCCTGCGCTGTCCATCTTTCTCCCGAGCCATGCTGCTGCTCACTGTGCCCCTTAATGCAGTGGCCGAGGTCAACCAGCAGCCAGCCCTGGATCTCACCGGCCTCACTATGCTACTGCTCACTCTTTCTCTGGGTACGCACTTGAACCTGCTTACCGGCGAAGGTGTACAATGTACGATTTATGATCCGCTCTCTTTGTCGTTAGTTTTTTTTTTCCCATTATGTATGTTTGTAATGTGCAGGTCACTGGTTTGTGAATCAGTTGCTCTGGGCATGCTCGCAAATCAGAGGAAAGTCAGCCAGCCTGCCCCCGCTGGCCCCATGCAACATTGTGGAACCAGAGAAGCAGCGCGTGTACTGCCACCCGTGTCCGTCCTCCTCTACGCCACAGAGGTGAGTTTGCAGATTCCTCACCATGGTCTGAAAGAACCTCAAGGATTGTGGGAGTGAGTGGTGAGTGGCCTAAAAATGCTTGCTTGTTCATTTGATGTAGTCTGTGTCCCATTCTCTATTTTCAGAAAGGAATTGGATGACTCGATGAAGCAAGAGGACCTGCTGCATCAGGACATCTTCATGTCTGGTGTGGAATGTATATTATTAACAGTGAAGGATTTTAGAAATGCTCTCAAATAGGAAAAACTGCATTGCTGATAGGAAAGCAAAGATATGTGAATAATGGCATTTTGGAAATCCTCATTTCTATTTTTATTGTTGTATGCAGGTGATCCGTGCATATCTGCACTGTCTCCCTCCCACAGCCGCCCAATGCCAGAGGCCAGGTTTATGCCAATAATTGGCACACCCAATCTATTTACCCCCAGGCTCATAGGCCATTCAGCGGTGAGCATAAAATGGAGCACATGGAAGCGAAGGTCATGAGAGATGTAACTGGACAGTTACAATTGACTGGCATGTTCAGTAGTTGATGAACCACAGTGAAGTCCCATCACTAATTGACTGATTTTTATTTAGGCTGTCATTGATGACATCCCCCTAAGGAACCTGGGAAATGTTTTTGATGCAGTGACTGACTCAAGAAGTGCAAGTCCTAACCAGTCACTAGCCAGCAACAGGTCAGTGCTGTAAACTTCATTCTCAACTTTTTTTTGTTCAGATCTCACCTGTTTATCAGTTGTCTCTTTTAAAATATACTTTTTATTGTTTGTTGTTAATCTGCTGCTCCCTTCATCTTTCTTGTGGTAGCTCTCTGTCAGGCCGTCAGTTCTGCAGTGGTATCACAAAGACAGGGAAGCCTTGCAAGAAGAGAGCTGTGCTGGGACAGGAGTACTGCCGAGTCCATGAAGGAGGCTACACCTCCTACACGAGTCCCTGAAATTCCTCATGTTTTCAGTTTCTCTGCTATTGGTCTGTCTCTGTAAAATCTGTGATCCTGTGTTTGTGTGTGTGTGTATAGTTATGCCCAATGTTTTGCTTTAACATAAAGTGGGCACTGCACTAGCAGATTTTTATGTATTTTATGCTTCTTTTTAACATGTTTTAAACTGTATAATAAATTTCATTACCCTCATGTATGAATCTTTGTCTGCGCCTTTTATAGGAACCGAGCAGTGCTAGTCCCCAAGGCTGCAAATTCATTCACTAGATTTAATTTAAACAAATAAAATCTATCGATCTATCAGAAACCACAGCCTGTGACATGTACTGATTTTCAGTCAAGACAATAATTTGGTATAAATACATTTATTTTGCTCAGTCCTAATTTTGAGCCCATGTGATAAAACAAAAATTCAAAGACACCAGTTAAACAGCATGTACCATAACCAAGAGAAACAAATCATCCATCGTGTTCAAAGTGAAAAGACTACATCACTTAAAACACAAATCTTAACCCTTAAAGAATGAAGGTCAGACTAGTGAAATATTGAACTACTGGATATAAATTGAAATTACAAAATGTGCCAGCAGCTCAATTCAAAGTCTAAGGAATAAACTTACAACTTAAGTGTTTAATGCTGAAAAGTGCACATGATAGAATACATCCAGTGCATTATGCCCACAGTAAACAGTTTTGATGGCAGAGGCTGGGCTAAGTTAAGTTCTACTGACATCCCATTGTGAAGTTGACCCACAGAAACCGTAACAAATTTTGGTCGACCCACAGAAACCGTAACAAATTTTGGTCGACACACTTTCAGTGCCTAGATAAGAGTGATTATCACACCGACAGACTTGTCCCTGGGTAGATGAACCATCTTCATCAATGCCTTTACCCGTCACTACCTCTACCAACACTCCATTATATTCTTGCTTCCCACAGAGGCATCCGTGGATTGACGAAGATAAAGCCGACTTGTTGGACAGACATTTCACTTGCGCGCTGTGTCATAGTTCGCCACAAACCAATCACAGGTGTCTTTCAAAGCTGTATGAAAGTGAGAACAAGAAGAATCAGTGACAGCAGATGTAATTAAACCCAGTTTCCAGTCAATTTCATGAAGTATTTCATGCTAGTGACATCCATACATGCATGCACGCACACACACACAAAGTTCAATGAGTCAGTTGCACCTTGGCTGAAGGGCGTAAAGGTGAAGTTTGGCAGGTAGCTGAGCAGCTTTGCATTGCTGGCAGTCTTCTTGAACTGTCCATCTGCTTTACTGGTATCACACTGGAGGTCAAAGGTCAAGGAAATCAACAGGAAAAAAACAGACATACTGCCAGATTTTTGCCTGCATGCTACAAAGTTCAAGAATAACTTGCTGTGAGGAATTCCATGAGCTTGCTTGATCAAAAGGATACCACCACTTCACCTTTGAAGCCCAGTCCTTGTGCAATAACATCTGCTGCTTCTTTGATGGACACCTCATCTTCCTCACCAACTGGGACCAATGAGAGGAGAGCAATTTATTACTTAGTCATTAGTCCTCAATTTGAGCTGCTAACAATTCAATTCAGTTTTAGTATCGATATGTTGGCTGTGTATGAGAGCTCACCAGAGAGTATGATTGGATGCACCTCATGATACTCCTTCAGAACCCACAGGAAGAGGCGAGCCAGGTCCAAAGAGTAAATGAACTGCCTTCTGGGAGTGCCAGAACCCCAAACCACCAAGGGCTTCCCCTCCTCTAACAAACACACCAACAGACAAAATGGTTTAAAGGACTACGTTTCCCTACTCCTGTCTCAGTGTTTTACTAATGTATGTATGCTTATTTATGAAAATGTAACTTACTTTGAGCAATGTAAGTTTTGTGTATGAGGCCTGGTAGCACATGGCCATCCTCAATGCTGAAGTTGTCATGGGGACCAAACACATTAGTGGGAATCACAGCTGTGTAGCAGCGCCCATACTGCTGAAAATATGCCCTGTGAAACATCCACACAGTTTGGCATACAATTCTCATGCATGCAACCATGTATATACAGAGATCAATACATTGCAGTACATAACAAGTGAGTGGATTTCCATACCTATTATGAACATCGATCATTCTCTTTGCATAGGCATAGCCAAAGTTGGACTCATGAGGTGGGCCATTATGGATCTGGTGCAAATAGATAATAGAAAGTCAATCACCATCTACAAAACAGATGCAGACCAGCAAACAGCAAAGCACAACACACATGGAAGAGACTCTTACCATGGTCTCATCGATGGGGTAGGTGGTCTTATCAGGGAAGATGCAGGTGGATAGGCAGGACACCACCTTTACCACGCCCACTTCGTGTGCTGCCTGCAGCACGTTATCATTGATGTAGATATTGTTCCTCTGAAGGGGACAGATACATAAATAGCTAATGATGACAAATGTGAAAATAAATATTGTTCGTATACTAGAGATAATATTCTATTAAGCCAACCTCCAACACATTTCCAGTAGTGAAGATGAGCAACCATTTCAACCGCCTGTGCTAGCCTTGTAATATAACTGTATCGTAATTTATTTCCCCCTGCTGTGATTTTCCTCATACCCAGAAGTCCAGGTTGGCCCTCATGTTCTTGAAGAGCCCTCCCACCATAGCAGCTAGGTGGATGACATGGGTGGGCTGATGCTTCTGAAACACTGCCCGTGTCTCCTCCATGTTCCTGATGAAGGGACACACACACACACACACACACACACACACACACACACACACACACACACACACACACACACACACACAGAAAGTTACAGAGACAGTCTCTCAGAAGTAAAGTCATGTCGAGTCGAGTATGCACACACCAGTGCATGTGTGTGTTTGTACTGTGTGTGTTTGTATTAGGGGTGTAGAGGTAGTAGTGGCTAGTAGAAGCAAATGAGCTCTCACATGAGGTTAGCATCCTTAGAGGAAAGGAATATCCACTCTTCCCCCTCGCTGGCTCCCCCACCTTCTTTGACCACATGCTGTATGGCCCTACCCACCAAGCCGGACCCTCCTGTCACCAACACCTTCATTGGACCTGTGTGATCCCCCACACAATCCATCTAAGCAGAGAGACAGACAGGCAAGAACAAGAGAGAGAAAAAAAACATTCCATCTGTGAGTGAAGCATAATACAAATCTGGTTTTAATTGTATTGCACATTTCATACACGTGCTTTATACATATTCAGGGGTGTAAAAAGTAGAAAGTACTGACCATGTTTTTCCTCCACCCATCCCATATACCAGGTGATTCTAATTAGCACAACTCTTCATCTTTGTAAGAGCCAGGTTGGAGCAAATACGTGATTTGGATTTCTACTTTATGAAGCTTTACTTTCTACCACCCCTGTACATATCACACACACACACACACACACACACACACACACACACACACACACACACACACACACACACACACACACACACACACACACACACACACACACACACACACACACACACACACACACACACACACACAGAGACCTAATCATAAGCTGTGGTGATAAGAAACTTCTTCAATCTGCTTTTGAAAGAGTTCAATGTTGGAGCATCTCTGAGGTCCCCAGGCAGGTCATTCCATCTGCTTGGAGCATAAATACAGAAAGCAGCTTCCCCTACTTTACAAGGGATGGTTAAAAAAAGGGATGGCACAAGGCCTGAGGGATGTGCTGGTCTCATGGAAGCTGCAAGGGGAACGCATGACAACGGACAGCGGGGCGAATGTTGTCAATGCACTACGGATCAATAAATGGGAAAGGCTTCACATTGCCAGTGGTAAGTAGTTGGGCCTATTAAGCAAAGCTGTCTGAAAAGACTTCAATATTTAGTGATTTTTATTTTTTAAATAATGAAAAAAAGCACACATACAGTACATGCATACCTATACATATATACATACTAATATCAAAGTAGTATTGTCTATCTGCAATGTTATGTCATAAGTTTGGGTTTTTATTAGATTGTCACCATTTAATATAGTTTAAGGGAAGTTAAATTGTTGCTAGAATTGACACAGTCGTGGGGGTTTGTAAGAAAACTGTTGCAGCCTTCTCCAATAGCTGGAAGAAGAAAAGAGCACTGGCAGAGGCACAAGAAGAACTGAAGCCCCCAGCCCATAAACTCATCACAGAATCATCGACAAGGTGGGGCTCCAGGCAGTGCATGATAGAGTGATGTAGAAGTGCTGGAAGCTCTTGGCTTTACCAACGCTCTGTCAGGTGAACAGCATGTGAATGTGTCCTACCTGAAGCCTGTGCTGGCCTTGTTCAACAGTGAAGTTCAGCAGTCAAGGATGAAGACACCGGACTAACCAAAGAAATAAAAACTCCATTCTGGCGTACCTCAATACGAAGTATGCAGAGAAAGGGGTAAATGACCTCTAGAGTTTTGCATCACTACTCAAACCTCGCTTCAAGAAGCGCTACAGTGAAGACAGGATTGAAGCCGTCACAGCCAGGGCTGCAACAGAGCTGGTGGCTATACTGACAGAGGAAGATGGCTCCTCCCAAAGCACCATCAACAGAGCTACATCATCAGAGCCTAGTACAGCAGATTATCTAAGGCCAGCAAATTTTGCCAGTTATTTCAAAAAGGCAGAGCCACCCCAACAAGGTGAACCGGTCAACCAGGTCAACCAGCCATCACAGCAGAGGTTCAAAGCTACGTGATGACCCCTGAGGCAGACAGTGACATAAATCCCCTTGAGTGATGGAAGATACACTATAGCCAAAAGTCAGTGGACACCCCTACTAATTATTGAGTTCAGGTGTTTCAGCCACCCTGTTTTTCAGGGTTTGGGCTGACAAAGAAATACCTTTGCATCCCTGCATCCAGTACACCCTCTGAGAGGGTGGGGAATGCACAGGGTGAATGTAATCATGTGCAACCGGGCAGCACTTAAACCAGACTCAGTTGATAGACTGGTTTTCCTACAACACAACCTATGAGGGACAGTTTTGCAGAACAATTGAGTGCTAGACAACATTCCATACACTAGCCTGTAATGCTGCTACTGAATATATACCACTTTTCAACCAAAGCATGTAGAGGGCTGGTTCGGAGCCGGTGCCTAATCTCAAACAAGTTATTCGCGTTTCGACAACAAAAGAACCGGCTCTCAGCCAGGAAAACTGGTTCTAGAGAGGCACCAACACTTTGCTGGTCTAGAACCGAGAACCGTTTATGTCTGGGGCTGGGGGTGGGATTATCATGACCACCAAGGCCAACTAAATTTGTGACCACCATTTTTAAAAAACAGAGCTTCAGATAGAAACTTTATTTATCTCGTGGGAAATTGCAGAAATGGATATAAAATCGACTCTTCGAATCATCTGCATAATCATGATAATTTTGTGTGTTTTTATAACACGTGCAAGTGGGAGCATGTAGAGATTAGTGGACCAAGAATTGAGCCTTAGCTGACGCCACACGTAATACCCAGAGACAAACTCTCCAATGGACACAAAGAAATGTCTGTCCTGTAGACCAATTCAGAACTGAGCCAATCTCTCTAGTAAGATGATTATAAGACTCTCAATACGCATGTATGTGATAGAAAGGCTACCATTTTATTCTACTAAACAGTAGATCATTTTTCACTGACAGGCAGGTGGACGTATCAGAGTTTTAATTAGCTCTGTACAAGCAGTATTGATGGCAGATAAATGCCACGTCACCCAGCAGTTCAGCTCGCTGGATCATTATTGTACAACATAGACAAAATCTATTTAACCAGCAAAGCAAATGAAAGCCAAGCTAAACTATCCAATGTAAGGCTATCTAATTTACCTAACTTAACGTTACCCTAACTAGCGACCCCAAAATTGTACATCAGTCATTTGATGATGCACATTCGTGTAGACGTGTAACAACAATAACGCTGCCTGTCATCTAATTTGTGAAAGGCAGACTACTCGTGTAAATTAGTAGTTAATTAGTGACCATAAAAAATAGAGGCTACCAACATTAGCTAAAGTTTACGTCAGCTAGCTTGTAGTTATCGTTAATTGTTAGGTGTTTCAGTTTGTGATTATCGATTTGCTATACCTGAATAGCTTTTAATGGCAGCAAGTAGATTCGTTTTTCTTATTTTTATACAGGTGTGGCACTGTTACTATCATACTATATTGACTCTGAGCTAAGACACTTAAATTAAATAGAAGTTTCTCACCACCAAGCCGTAAAGTGCGGACAGATTGGGGAAAGGAAGCCAGTGTCTAGCCCGCTAGAATAAAACTTCGCTCGGTCATAACCTTCAAAATAAAACTCGTATTTAGTTTTCTAAGAGCAAAAAATTAAATAAATTAATAATTGAAAGGGGGAATGTAGTAAATTAAAACACAACAGCTCTTTTAACAAAATGTCTTTTCATATGCTAATCGCCATACACATAACCCTATGCAATATGTCGACAGGTCTGTCAAAATATGCAAAGAAATTCTCAAACATCAAATTTATACCAGACAACTTGGATTTGTGTACTATCTTTAAAAGTCCATTTAAATCTATTTCAATGACCCAATAGTTCCTGAAGGCTATAGAGATGCAATAAGAACAGAAGTACATAAAACATCGATTTATAAATATTGATTGTAATGATTCCACATCTTGCGATTGTTTTTATTAGGTACATCCTAATAATTCATTATTTTTTTATCTGAGATGACACATTCAAAATCACACCACTTCCGTTTTATTATTGTTATCTGTCGATGGTTTGACGTTGCTAGAATGAGACTTCCGGTAAGCTGTTTTCAAAGTAAAAGCCGTCATGTCGACCATATTGCAATGTTTTTAGGGGAATACAAAGCTGCATGAAGAACAATGCAATTTGGTATGCTACTCCCTGATGAAGGCCACACCAATGGCCTCAGGCTTGTTGGTTGTTTTTTATATTTTCTTTTGAATTAGCCGTGAAATATATATATATTTTTGTTGCTTGAATTATTCTTGGAACTCCTTTTTCATAGGGTCAGTGTTAATTAGGCCCAAAACCAATATGTATTGCTATCTCGTACTATATACAACTAGCATGTCTCAAAAACATACCATTGTCAGTTATTACTGCCACCTACTGGACAGAAGGAGACGGTACTGCTAAATTTCCCAAGGCTGGCTCAACAACTGAAGACAGAGGCCGATATTTTCACCCAGCTCGAGTAGATGTCAAAGACTTCAGAGGGATTACCCATGCCACCTGTAGTTTACTAGGTTATATAAAACCCTCTCAATCTACCCAAGCAAATGTCCATCTGAACAGACCAAAAGAGAAATTCACTCCGGTTACCCCTACATCCTATAAGGAGTCGAACTCTGGAGAGATGGTTTTGTAATGGGATTTGTTTGTGTATTCTATACTTACTTGATGTTAATCTAACATAGATGTTATTCATGTTTTGCTAACTTATGTAGCTAAGTAGATCAATGCTCATGTACTGTATACAGTGAAATGCCTGCCACCAGCTGAAACAAAGTTCTTTTGTTTTAACTGGAATTTTATTTGCATTGGTAAATAAGATACTCATGATAACAGATTAAACAAGTCATGGTAAAAGGAGTACTAATATCTGAATTAAATGCATTCCCATGAAAAATGTCTTGTCATTTCATCATCAAGGCAAAATCATAAATCTGATATTTTCTGTTTCTCTTTATCAATATTCCTGGGTTTGTATGTCCACTGTATGTCCACTTACTACTCAACCAGACCCCCAAGTGCTGTAGAGCTTTACATTATTCTGGTTTGGATAAAAACACCCATCGATTACATTCGATTGTCTGTACTTCAACCTCATAGTTACTGTACTGTTGCTTGATTTGAAATGTTACAGTCAAAGTTAGTAGTCAAAACTTTTGGAGCCTACTGTATTATTCATATCAAACAGCTCATCAAATCAACAAAAAAGTCCAACCTCTTAATTATTAGTTTTCTCTGTAGTATCAAACATAAGGCAGACAAACACTACTGAGGAGAGGAGAACCTGCCGAGGAAGAGAATGGACTTGGTCTTATTGTGCCTTATGAAGAAGAGGAAAGGGTGGTCTGCTGTGAAGTGGTGTTCTTCTCTCGACATACAGAAGAATGCCAAGCCAGCTGTGGCTGCAGCAGCCTCTGTCCCCTCCTCGTTCACCTCCACAAAGGCCTTGTGGGCCACCGTAGACAGGAAGAGGCCTCTCTCGCCGTTCATCCCAGACAGGTCGGCCTTCGCCTCGGAGAACACGTCGGTCATGCCCAGCTTGGCCAGGGGCTCATTCAGCTCATACTCCTCTTCCAGTTTGAACTTGGGCAGGTGAACTAGGACCTCTGAGCTGATGTCCATGTTTTCCCTGTTGGTCCATTCATTAAGCTTCTTTTGCGTTAGCTTACTCTCCAGCTAGAGCACGAGACACACACAAACAGCAATGTTCATCACAGCTTCCTACCTAATATTTACCAACTAACAAATAAAATAACTATTATCATAAGAGGTTGTTTGTCAAAAACTGGGTCAGGATTTGGCGCTCCCCTAACATCACTTGCCAGCCAAGGCAAACCCGGAAAAGTACCTTGAGCAGTGGGTTAGAGCCATCAGTGGACTCATCAGGCAGCAGGATGAACATGCTGAGCTCATCCTGAATGTAAGGCAGCTCCAGGATCTGCAGGCTGTAGTCAGGGATGTAGTTGAAGGGCATCTTTTTCTTCTGGTACATCATCTGGACTGGCTTGGTCTCATTCTGACACACAAGAAATGCAGACAATCAGGAGATTTGACCACGTTAGCATGCGATGGCTCTGTATGTAGCGCTGCAGAAGTTTCCAGGGTGCGGCGGTCCGTGTCTGTTGGATCAAACTACATTTCCTGTGTGTGAACGTTATGTCTCTGGTGTATGACAATCGAACAGTTCATATTCATCAATGAATTTGCAATGGTTCACCTGGCTGAGTTTGAAGGGCATCTCTTTGGTTTGTGCCGGATTGAAGCGGTTCATCCAATTCCCTTTGAAGTAGATGGCATTGACCAGGGCCAGTCTTGTCATGGTACTGACTGTGCCTGGCTTCAGTAGATCTTTTATCTTACCTGTAAGGAACCAGACAGACAGACAGACCACTGAACACTGACTCCATAGGAAGATATAGGACATTTTATTGCTGTATGCATTATAGGAATAAGATTAATTTCTGGTTAAGCTGAATGTTCTTACTCTCCGTCTGCTGCTCGACCCAGTCGTTGATCTCTGCTCTGCACTGCTCTGGAGCCCCAATGAATTCAACGGCCTTCAGGTCTGCCTGGTAGAACTTGAGTGTGGTTTCTAGGAATTGCTGCAGGAAAGAGAAGAAGTCTGTTGAATTCACACAATCAGAGCAACCATATATTATCTGTGATGAGCAGATGCGGGAAGACTCACCGGGAGGAAGTTAGAAGTCTTTTCTCCATACAGACGGTTTGCTAGTTTCAGGATGTAAGAGGCAGATGGCGAGTTGATTTGAGCATTGAGTGTTTGGAAGTCTGTGTGGATGTCTTTATCAGAGCGGAATGAGAGGGCCTGCACAGAATTCAGAGCAATAAAGATTATTCTGAAAAAAAAGAAAACGACCACGTCCTCTGTCATTACACTTCACTTTGTCAACTGCTGTCTGAAGACACACCCTTCACCCAGTGAGAGACCTGGGCCTATAGCCTATACATCATGAAGCAAACAACAGGTGGACTAAACTAATAGGAGTACAAATCTCAGAACAGTGGTCAGCTACATGAACTGCACTAAGACTTAATCTGATGATGTGTGTGTGTGTCCTTACTTTTGCCATCTGGGCAGCAGTGTCTCCTCTGGCTCCCAGGTAGACCATAGCCAGGGCTGAGCTGATGCTCAGGGGGGAGACAAACACATTCCCACTGGGGTTGGCTTGGCTCAGAGTACGGAACAGCTCCAAGGCGAAAACTGTGTTTGAACTACCAAGAGTGGCCATGGCTGCCGATGTATGGTCTTCCTGTAAACACAAAAATCATGTGAAATAGTAAATAATCAAATACTCCAAAAATACATTTCACATATACATCAGTATATCTTTAGAGACATGTTTAAAAAATATAAAGAAATTGGCCAAAATATTTTCTTCCTATGCGCTACTGACAACATACTGTATACCAGCAATATCCAAACATACACACTTAAACCTTTTGCCATTCAGTGTATTTCTAATGAATGTGATCCACATGTATAAATCCATCCTACTTTCGTTCAATTTTAAAACACATCTCTCAACATTTCCTAAAGTAGGGGAGAATGGGTGGGGGATCCTGTGGGTAAAATGGGCCACCCCTTTTGCAATGCAATGCACGGTTAGCCCGCTGCTACGTAACGAGCTACCCGGAAATAGATCGACAAAAAACAAACCTGAAATAGAACAGACTGGAATGAAATAGCGAAAACATCATCACGATTCTGGATGCGCCATAACACGTATGACTACTGTGTGTAGATCTCAAGTATTCATTACCTTTATAGTGGCGAACCTTTATCACTATGGCGCACACTGGTTTGAAGGGCTTGTACGCGTGCCAGTGTAGTAAGCATAGGTGCACAAAGCACAGTAAAATGTCCAAACTTACTTTTCGTCTTTTTGCCGGTTTATTTACAAACAACTCATCGTTAAAACAGATTGCTTTGTCGTGCCGATCCACACACAGTTATGGTTTTCACAATCATAATTACAAATGAACAATAACTCTGACCTGCGGCGTTTGAGACGCCATGGCACGGTCAAAAACCGTATGGCTTCCCCAGCGTGCACACCTGAGCTGATTAACCCACCTGACTAAATAGACAACCACGTACCTGAACTGACACTGCCACCGGTCTGCAAAAATGTGCACAACACCCATAAACAAAACAACAAATGAACAACCTGGCTCCTACAACCTTATTGAATTAGCTGATATTCCCCCTACAACGAGTGAAGCACAGCCTCGCACGCGCCTGCTGTGTGAAGTGAAAGTAAAACCAGAAACTATTACAAAAAAAACCCTAAAAAAACAGAGAGCAGGGTCCTGACCGGTACTGGCAGAGAGATTAAATGCAGACTTCTGCCCCAGTTCATTTGCTGCGTCAAATTTATAGCCCAGGAAAAGCCGCTTCTCTGGACTCCGGTGGGTGGGAGCAAATGCCTGGGCGATAAATCACGATCAGGTGAATGTACAGATTTGCATGAGAAAGAAAATGTTGGGACAATGTTGGGAACGTACAATAAAGTTAAGAAGGATGCTAAACCAAAGTGCTCCAAAGTGCTCTTACTGTATGTATTGTAATTACTGTAATTCTGTAAATATTGTGCTGATTGTTTTTTTTTAATGTAAATACTGTGAACTGTTGCCCTTTTGCACATTCCCGTCGAGCATTGCCACTTTTCATTTCACTACACACCCCGTGTGTGTATGTGACAAAAGTTCTTGAATCTTGAAACACAGCACACAGCAAAACTAAAAGTCCCTATCGGAATATTACTGTGATACCATAGGAGATCAAAATACCATAAATTATTGCGTACCACAGACACACTTTAAATCTCTCAATAAAAAATACATATATATGATAGTATAGGAATATTATAGTAGTTTTCCATCATTGACTGTCTATAGTGTGTTTTATTGGGTCTATGAAGTTGCAGAGCTGTCATTTGAGTAGATGAATTACCTCACTGACTGGAATTTAGTCTTTTATGTGAACTGTATGTATAGTAGAGGTCTCTTTTCACTTAATATTATCACTCACAAATGTATGGAGATAGGATTTGAATTTCATGTATTTGAATTAGGGCCATATGTTGAATAAATGAATGGAATAATTGTAAGTCACAATTTGAAAATAAATGCCATGGCCTGAAATTAAATATGATATACAAATATAATTACTGAATTTAAATTTGAACAAAAACGACTTTGTCCTTATTACATGCAAAGAAAGGCGTGCCTGTGTGATTTACAGTAGAGATTTAATCCTGTCCCCACCCATCGCTCAGCCTTACAGACATTGAACTCTTACAGACTGCACTTGTATAGACAATGTCATGTTAGAGTAACTAGACGAGTAACTAGCTAAGTAGATCAATGCTCATGTACTGTATACAGTGAAATGCCTGCCACCAGCTGAAACAAAGTTATTTTGTTGTAACTGGAATTTTATTTGCATTGGTAAATAAGATACTCATGATAACAGATTAAACAAGTCATGGTAAAAGGAGTACTAATATCTGAATTAAATGCATTCCCATGAAAAATGTCTTGCCATTTCATCATCAAAGCAAAATCATAAATCTGATATTTTCTGTTTCTCTTTATCAATATTCCTGGGTTTTCTTTTATAAATGTAATTTTCAATGTAGCCAAAGTGTGAGTACTCAGTCCATCACATGTTACAAAGTATGCAATATCCTGTATGTCCACTTACTACTCAACCAGACCCCCAAGTGCTGTAGAGCTTTACATTATTCTGGTTTGGATAAAAACACCCATCGATTACATTCGATTGTCTGTACTTCAACCTCATAGTTACTGTACTGTTGCTTGATTTGAAATGTTACAGTCAAAGTTAGTAGTCAAAACTTTTGGAGCCCACTGTATTATTCATATCAAACATCTCATCAAATCAACAAAAAAGTCCAACCTCTTAATTATTATTTTTCTCTGTAGTATCAAACATAAGGCAGACAAACACTACTGAGGAGAGGAGAACCTGCCGAGGAAGAGAATGGACTTGGTCTTATTGTGCCTTATGAAGAAGAGGAAAGGGTGGTCTGCTGTGAAGTGTTCTTCTCTCAACATACAGAAGGCTGCCAAGCCAGCTGTGGCTGCAGCAGCCTCTGTCCCCTCCTCGTTCACCTCCACAAAGGCCTTGTGGGCCACCGTAGACAGGAAGAGGCCTCTCTCGCCGTTCATCCCAGACAGGTCGGCCTTCGCCCCGGAGAACACGTCGGTCATGCCCAGCTTGGCCAGGGGCTCATTCAGCTCATACTCCTCTTCCAGTTTGAACTTGGGCAGGTGAACTAGGACCTCTGAGCTGATGTCCATGTTTTCCCTGTCGGTCCATTCATCAAGCTTCTCTTGCGTTAGCTCACTCTCCAGCTAGAGCACGAGACACACACAAACAGCAATGTTCATCACAGCTTCCTACCTAATATTTACCAACTAACAAATAAAATAACTATAATCATAAGAGGTTGTTTGTCAAAAACTGGGTCACGGATTTGGCGCTCCCCTAACATCACTTGCCAGCCAAGCAAACCCGAAAAAGTACCTTGAGCAGTGGGTTAGAGCCATCAGTGGACTCATCAGGCAGCAGGATGAACATGCTGAGCTCATCCTGAATGTAAGGCAGCTCCAGGATCTGCAGGCTGTAGTCAGGGATGTAGTTGAAGGGCATCTTTTTCTTCTGGTACATCATCTGGACTGGCTTGGTCTCATTCTGACACACAAGAAATGCAGACAATCAGGAGATCTGACCACGTTAGCATGCGATGTATGTAGCGCTGCAGAAGTTTCCAGGATGCGGCGGTCCGTGTCTGTTGGATCAAACTACATTTCCTGTGTGTGAACGTTATGTCTCTCGTGTATGACAATCGAACAGTTCATAGTCGCTGCCCAGAGTCGCTGCCCATCTTTCGCCGCAGGCTGAAAACCCACCTCTTCAGGAGACACTACCCTGACCCTTCCTCCTAGCCATGACTACTTGTCGTCACTTATGTGCCTGAGCTCTTGTTCACTGGCTCTTGGATACACTTATTTGTCTTAGCTCTTGTTTATTGGGTTCACTTATTTGTCTTAGCTCTTGTTTATTGGGTTCACTTATTTGTCTTAGCTCTTGTTTATTGGGTTCACTTATTTGTCTTAGCTCTTGTTTATTGGTTCACTTATTTGTCTTAGCTCTTGTTTTATTCGATTCTCTATTTGTCTCATTTGTTAAGATAAGTAGGTTGCTAACTTATTGCACTCTTACATTAACACTAGTTATGCTCTTAGTTGCTTGTTTAGGAAGGAAATGCACTTACGATTTCTGGTGACTAGTAGTTTTCTTACCTACCTTTGTTGAATGCACTTACTGTAAGTCGCTTTGGATAAAAGCGTCTGCTAAATGACTGTAATGTAATGTAATGTAATATTCATCAATGAATTTGCAATGGTTCACCTGGCTGAGTTTGAAGGGCATCTCTTTGGTTTGTGCCGGATTGAAGCGGTTCATCCAATTCCCTTTGAAGTAGATGGCATTGACCAGGGCCAGTCTTGTCATGGTACTGACTGTGCCTGGCTTCAGAAGATCTTTTATCTTACCTGTAAGGAACCAGACAGACAAACAGACCACTGACTCCATAGGAAGATATAGGACATTTTATTGCTGTATGCATTATAGGAATAAGATTAATTTCTGGTTAAGCTGAATGTTCTTACTCTCCGTCTGCTGCTCGACCCAGTCGTTGATCTCTGCTCTGCACTGCTCTGGAGCCCCAATGAATTCAACGGCCTTCAGGTCTGCCTGGTAGAACTTGAGTGTGGTTTCTAGGAATTGCTGCAGGAAAGAGAAGAAGTCTGTTGAATTCACGCAATCAGAGCAACCATATATTATCTGTGATGAGCAGATGCGGGAAGACTCACCGGGAGGAAGTTAGAAGTCTTTTCTCCATACAGACGGTTTGCTAGTTTCAGGATGTAAGAGGCAGATGGCGAGTTGATTTGAGCATTGAGTGCTTGGAAGTCTGTGTGGATGTCTTTATCAGAGTGGAATGAGAGGGCCTGCACAGAATTCAGAGCAATAAAGATTATTCTGAAAAAAAGAAAACAGTCGCTAAAACAAGTGGTATTACAAATGGTGAAGATGAGGTGAAAGCAAGGAGGCGATTACAGGTACACACTTTCAAAAGCAAACACATGTTTAGTGGATTGAGACCATCAGCAACTGCAAATTTTTATGACCCCGTCCTCTGTAACATGCCTGCTGTGTTCCAGAGGCAGGTATGAGGTCAAAGTACAAATGTCAATACACTTCACTTTGTCAACTGCTGTCTGAAGACACACCCTTCACCCAATGAGAGACCTGGGCCTATAGCCTATACATCATAAAGCAAACAACAGGTGGACTAAACTAATAGGAGTACAAATCTCAGAACAGTGGTCAGCTACATGAACTGCACTAAGACTTAATCTGATGATGTGTGTGTGTGTGTGTCCTTACTTTTGCCATCTGGGCAGCAGTGTCTCCTCTGGCTCCCAGGTAGACCATAGCCAGGGCTGAGCTGATGCTCAGGGGGGAGACAAACACATTCCCACTGGGGTTGGCTTGGCTCAGAGTACGGAACAGCTCCAAGGCGAAAACTGTGTTTGAACTACCAAGAGTGGCCATGGCTGCCGATGTATGGTCTTCCTGTAAACACAAAAATCATGTGAAATAGTAAATAATCAAATACTCCAAAAATACATTTCACATATACATCAGTATATCTTTAGAGACAGGTTTAAAAAATATAAAGAAATTGGCCAAAATATTTTCTTCCTATGCGCTACTGACAACATACTGTATACCAGCAATATCCAAACATACACACTTAAACCTTTTGCCATTCAGTGTATTTCTAATGAATGTGATTCACATGTATAAATCCATCCTACTTTCGTTCAATTTTAAAACACATCTCTCAACATTTCCTAAAGTAGGGGAGAATGGGTGGGGAGCCTGTGGGTAAAATGGGCCACCCCTTTTGCAATGCAATGCACGGTTAGCCCGCTGCTACGTAACGAGCTACCCGGAAATAGATCGACAAAAAACAAACCTGAACTAGAACAGACTGGAATGAAATAGCGAAAACATCATCACGATTCTGGATGCGCCATAACACGTATGACTACTGTGTGTAGATCGCAAGTATTCATTACCTTACTGAATTAGCTGATATTCCCCCTACAACGAGTGAAGCACAGCCTCGCACGCGCCTGCTGTGTGAAGTGAAAGTAAAACCAGAAACTATTACCAAAAAAACCCCCTAAAAACAGAGAGCAGGGTCCTGACCGGTGCTGGCAGAGAGATTAAATTCAGGCTTCCGCCCCAATTAGTTTGCTGCGTCAAATTTATAGCCCAGGAAAAGCCGCTTCTCTGGACTCCGGTGGGTGGGAGCAAATGCCTGGGCGATAAATCACGATCAGGTGAATGTACAGATTTGCATGAGAAAGAAAATGTTGGGACAATGTTGGGAACGTACAATAAAGTTAAGAAGGATGCTAAACCAAAGTGCTCTTACTGTATATATTGTAATTACTGTAAATCTGTAAATACAGTGCTGGTTTTTTTTTATTTTTTTTACTGTAAATAGTGTGAACTGTTGCCCCTTTGCACATTCCCGTCGAGCATTGCCACTATTCATTTCACTACACACCCCGTGTGTGTATGTGACAAATAAAGTTCTTGAATCTTGAATCTTGAAACACAGCACACAGCAAAACTAAAAGTCCCTATCGGAATATTATTGTGATACCATAGGAGATAAAAAAAATACCATAAATTACTGCGTACCACAGACACACTTTAAATCTCTCAATAAAAAATAAATATATATGATAGTATAGGAATATTATAGTAGTTTTCCATCATTGACTGTCTATAGTGTGTTTTATTGGGTATATGAAGTTGCAGAGCTGTCATTTGAGTAGATGAATTACCTCACTGACTGGAATTTAGTCTTTTATGTGAACTGTATGTATAGTAGAGGTCTCTTTTCACTTAATATTATCACTCACAAATGTATGGAGAGATTGGATTTGAATTCCATGTATTTGAATTAGGGCCATATGTTGAATAAATGAATGGAATAATTGTATTTCTAAGTCACAATTTGGCCTAAAATTAAATATAATATACAAATATAATAACTGAATTTAAATTTGAACAAAAAGGACTCTTTGTCCTTGTTACATGCAAAGAAAGGCGTGCCTGTGTGATTTACAGCAGAGATTTAATCCTGTCCCCACCCATCGCTCAGCCTTACAGACATTGAACTCTTACAGACTGCACTTGTATAGACAATGTCATGTTAGAGTAACTAGACGAGCAGTAGCCTTGGTAACCATGACTGAAAGACCATAAACGTGTGATTCATTGCAACCCTTGGACTCCAGGCTTATGTCACATAACCGCCTCCTGGCTACCTGTCCTACTACTCCTCATTCCCTGCTCCTCCCTTCCTCACACCTGTGATATTTCTATTCATTATGAGCTCACTTGTCTGACAGTTTGAGAATTGTCACAATATTTTTAAGATTGCTACTTTCATTTAATCTCACATTGTTGGTGTATTCATTGTTAAAAAAGACAAGAAAATACATTTACTTTATATGCCTGATGACTTAACTAAAGTTGACTAGAAACTTACTTTCCAGAAGCTCTTGTCCTCGTAAATGTTGAAACTATTTCCACTTGAGAGAACTATAAAGAGGTGTTGCTGGGCGTCAGGCCACTTCCCTTGTCTATCTTGAGGATTATCATGATGAACTATCATCACCATGTCACCCTTCAAGAGCAATTATGTAACTATTAGAAGAACTAGAACGATTAGAAGAACTAGAATTATGGGTTTCTCATAAGCCTGCCTTACGGTGCCATTGTTACTTTGCCACTGTGTGTGTGTGTCGTGTGTCCGTGTGTACCCTGGAGGGCCAATCTGGAGGTTAAGTAAAGATGAAAATACTGTGACCGCTGCGATACTGTCTGGCATTCAGACTGACAGTTGTGTTTGAACGAGAGCCATACTGGTGTGCCAGCTTGTCCTGAGGGGGGTAAAGTCACATACTGACCTCAGTCCTCTCCTTTCCAAGGTGTGCTGCTCTTGCGAATTCACGAGGACAGTTCCATTCATGCCTCTGGCTGCACTGGGAAGCTAGCAGCAGCATCCCCATGTCCTGTCAACATAGCCTGTCATCATGGGGCCCTGATCGTTTCCACATGTTCATCAGCCATGCCATTTATGAGGGGAAAGTGGCCCGGGGAAATGGGGTTAGCCTTGTGGCAAGTGAGGACAATGGGTGATGGGTACTGTCACATTAGTCCCTAATGTCAGACCTCGTATGAAAAAGGGCTTGTTCAATACGGCTAATGCGGTTAGAGCAGGAAACAGGTGATTGCCACTGCCTTATTTTCCTTATTTTCCTTATTTTGAAGTATGGTGGCTTTTGCAACTTCTATCCATCTAATAATAAAATACATTTTTGAATTAAATTAATGAATTATTAATTAATTATTGTATTGCTGCATAATTACCACTTTGATACATTTTCACTCTTTATTTACAGTTTTATTACTCAGTTAAAAAAAATAACTCAAGTAGAATTTGGTGGTGGGGTACTTATGTTTTCAATATGTCCTACTAAATAGACAGAGAGCGAGAGACTGCCACAGATCTTTTCTCAGAGAGTATTTGACCTTTCATAAATCTCATCATTGTTGCTCTGACTTATTTACGAGCGAGAGATGAAAGCATCCCAGGAGTTCAGCTCGCCATAGACAGCAGGGGGAGGGGGGATTTAACATTGTTTGACTTATTTTACCTTTGTCCTCCAGCAGGCACATGGAGGACACGTCTCTGCCACACTCACAGTTAACGGTTATAAACTCACGAGGACCACGGCTTATATGATCCGGTTCTCCCTTAGCACAAATTACTAAACAAATAAAGGGCTGTATCCCTAAGCTGGGCAGTGGTGATGCAGGGGACAACAGGGAGGACAGTAGTCTGAATAAGGCGGTGTTGTGGAAAAAATTCTAAATGTTTCGACGAGAGACCATAAACAGATGCAATATGATGAGCTGTTTGTTCCAAAATTACACCGAACACGGGATGTCAATGTAAAGTCAAGGTCTAACAGCTTACCTGTACTAGACATGAATTTATGGGAGATCAAATATAACTTGATCCCCACCCTGAGCCATCCTCATTAGTTTGAGTTGTTGGATACAGAGTTCGACTGGCTGCTGCCCCTTGCAAAGACACTTCGTTTTTAACGCAAATTCTACAATGTGAGTGAAATGCTCATGTGTTGTGGGTTAGTGGGTGTTTGCATGTCAGTACATGCATGTATGTTTATATGTGTGTGTGTGTGTGTGTGTGTGTGTGTGTGTGTGTTACAGACTGAATGCAAGCTAAATACGTGGTGCCAGGTGAATACTTACATTACATTTCTATTGCAGTTGTTTAGCAGACACTAAGTGCATTCAACGTAGGTAGGCAAGAGAACAACTAACTAGTTACCAGAAATTGTGAGTGTATCTCCTCCCCAAACAAGCATCTTAGAGCATAACAAGTGCTATAGTAAGTGCAATATATATATTGAAATTTTACTTTAATACGACTTTAAATAAACAAAATCAATGGGGAGTTCATGACATATCATCGGATACCACCTTTAGTTGAGTGTTCACAATACTGAGCTCATCGTAATGCCTCTAGAGGTTAATGCTCTCTTTAGATGCAACTAAATAAGGTGTTACCTATTTGATATAGATGCTGATGATTCGGCAACTCTAACACGAACCAGAAGAAGAAGAACACCGTGTAACAACTCTCACCACGTTTGCTCAGATTTCTCAAAGTGAAATAGGTCAAATGACTCGTCTGAAATTAGATGCTCTGCTTTGACTCATAGTGGAAAAGCACAGAATTCATTTTTGATGCTGGTGCAGAATATATACACGTTAGACGGTAACTTCTGCCATCAGTTATGGCCATCAACATGCCTGCAGTCTAATAGCCACAGTCTGTCTCTTGTATACAGGGATGTAGTGGAGAGTGAACCCATATAAACTCAGAATACAGTTTACCACACTTTTCAGGCCAACATAAATCTTAGCAGTCAATATAAATCATAGTATATCAATATAGCAGTAAAAAACTAATTTAGTTAGTTAGTTCTGAATAGGGTATTTTATGGCAAAAAAAAGCATAAATAAATGTGTTTTTGTTGATATTGGTGGGTCGCCTGCCTTATGATGATCACCGTAAGTTCACTCATTTTTTTATTTACCACTACATCACTGCATGTAACTGGACAGCATAGCCTTAAATAGGCTGCAGACCTCTAGACATGAGCGCACACTCATGTACTGCAGTGGTCATCACCATTTGTGGCTCCATCCTCTATGAATGCACACTAGGTCAAGGCAAACATGATGCCCTCAATCCTGGCAATTGAGGGAACTAGCCTTGCCCATCCACACACAGTCTGCAGCAGACCATGGTGGTCAGCTGGCATGCCAGACTCTGTGTGTACTCACACAGCTGTGACCTTCTAAGGGATCACCAAGGAATCTGCCCCCCTGATTGAGTTTCCAGGTAAGATTAAGTGCGGCCCCTTGAAAACTGTGTCAAGTATAGTGTCTGTCACCCGTCAGTTTCTAAAGTGTGTGTGTGTTTTGTCTTTCAGCTTGCGTGCAATCAGCGCCTGACGGATTTACACTTCACGCAGTGTCAGTAGCCCTGACAGAAATTGTGATACAATATGTGTTTCAAACTGTACTGTGACCATACCAGACAGTTTACACCACATGTTAAGCTGAGCATGTGTAAAAAATACCATGCAGTAAACACAACTCTCAAAATAAAAATAGTCACACTTTAAAGAAACATTGAGTATCTAACATGTCATCAGCCACCTTTGAGAAATATATTTTTCATTGTATTGTGATTTTGGTTGCTTAAGCTTAAAAACAGTATGTCATGGAAAGTTTAGCAGTATTTTACAGTACAGTATACAATATATATGAAGGCTAGACAAATGTTGTGTAGCTGCTATGGTAAAAGCAGACATGCTAGATCTTGAAACCAGACTAACAGGGAGAGGCAGGTGTGTCAGGTCAGACACCTGTTGTCCTTTGATTTTATGAGGCTGACTGAGATTATGGTATTCACAGATACTGACTTTTCTATTGTACATATTGTAAGTCATACTGTAAATTTCAGTTCAGGGTACAGCTGAATGTCTGGAGTTATAATGTCCAGTGCTGTGATGCGGGATGTGGACAGTTACTAAAACTAATGTGGGCAAGCCACACATGTACCAAGCTGTAATGATCCTGTTGGTGAGACTGTCTGAAGACGGGATTACCGCACTCTGCTGTCGGTCTGTTCCTGTTGGCATGCCAAACAACATTTTCAGTTACAAAAAAAGTTCCAGTATTGTTTGCGGAGCTGTGAAATTACTTATGACTACAACAGCGTGTTCAAGTCAATATCACAATCTATTTAAACCCTCATATCAAGGAAATAACAAGTAGTAGCATACCCTATGGGAAAGCAAGGCATTTTTTTTTCATCCGTCCACATTGAGCATTGTCCCCCGATGCAAATGCTTGATCAAAGGCAAAATCTGGCAGGCTTATAATACGATGATTCTAAAGGCATTCACAGATTATTTCCTGTTATCAGTGCGGCTATCTAATTGGGGTTGAGCTAAAGATAGCACAAGAAGAAACACAAACATTTGCCCCAGTGCTTCACACAGGGGCTGTTGTAAAGAGCTGTTAAACCCTATGGCAACAGGCAACAGTTGAGACAATTAACACACACAATGAAGAGATGGAGGGAGAGGGGGTTGTAAGAGAGCATTCAGGATCAGGACCAGACGTGAGAGACTGAGCTCACTGATGGAACGGTCAGAAGAACAACAGATGATGATGATGAAGATAAGAAGAACAGATGGATAAAATGAGGAAATAGTGTAAAAGGTTAGAGCATAGGAACTCTGCCACCATCCACTCATGCATCAGTTAAAAGGAAAACAAAGATTTCACTCCCTTTCATTCCATTCCAAACTTTTGTGTAATCAAAAGTGTTAAGATAGCTAGTAAGTTTCATCATTTTACAGAGTTTTACTTTCACGCCAGGAAGCCACAGTTCTGTGTGTGTGTGTGTGTGTGTGTGTGTGTGTGTGAGGAGGGTGGGTGGGGGGGGGGCGGGTGACCCCCTTGGGTTACACACACAGCTGACCCTTTACAGCCTTCTATATATATCTTTATATTGAGTCCAGGTGGAGAGTTTCTTCATTTCCCCTCACAGCGGAGTTCTGCCTCCATATATGTCTCCCCTCATCATCACCCAAGAACTCATTTTGCAGATAAAAAAAAAAGTCTGGTTGGAGTTGAGCGGGTCGGCTACTATACTAGATGGTATGTGATTTCCTTTCATACACGCTGACACTGAAGAATCCCTGATGGGCGAAAACGTCTGTCTAATAAATCAATATAATGAGTTCTAATAAAACGAGTGCAGGCCTCTCCTCTCCTTCTAGATATGAAATTTCATTCAATCAACGCAGCACCACCACCAGCTACTCTGAAGAGAAGTCAGTGCACGGGGTTTACTCCCATTTTTACCATTGAATGCTTCTAAATCCGATCTGTGTCTTTGCTTTTAATTCCCCTGGCAGCCTCTTTACAAAACATCTCTTTCTTCCGCTGCGCTCCTCTCTCTCTCTCTCTCTCTCTCTCTCTCTCTCCCTCTCTCTCTCTTGCTCCTCTGGCCCATCCGTCATCCCTCCCCACGGACAGACACATGGCACCCTGGCATTCCGCACGTTCCGTTATAACAAGCCTCATTCCCTGGAACATTTCCTCCGTTCTATCCCTGCCCTGCTGAGTCCCTGAGCAGACCACAACCACCGCCCCCCCTCGCCCCGTTACCCCCCTCGGGCTATTGACTTATCCCTCCCCATCTGTGGCTCCCACTGCAGAGTGCCTCTAGCCACTGAGCTGTCTCTCACACACCGGATAGCTCCGTCCTCTTCTAACGTGACCTGACCGCTGTGCCGACCTGCGTAGGGAAGAGAGCATCCTGTCCCGTCCACGACCCAGGACCCCACACACAACAGGGGAGAGAGGAAGGACTCGTATCACACCCATGAGGGATATGGGAGGAAAGGAGAAGAATATATTGGTTATTGCCAATGTACCCAAATATCAAGGGTGAGTTGTCTGCAGTTGTAGTTTTAGAACTGTCATCAGCTCAGTGCAGTAACGCTTCATATATACAAAATGCTTTACAGTAATGGTCTTCTTGCACATTGTACATTACATTACATTACATTACATTACAGTCATTTAGCAGACGCTTTTATCCAAAGCGACTTACAATAAGTGCATTCAACAAAGGTAGGTAAGGAAACTACTAGTCACCAGAAATCATAAGTGCATTTCCTTCCTAAACAAGCAACTAAGAGCATAACTAGTGTTAATGTAAGAGTGCAATAAGTTAGCAACCTACTTATCTTAACAAATGAGACAAATAGAGAATCGAATAAAACAAGAGCTAAGACAAATAAGTGTATCCAAGAGCCAGTAAACAAGAGCTAAGACAAATAAGTGTATCCAAGTGTATCCAAGAGCCAGTAAACAAGAGCTCAGGCACATAAGTGACAACAAGTAGTCAAGGCTAGGAGGAAGGGTCAGGGTAGTGTCTCCTGAAGAGGTGGGTTTTCAGCCTGCGGCGAAAGATGGGCAGCGACTCTGCTGTCCTGACATCAGTGGGGAGTTCATTCCACCACTGTGGGGCCAGGACAGAGAAAAGCCGTGACCGTGTAGATCGGCCGCAGGGCCCTCTGAGCGACGGGGCAACCAGTCGCCTCGAGGCAGCAGAAATCTTCTGGCTGCTCTTGCTGTACTTAGTTTGAAATGTCAAGGGGGGAACTTTTTACCCTCGAGCAATGAATTTCCATGTTATTCTTCAGAGATGCGAAGCAATCTTAGCCTTTCACAATGACCATGCTTAGAATTGTTACACCTCTTATTCTACGATATCGGTTGCATCCTGTGTAAGGTGCCAGTTGTCAACTTGGCACAATGACATTTGGTGTCGGACCGGCTTAGCCTGAGATAACATTTGACTAACACATTTTTGCTGTCTTCTTGCCATCCATATCCAATATACAGAATTCAAAGACAATACAACAACAGATTCTCCAAACAAGCCCCCCCATTATTTTCCCCAGTAAATGCGAGAGAGTGAAACGTTGGTACTGTAATTGGTTATACTGGTTGTAATGGTTGATTTTTGTATTACGTAGAAGTTGCTTTAACGTAATAAAATAGTTTCTTTAACTATGACTAAAATAAGGCTTCTGCCTTGTACTTGGTGGAATGGAAAAGTACATTGAGTGGAGGTTCTACAGTTACACTCCTCTGCCAGGTTGCTGAGCTGTTAGGGCTGTTGGCACTGAGTATATGTATAGGGGTGCAAATGAGTTTGTGCAAGTGTATAATTTATTTGTGGATGTGTGTGTGTGTTTATGTGTAATAGTAGTATGTGTGTGTGCTTTAGGTGCAGAATTCAGTGTGACGACTGTAGATTTATGCTTGAGTTGTTGAATGTATGTACCATATGCACTCAGGGTCGGGTTAGGTTTGGTAACATTTTATTTGCAACAGACACCCCAGGGAGCAATGGTGATGATACGCTGATCATGGTGACGCATCTCAGCTTTAGTTGTGATCAAAGCCGCAAGGGGCTGGCAGGCTGGAAGGCTGCTTGAATGTTGCTGAGCTTAGAAGGAGAAAAATAAACCTGTTGATTACTTGATATTATGGTGCAGGCCAAGGGACGTTCTTAATTTGATGCCTATTTATTTGCAAAGTGGATGCGGACACTTGAGTATGCCAGATATCTTCAATTAAGGAGTGTCGCCCTGGAAATATCCTCATGTTTTTTTCTTTTTTTTTTTTCTGTCTGGTGAACGAGGCTGTGTGTGTTAGCAGGGGGTATTTGGAGATCTACACTTAAGGCCCCAGTGGAAGTGGTGCCTCCCCCACATTCCCATGTCCTATGGCTTAGGCTTTAATAGATGCTGCCATGCGACTAAATCAGCACAGCGGAGGCCCCCCAGACAGGACGCTGTGGGGGTGAGGCCTCCCCTCCTAGTTAGGGTGTCCCACACTAGACCACCTATAGGTGTTCTAGTGTGGGACACCCTAGTAGGTAATAGGGTGTGGGACACCCATGTCAGCTCTGGATATATCCAGACGCTGACGCTTATATACAGCCTTTAAATCTGCCCTGCTGCTGGCACCTACTCTCATGTAACAAATGAAGTATGGTGCACATACACAAGTATGTACTATATGCATGCATACACACGTGCACACACAAACACACGCATGTAGCAGACCCTTTGTCTCCCCACACCACTCAATGTTATCTGACTGTGAAAATGTGAGGTGTCTATTTGCTTTACCTCGGCGCAGACATGCAAGGATGTTGGATTGAGATTAGATTGTGTTAATTCATAATGTGATCAATGAAATGTTGATTGGGAATTAGTGACTGTCGGAGTTGATCCTTATATGGAGCTTGGAACTAGAATGACCTCCTCTATTGTGAAATCATAATTATGTTGATAATTCCCCGTTGAGAATGTAACATCTTATTTGAGCACATGTTTCTTAAACTCTGGGTCAGGACATGGGCCTGTTTCTCGTGGGTCTGTTGAGCACTCGTATATTTGCTGGTCCTCTTATTGCGTTCGCATTTACCCCCCAGTAACTTTTTGTGTCCCTGTCATCGCTGGGGAAGGTATACAGGAGAGGGGCACCGAGTAGCGCTGTATTCACATTGTCACCTGTTACCTCCATCTTTCTTTATCTCTCTCTCTGACAGCCTCCGTAGCCACTAGCTTGAACAATGCACATGCAGTTGATTACAATAAACCCACAGCTATTTACGGACTTTGGTTTAGCGCCTTGGCAACAATCCTGTACATTGAGAATAACTTTACAATACCAAAAACATCCCGATGGGGTTTCCTCCTATTAGCATTATTGTCATAATCACCACTTATCGTGTGTACAGTTCTCCATTCCTCCAAACCCCCATAGACAATCTGTATAAATAGATGGTGAGATATTTGATGCGTGCGGCTTGGTTTGCATGGCGATGTTTGCTCTCATCACTGTACTCCTGTAGCACATTCCCAGCCCTCCCTCCGTTTTCTCTTACTCTTTACTCCTATAAACACACAGACACACACACACACACACACACACACTGTCGTGATGATTCATGATTACTCTAGGAGGTATGAGAGTCATGCAGTTCTTCCTATCAGTTACACAGAGGGATTATGATGGAGAAGACAGATAGGAACCCCCCCTGTTGTTTTATAGAGAGGGATTACCATGGTAGGCAAGCAAGGCACACATACATAAACTACAGCGTTGCTTGGACACTGACGCACTCACTACTTGCACGCATGCACAAATACACACACAAATGCAGTCACATACCATACGCAGTACTCTTACATAACAAGTGCAATGAGTCAAAGCGATCACAACGGAAACCAATCCATTGCGGTTTACTACCCCATCTGCCCGGCAACAAGCATGATAACAACTCTGCTATATAACTGTCTTTCACCGAAAGAGGTTTTCCATTTCGGGTCATAGCCTGCCCCTTGACCTCTGGATTTTACTGCCTGCTATTATGGTGCCCCAAAATAAGCCCTTTAAAGTGAGTGATCCGGGGTCACCAAGCCTGCCAGGAGCATCCAGGATGTCCGGGGCTCAGACGATCGCACTCTAGCCGACACCGTCACAACAGGCATGTCAGTTTTTGAAAGGCCAAACACAAGGCTAAAAGGAACAGGCAGGGTGGCGGTGAGGTCAGACAACTGTTGCTCCCTTGCAATTCTTTATTGGGTCGATTGAGCGCAGACTTTTTTGATTGTTGCGCTTGTGTCATGTTGTTTTGGATAAGAGCATCAGCTAAATGGTACAATAATAAATTGCTGGTTTACAGTTGAATGTCTGCTTTAAGTTTAATCTTAATCAGCCACGCCTTTTTTGGTCCTATTTTGCTCTTTTTTGTTCTTATTTTGCTCTTTTTTGCTCTTATTTTGCTCTTTTTTGTTCTTATTTTGCTCTTTTTTGCTCTTATGCTCCTATTATTATAAGTCAGTTTGGAAAGAGGACAAATGCCTGAAATTTACATCGAACAAACATTGAGTTTTACAGTGTAGAATGTGGAATTAAAATATCCAGAGAGCTCTGTTGTGTGATTTGCCTGTGGATGGTAATGAGCCGGTTCATAGAGCAAAGAGGGCGTGAAGTGCTTTGCTCTCAATCTATTTGTGTTAAGGTGTTCTGTACAAAATATGTTGTGATGCAAAAAGTTACAATATGCTTCATTGAGCCACTTAACACAATTGATAACACAAGCCTAGCCTGAATTTGTACTTTGACAAGGAATGCTGTTTTCATTTCAACTTAATTTCTTATATAGTAACGATATCCTGAAATGAACGCATTCATTCATATGAAAATGTATAATGTGCCGAGCATATTGTTATAATCTCACAAGCTACTTAATTCATAATGTATCAATACATTCATTTGGATGCATCTGCAAAGTAGAGTGTTTCCTCCTCATTCCCAGCCTGGTAAAGAAAATACAGCACTTGAAGTTCTTCAACTGTGAATCACTGAATGTAAGAGGACCGACATAAGGAGCAGTGACAGGTGCATCCCTGGCCAATCTTTTGGTTTTAGCACCGAGGCTGAAATCCTACCCTGAGAAAGCCCCTGATGTTTAAGATTTGGCCCCGGCTGCGACACGTGCATTTGAGGAAATGCACAGCCACTCCCCGAGCTCTGTAATTGTAAAGCACAGTCAAGGCATTTGTACTCTTGAGATATAAATATCCCTGGTGATCTGCTATAACTCCCCCGGAGGCTCAACAGGTAGAACACAGCAGAAAGCCAGCTGTCGCCTGTGGGTGTCAGTTGAGATTCCTCCTCCACATCATCAGTCATTCCATTTAGATCTGAGGTCCTACACTCTGGCAGGCCGGATCACCGCTTATGGAAAACACTGCTATTTCAATAGGGTGCCCTCATGTTCCCACATATAGGTTGATTCAGTGTAGATGAATCTGTGATGACAGGACTGATTTAATTTACACTGCATCATTGCATCCAGGGCTAATCAAAACCTATTGTAATTGCAGGTCAGACAAGAAGACTCCAGGTAATGAGTCGGTTTCTGGCAGGAAGAATGGAAGAGTCCATTCATCAGGGGTGCCGCCGCCACCGCCGATCCCCATGTCCCCTGACGCTGAGAGGATGGAGGGGCTGAAGGCCATCCGCAACCGCAGCAACAGCCTTCGTCTGGGCCGTCTCGAGTTCTACCAACATCTGGAGAAAGTGGAGACCCTGCGCTGCTTCTGGGAGCTCAAACAGGTGGAGCTGGAGGGAGGCAACCAGCAGGTAAAAGACACCACTATCAAAAAAAATATTCTCTTCACTTTCCTCCCTTCCTCCTTTTCACCTTCCTCCCTCAGTGTCTTGCTCAAGGGCGGTGCAGCAGGGGAGATTCTTGCTGGCATGAGCGCCTGAACCTGGAGTCTTCTGGGTCACTTTACTCTAGAGGTCTGCACAGGCCTGACCCAACGTTCAGGCCCTACCTGAACCAAGTCTGACAACTCAAAACATTTCCTATTTAAAAGGGCTGTGTTAATTCATTTAATATTATCTGTAGAAAGTAAAAGTACACATAGCCCAATATTTAACTTGAATGAAAAACAAAACCCCACCTGAGCCCAATCTTTTTATTAGAAAATGGGCCCCAAACTGGCCCTAATCTGCCAGTTCCGTCAGACTCGGGTCGGGTACAACTCCCTGTGCCACCCTGCTGCGCTTGAGAAAGCTCTGGCACAATTCAACCCTGGGTCACTGAGGGTACTCGTGTGGTTCCGGAGGCAGGGGGACTTCACCACTCAAGTATATCTTGGCACAAACTCAATGAACCATTTGGATGTTTGGTTCTGTGTTGCGAAGTCTTGGTGCCCCCTGATGGCAATCCACACCATGTGCTCAATATAAGCCCGACTCAGCGGTCTGTCCTGAGGAATGGAATAAGGCAGACTAAATAAGCATCTGTAAACCACAGCCAAGTCTATTCTGGTTCTCTGCACCTGTTGGCAGGCACACTATGCACTAACAGGTGAAATGCAACAAGCTCACTAGAGGGAGCTGCAGTTTTTCTGCCTGTTTGAACCCCGCCCCCAAGTCCCTCACCCACCCCAACTGCCCAACTCCATCCTGATCCCCCACCTTGACTCTCACACACACACACACACACACACACAAGCCACAAGATGGCGTCCCTGGGTAATGTTGTACTCACAAGCAAGTGCAGCATTTCTTTATTGTCCTGGTCATCATCACAGTATGTCTGAATAAAGATTTTAGTTATACATTTAGATTGAAATGATTCCTTCACTTTTTTTTATACTGATACTAAAAGAATGATCAAAGATAAAGGACCCTGTCAAAGTTTGGTTCAACAATTGTAATCTTGTAATCTTGTCAAGAGTCCTGCCCATGTTTGCCTTAAGTGAAGTGAAGAAAAGCTGGAAGCATATTTGCACTGTGGGAGTGTTTTGTATCTCATGGTGTGTGTTTTTTTCTGTCTGAACTACAAATCAGTAGTGAAAGTGACCGCCAGGCAGAACTCGTGCAAATGTTCCAGCTAGATGGGAGGCACCATGTGTAATTTAAGATCACCCTCCTCTCTGCAGTCACCCTTCTCTCTGCTCTCTCTATCTTTCTTTCCCCCAACCCTCTCCCTCCCTCCTCTATCTAATCATCTGTCTTTCCCTATTGCTCTCTCCTGTGCCTTAGTTCTTTTTAGAAACATGCCAGACGCCCACAGGATCTACCAGCTTTATTGTCGGACGCTGCAGGTCCACTCCTGCTCTGTGCAGAGGTTCTCCTCAGATTCCCAGTGGGGATTCTTTCCTCTCAGGGGTCCTGCTCCATAACCCCTGCAACCCTTGACGCCCCCCCCCCCCCCCTCCTCCCCAGCTGTTGCTGCCTGTTTAACAGAGCTTTCTTTGGAGTGCTATACTAAAAAAGGGTGCTTAGAAGAACCTCTAATAGTTCATATACTTCAAACTGAAGCTACAGAGGAGCCCTTCAAAACACGTTCTTCCAACAATCTCCCACATGGTTACCTGAGCAACCTTTAGTGTTTCATTTTAGGTAATACAAGTTGGAAGCTTTGGTATCATTATGCTATGATGTTTCATTTCATCTATTTGATTGTTTAAATCAGTAGTTCTGTGACTCATGATGATTATCATTCTTTTGTGGCAATAGTAATAGTTTTCTTTGGCAGTGTTTTTGTTTCTTCCAGGCCCCCCAAGGTTATTATAAGCCCCTTATACTGTAAACCCCTAGTGTGTAATTATCAGCTCTAACCAGACAGATAGCTGTCAGCGACACTGAGACACTTTGTTCTACTCCAAAGGGAGTAAATCTGTCTAATGAGCAGGTGATGTGTTTAATTTGTATGTTAAAATGTGTGTGTGTGTGTGTGTGTGTGTGTGTGTGTGTGTGTGTGTGTGTGTGTGATGATGTAAATTAGATCCCTACTCACACACAGTTTTAGCTTTGTTACATCTTACTATGAATGATGCAATAAAATGATGACAGTCTCAGTGGTCCAAGGCCAGTACCGTGCATAACGTCCCGGGTTCAAAACTGTCTTGTTACCTTCGTTCCATGTCATTCCCCCTCTCTCCAACCCAATCCTTCCCCTCTCTCTCTCTCTCTCTCTCGCTCATTCACACACAGTGTGATCCACTGATTGAGACAACCACTTTGGCCTTTGTTGTGTTTTCACCCTCTCACTGGACAAGCTATACTTAGCACCATGCAGACACAGGTGTTTGTGTTCGTTTGTGTGTGTGTGTGTGTGTGTGTCTGTGTACGTGTACTTGTGTGCTATTGTGTGTGTATGCCATGATGCATCTACATAGGTACTTGGAGGCAGAGCGACAGCCTGAGAGATATGCTTAGTGACCCCTGGATACAGGACTATGCATGCATGCATGAAGTGCTGTGTCTGAAGTTAAGGGATACCACCAGCGTCTCACTAACATGCCAGCGATAGCAGGCATCTGATTCTGCGTACAGCAACGACACCCTGAACCCAACACCACCTGTCCCTTTCTCGTCTCAGAGACAGCATGTTCTCTCCTTTTAGGTCCCTGAGTTGGGGGCAGGGAGGTGGACGGGTGAGTCGGTGGGTGGCTGTGTGGCAGCATGTCCTGTCCCTTTCCACTGAGCTACAGAGCGATCACTGCACAGCTATAGGCGCCCAGCTATTTCATAATCAGCACCCGCTGTCCTGCTCCATGCCAACAGCTCCCTGCCCGCCACCCGAGACTCCTTCGCCACGGGCGACACAGAGACTGAAATAAGACAGCCTGTGCAGGAGGAAGAGGAGTAGGAGGAGGAAGAGTAAGGGATTCCAGATCTCTGTCATGGAGCACGTCCTAAAGGATAAGGATATTTGGATAGTAGGGAGTGTATGTCTGGTGGCCTCCTTCCTGTGGCGAAGGTTATGGAATTTATTCTCCTTCAAGAGGAGGGGGAAGGCCACACCTTCTGCAGACATACAGGTAAATGAGTGAGCCGAGGTTCCGTGCATGCACCTTTACTAATATGTGTACAGGTATATCTGGGTTCCTGGTAAAGGGCTAAGGGGTTCATTTGGTACATTTGGTGCAGCAGGACTGTGCCACTATATCGTAGACCTTGGAAAGGAGACCCTGGAATACCTCAGCTCAGTTATCTGTGGGTTGCCTAGTTCCGTTCAACTTTCACTCAAATATCAGTGGAAAGGGATTGAATTTTTGGTAACAGGATATCGTATGTGCTGGTCCTAGGCCTGTTGATGGGATGCGATTGCTGGCCACTGGATGATGTGCCAAGTGGGTGCTGGCCCCTAGCCATAGTTGGATGTGGTGCCAGCCCCGGTTGATGTGTGACATGGGTTCTCAACACCTGAACTATATACACCAATCTATTTGGCCCCGGTCAAACGCATACTGATATATGGCCTGCACGCCAGACTATAGGGGTCCTGGCTGACCATGGATATGGAACTATCCGATTTAAGAACTACATGTCCTGTACTATATTTTCGCATCTATCGCATGCCCAGCCGTCCTAGTGGAGGGGCGGGTGGCGCTCTTTGAATTGCCCGAGGTTTCTTCCATTTCTCCTATAGGGTTTTTCTGGGAGGTTATTCCTGGTCTTCATAGAGGCCTTAGGCTGGTGGAGCTGCTGTTAGGCAGATTACATAGGCTTACTGTATCCTTCACTCTGTTAAAGTCCTTTCAGACCTCTTCAACCTGTTACCCTGTTTTTATGTGCTGTTGTTTTGATCGTATTGTGTAACATCGTATTTGTCATAGTCCTTTGAGGCTTGTTCGCGATAAAGTGCTATATAAATATATATAAATAAACTTGAAACTTGACTAGATGTCATGTCAAAACTGTTCTTAGCCAGTATAAAGTGTAGTTTCAGTGACTAATCATGTCTGGGTATATACAATACACAAAATCTACTGGGCTAAGGTATCATTTGCATCAATCACATTTTCGGTCATATGTTGAGAGTGTAATGTACATACTGTTTTGACAAAACTACGAAATGACAATAGATGTTGATGTCATTTATCTTGCTTTGTGTGTCCACCGGGAGGTGAAACAGTATTTCATCCATTCTGAGCTTGTGCATGAGGACAGGATGGTCCGTGGAAAAGATAATGTCACCTCACATGCGTCATACACTTGATGCGTCACATGATGTGGTGACATCTATATTCTGTCCAGCTCCAGTTAACTGTCCCACTTAACCATGACTTGCCTGTGCCCTCTACACTACGCAGAGCATGCCCTGTGTAAACTGGTTTAATATGTTAACACAATCCCGCCATGAAGTAAATGTAATTAACCCCCCATAAAGTGTTACAGCTACGGTGTCAGCCCAAGTCAGTGTCAGCTCAATTTTTATTAGTCATGATGTTCTTGTGTGTCTTGATACTAGTATCATGCAAGTGTTGCCACTCCACAAACCAGCTATTCCCAACGATGGCAAAGATGCTGTAACTGTGACTGTATACTGACTGTACTGTAATTAAATTCATTTCTGGTTCAAAACTGACAGCATACTGTACAGAACATTTATCTTGCAGAGCTACAACAAACATTCACACTGTCCATACATTTTGAAAACTGAATTGCTAGAAAATGAAAATCTTGAAAATCTTGCACACACAATTCAAGATAAAAATGAGGTATGTTATATATGTGTATTTCATAGAATTAGTCCATCAGTTAATGCACACGATGTTTTCTTAAGATGTTGACATGACGAGGTTTATTCTTTATGGAGGAGGTTTTTGTTGGTGAGCGTTTGCAGTGAAGGATTGTGCGTCCTTTAACTGATTAAATGCCCACTAATTTAAAACTTTCCATACATTTCAAAAACAGGATCATAACCTAGTTGTCACATTCAAGAAAAGGACATAGGTGTGTGCAGGGGTATTTGTTTAATTTCATGTAGACATTCTTAGACCAGGGACAAGCACAAGAAACGGTTTTGCATGGGCTTATCCGCAGCTTGTGCTAATGCATGTGAGCATGTCTAATGTGAGAAAGGCTTCTCCCCCCCGCTCCGTTGCTCATGCCTACATAGTTGAGACTGAATTAGCCCTCAAACAAATAGAGGAGAGACGGGAGACAGAGATACTCAGAGATGGTTTCCTGTGAGAGAATAGACACATTTAGGAACAGAACAGGACAAGAACGACATTTAGGATGGAGTGTGTGTGTGTGTGTGTGTGTTTGTGTTATTGTAGGCTAGGAGAGTGGTGGTGTGTGAGAGAGGAGAGCGATTGGTATGCACTTGCAGAGAAAGGACTCAATATGTAGTTTCACAACTGGATCAGGTGTCCCGGGTTACAGCCCCGACAGCTCATTCACACACTTATACTTTTAATCCTTGGATCTCCTGGCGCTCTCTTTCTCTCTCTCCGTCTGTGTGTCTCTCCCTGGTATGAGGACTCGGAGGGAATGTGTCGTTTTCGCCTGGACTCCTCTGGCTTCTCGCTGGTGTCCAGTATCGGCCGTTTGCATAACTCATTACCCACGCAGTGGTGATACCTAGTAGTGGTGCAAATATCGCATGCACACACAAACACACATGCACACATGCACACACACACACACACACACACACACACACACACACACACACACACACACACACACACACACACACGCACCACGCACGCACACGCACACGCACACGCACACGCACACACACACACACACACACACACACACACACACTGCATGCTGACAGGTGCCCAGTCTTACTGTGTGTGTTGAGTTGCAGAAGTTCATACATACACAAGCGTAATCACAAACCATCTGGTATGCTGGCTTGTGCAAGTCAAATGATTTATCCTCTCATGACTGAGGCCTAGTGGCCATGCCTCCATGTGTGTGTGTGTGTGTGTGTGTGTGTGTGTGTGTGTGTGTGTGTGTGTGTGTGTGTGTGTGTGTGTGTGTGTGTGTGTGTGTGTGTGTGTCATCAAAATTGAGATTACCAAAACTACCCATGGTGCTTCCCTAAGTCCAAACATGTCAGCAGCATCCTTGTCTTGTCTTTGAAAGAATGAAAGAAGAAGGGGGGCATTTTTCCTTGCTTAACTTAACCAGTTCAACTGAGTCATTGAAGCTTAGCCCTTTCAACCAAAAGTGAGGGGGAAAAACTGTTAAAAAGTGTATATTTTTTTCACATAACCCTTGGTTTATTTTTTGTCTGGATGAGGCCAGAGGTTGGACACTCACACAGTGGGGAGGAAGAGGATAAGCAGGGAAGAGAAGAGGGAAGAGAGCAGGGAGAAATTCAGCTGAATTGAGATATGCAATCTCAGTATGTAGTTAAAATGATATTTGAATGCAGGCAGTGTTTATGATCTGTCAGCATGTATGTCTTAAATGGCAGAGATTGACATGTTGGGTAGTGGGACATGGGGGTTCACCAGAGGACAGAACTAGTACCAACTTCCCCTGTAGCGCTGACATCTTCATCAATCATCTTTCCCACTCCCAAATTGCAAAACGGTCCCCAGATAGTCATCTGTTGGTAACTTCACTGTCAAGTAGAGAGAAAAAGAGTCAGGGGTCTGTGGTCCTCTTCTGTCCTCCAGTGGTAGGAAGAGGGAAGAGCAGACTTCAATCCAGTAGATCAGTGTTTCTCAACCCTGGTCCTGGGGGCCCACTGTCCTGCATGTTTTAGATGTTTCCCTCTCCCAACACACCTGATGAATGGATCATTCGATAGTTCGGCAGTGGGCCCCCATGACCAGGGTTGAGAAACACTGCAGTAGATGGTACCTATTATAAGGTAATATGATCTAGTCTGGCTTTATTGATCCCTGGTGGGAAAATGAGGGCTTGGAGCCAAAGGGATGTAATTGTTATTTCGGGTAAAAATGAGATGTATATATCAAATAAAAGCTATTGAAGCTATTGATCTATTTAGTAATAAGGATTTAGTAGTAAGGAAAGAAAGTGAGATGTGGAATCATTTTTTAATAAAAATACAAAATCAGCCTTAACTTAAAAATGTGGATATTGATTGGAGGGCAAAGATAAATACTTTTTTTCATTATTATGATGAGATATTTTCTTATTATGAAATAATGTCTTGGTATTATGAGGTCATGTCTTGGTATTATGAAGGTCATTTCTTGGTATTATGAGATTCATTTCTTGGTATTATGAGGTCATTTGTTTGTATTATGAGATCATTTCTCTGTATTACAAAATCTTTTCTTAATACACAAATATTTTCTTCAGCGATGTAGAATAACATGTTTTAACATGACTCTGATTTGTGGCTGAGAACACTGCGGCTGCGGTGTTTGCTGTAAGAGAGAGTGAATGGGAGTGGAAGGGGTTTTGAAGTCCTCCCGGCAGGTGCCAACTGATATGTTCCAGGACATCTGCAACAAAGCACAGGTTACCAGAAAGAGACACAATACATATTTTGGTCTGACAATAAAGATACACTTGAAACAAACCTGCAGGAAAAGCTGTATTTCTTGAAGTACTATGGCCCACAGTTATGTTTTCTTGTCAAAAGGTTTGGCCACCCTCGCTGTTTGTTATCTGTGAACTTTGTTAGATTTATGTATGATCTATTTCATCTTCTCTAACCTACATTTCTGGCAGTTTTTAGCATAGCATACAAGTGTAAGAAGTGTTTATGTGAAAAGTAAAACATCATGAATTATTCTAATAAAGGATATGGTTAGTTTGTGTGGAGTGTCATGTTGAATTAGCAGGGACCAAGACAGCAGATCATCTACTTGAATTCTCTGCCAAGCTGTCCTGGTTTGTGTATGTGTGTGTGTGTGTGTGTGTGTGTGTGTGTGTGTGTGTGTGTGTGTGTGTGTGTGTGTGTGTGTGTGTGTGTGTGTGTGTGAGAGTGCGTGTGTGTGTGTGTGTGTATGTTTTGTGTGTATACGTGTGTGCATGTGTTGGTATGTGTGTATAGGGGGCAGTGGGACTGACAGTGATTCCACAGGGTCAGAGGGCACCATTTATCCAGAACCCCTCTCTCCAGTGCTGGTCCTGTCCAACCCAGGTGTTTTCATGTTACATAATGCTGACAACTAGCAGCAAACTCATGATAACTGAGAGTGTGTGTGTGTGTGCGTGTGCGTGCGTGCGTGCACTTACTTACTTATGTAACATATTAACAGGCAACCCAAATCCTCCTCCCCAGCAGCACAGACAAACACATACACAAATATACACATCTTGCTGGCGTCATATCTTTCTGCAACTGTCATGCAAAGCTCATGCAAAGCTCATGAGAGAAAGTTGAAAGAATGTACCCATGTTAGTTGAACCATGAAAGTACAAGCTGTCACTTCTTACTACATTACATTACAGTCACTTAGCAGACGCTTTTATCCAAAGCGACTTACCAAGGTACCCACGACCCTGAGACTGCGAGTCTCATGCTCTACCGACTGAGTAGTGGTGACACACTCATTAGTATGTTGTAAGATAGAAAAGCAGACATGTGTGAAGCTTTCTCTTTTAAGATATATCACTAGCAGATGCTGTTTCAAGATTCAAGAACTTTATTTGTCACATACACACACGGGGGTGCAGTGAAATGAAAAAGTGGCAATGCTCAACGGTAATGTGCAAAAGGGCAACAGTTCACAGTATTTACAGTAAAAAAAACCAACACAATATTCACAATATTACAGTAATTACAGTAATTACAGTAAGAGCTCTTATATAAAAAAAACCCCACAATATATACAGTAAGAGCACTTTGGAAATGAAAATGTAAGGGAAATCGTATGTTAGTTGAGCCCTTTCCAAGCTATTATTGAACGTGGATTCTGTTCAGCACAACAGTGGCCATTAGTTTGAGGCACAAGTTTGCTCCATGTCACATAGGCTATTATTGTAGCCTATATTGTGGCTAAAGCTTTGTTCTATCATATCATGTTCAGGCTATTGCTGTTGAATGAAGTTGTCATAATGTATTAGTGTGTGGAACTAGAATAAGCATTATGTATTTGCATTGTCTTGCTGAGTAACTATATGTGGAGTGAGCGGCTAGGCTGTGTCTCATTCTGTGACTGTGCCGCGATACCAGGCTGGCTCTCATCTTACCACACAACCTTTTGTGACTGGGGATTTCATACATTGTCAGCCAGGGTACAGTTAAACCACCCATTGGCCTCAACACTCAAACCAGAAGTTGTTAAACATTGGCACCTAGTGATAGTAATGTTATCATGTTTTGTGCGTGTATATATATATATCAGTTGAAGCTATATACCAGCTAAAAGTGCTATATATCAAGCTATGGCAAACATGTTGCTGTGGCAAGGCTGTAGGGTTAGGCTAGAGCTAGTGTGTGTTTCATAGCATTTACTGTGCCCTATCTTCGGTAGCACTGCGTCCTCTTTCATCTTCACCTGAGATGGTAAATAGGCACAGGGGAAATGGAAGATGGGTGTGAAGCTCGACAGCTGAGAGGTCCCATACAGTCGACTGGGCACCGTGCCAGGGACAAACAGACTAGGGCAGGTTTTTCCGGTGACAGGCGCCAGTCTACAGCACCAGCACTTTGTCACCAAATGCCACTGATATTGAGATATGGGAAGTTTAAATGTGCACCACCAAGAAAGTGCCAGTTGTCAGTGTTTGTGCATGAATGAATGTGAATTTCTTTTATGTGTCAGTATCCACACATGCATTTGGGTCAATTCCTCCTCCTGATTCTGTGTGACACTAGAGGTACTGTACATTTCCTCTCCTTTTACCCTTCTCCCCTTCATCCTATTATAGACAGTTGTTAGGTGTCAGTGGTATCACCTGTTTCCTGTGTTCCTCCACTGTGTTGCGCCTCACGTTGTGTGAATAGCAAGCCTATATCGGGAACTTGTTGTTCTGTGGACTTTTATTGGAACCATTCTTTTCCGAGATTTCCTACTGCACCCAACTCTTACTAAACTCAACTGAGATGTTTTATTGGGATGTAACCAGAACATCTCCTCTTTGCAGAAAGTGACAGTAATCACTATAGTACTTAGTAGATTCAGAATGTTATCTCATCCCAAGTGTTGCCAAGGATCGAATTTCTCAAATGAAGAAATAGTTTTCCTGAGAAAGACTTGACCCTGGAGATTAGTGGAGCAATTACGCAGTGTCCTACTGACACAACCACTGGGTGAAAACAGATCAGTTATGAGAACCGTGTGGCATTTGAAGAGGTTCAGAAATACCTATAATGCTTGTGTCTTTAACAGGAGTCCAAAGGGGTTAATATGTCTTAGAGGCTTTGCACACACTTGCACCTGTCACCCTTTTTCCTGTAGCGGAAAAATGTTAAAGCCATTTACTTCCATGTGGAAATTTGAGAACAAGATGCTGTGTTTCAAAGTATACTGTATATACTGTATACTTGTTGAGATTTCCCACCTACTTTAATAACTGTGGAGTATCATATGTTTAGTGTCTATCTCCAGTCATACTTTCTTTTAGATTTTATTTGTTTGTCTTGCTTTGTACCGGGTCGTATTTCAATAGCAAATTCTTAGGATTCTGGCACCTGACTGAAAGGCTTTTGAAGTGTCTCAAATGTCACACAGCAATCCTCTGCAGCATCCGCCCCAACCCCAACTGCACACCCGAGCCATCAGCCCTTAACACTGGCCCCTTACTCATTGACGTCCATGGGGGGCTGCACGTTTATTTGGAGGACACCCACATGCTATTCTTAAAACCCCCCTGTGTGGTGCTTCGTTGAGGGAGAGATCTGCCAGGCTATGTTCTCCCTCCACTTCTTATACTGTAGCTGCTTCCTGTAGCTTTGTCTTGTAGCATGGTTTTCTTTTCTTTGTTTCTTTTCTTTGTTCATTTCAGTCCAAGTTGAGCCTGAGTGAAACAGATTGGACTTTATTAGTGTGTGAAGAGGGGATTTTGTTGTCGCTGTCCTGGCTGGAATATACCAGCAGAGGGGACTCTCTCTCTCTCTGTGAAAAGGTGAGAAGAGTTGTGCTGTATGCTGTTTGTGGGGAAGGAGATTCACGTTGGGCTGCAGACTTCCATCACCCATTGTCGCTTACCGTGATACCGAACCATGAGTTCCAGCTTGGTCACCTCTTTGGCCAAGGTCTATGACCCCAAACCTCTCCATGGTCAGAAGCCTGGTGGGAGGAAGCTGTCAACTACTGGATCAGACAAGTCCCACACTTCCTCCTCTTCGTCCCCCACTCCCTCTCCCGATGCTGCCCTGCGTTGCGTGGAGAGCCGTATGGACTCCCTGAGCTGTCAGATGGAGCGTTTGCTCAACATGCAGCAGACTGTTCTGACTCGGCTGGACGGTCTATCCCAGGACCTGGGGGGTGTGGGTCGCGATCTGGCCTCGATGCGGGCAGAGCGTCGTGGGCGTCAGGGCTCGGAGGTGGAGGCGGTGTGCAGGGAGTTGAGGGGGACGGTGGAGGAGGCCAGTGAGCGGATGGAGTGTCAGGGGCGCAGGCTGGAAGGGGTGGAGAAGCTGATGGAGGGCATGCAGCAGGTGATCAGCTTCATCGGGGAGGTGGTGAAGAGCTCCAGGCTGGTGGAGCTGCTGTTCAAAGAGCCTGGCAGCAAGACCAGTAGAGTCAGCAAAGCTAACCGGAAGGTGAGTTTGTTTGGCGGGAAATTGAGGTTTTACGTGCATTCAAACTTTCCCTACAAGAACTGGCCAGAAATTACCTGAAAACTTAGACTAACCATAGAAAAAAACAGAGAAAATGACATGGTTGTCTGCACACTTTTGTTCTAGTTGCAGTAGTGACTTTTGTTCACAAACTGGTGACAGTCATGTTTCCGCCAGTGTTATGGTCGTCCCCAGAATAGTGCTTTGAAGAAGACGCAGTGCAATGCTGCCCTGTTGGCTTGTTACACCAGCTGTGTCCTAAAGCCCAACATAGTGAGAGCTCTAATTGCATTGTGTTCTCTAAGTACTCTAGAGAACACAATGCAATTACTGTTGCAAGTAAAAATAAATAAACAATCAATCACTCTACAAAAGGATCATTCTTTAGAGGTTTTTATAGGTAAAACATATAAATCTTTAAATGGATCTGATGTTTGAACGGATTCTTTGTGGTAATGTCATGCTTTTGGGGAGAACTGTTCATTCCTCCTGGTTCTGAAATGGTTCCATGTAAAGACATTATTATCTGCTGCTAATTGTGTATAGGTGATCACAGTCAGACGGATTATCTTCTCCTAACCGCTGCTTTATCATTAGTGGGTTGGACTCAGAGTGACTAAAGTTTTAAAGGGGTCATTTAGTGCTTGACTGCCATATATGAAGGACTGGTCTATTCTGAATAGGTGACATTACTGCAGTGATTGATTCGTTGGGCTGGTGTCCTTGTACGTAGCTAGACATAGCCTGCATCACATTGTGCATGTTAGCTATGCTTGGTACTTCAACTGCTATGAGGAATGTACTGGGGACTGAGTCATAGCTTTTACTGCCGTGTGTGTGCAGTGTCTGCGTGCGCACGTGTATGTATGTATGTGTGTGTGTGTGTGTGTGTGTGTGTGTGTGTGTGTGTGTGTGTGTGTGTGTGTGTGTGTGTGTGTGTGTGTGTGTGCTCACATGCATATATTTGTATGATGGGATATTTGATGTACTTGGCTGAACCAACAGCTCTTTTTTGGAATGGGGTGCAGTTGCAGGTGTGGTTATGGTGTGCCATCCCTCCAACTTCTTGTCAGACAGGTTGAATGACCAAAATAGCAGTGTGTACCTGCCCTTGTCCTCTATACAGTTCATCCTGTTGAGATGTCAGTATTATGGTGTATTGTTTCCTTAAAAGTTACCTTTGTAGTCAGTGTGAAATAATGCCCTTTATTTACATTGTCCATATTGTATTTTCTTTATTCACTGTGTACGTCTGTAAACTGTGTGAATAAGATTGTTCCGGTGTTATATGGCATGTAGTCTGCTAGAGAAAAATGATATGAGAACTCGCTCCAGGAATCTGTCCAGCAAAACATGCAACCCATACTTGAGTTATGGTGGCAACCATAGCAACAGCCACAAACACATTTGACTGACTCGCTGTTTGACTATCTTTCTATGTGGACTGAAACATATCACTGTGCTGTTGCCATCGGAAATGAGACTCCTTGCGCCATAACCAGCTATGTTATATAATGTATGTGAACATATGATCTCTTAGATGTTCAGTGTCTTTTTCCTGCTCTACAATTTTCTACATCTATGTCTATTTTCTATTAAGACAAAGGATGAAAAGGATAAAGCCAAACTAAGCCTGAAGGGACTGAAGGCTCAGAAGAAGAGGAAGCCGGACACCTCAGGTAATAACAGTCACTTATACTTTTCCCCAGTCACCTATACAGAATACAACTGTGAAGCACGGCATCTTTAATGTATAATCGTCTGGATTCAATGTGGACATAATAAATGTCCATAAAAGTATACTTTATATAGAGTTATTATTTTCCAATCAACACTCATGTTTGCATACCATGTATTTGCAATGTCCTGAGTCAGAATTCAGCCCAGGACCTTATGTGCACGTCATGTCCCTCTATCCTTTCCCACTATAAAACTGTCCAATAAAGAAAAAATATCAGCAACAGCAGCAAAAGGTAATTTGTCCGTAAACCCTGATGTTCTGGTCTCTTTGTCCCGCTTCAGAAACCTCTTCCCTGAATGAACCTGTGCTGCAGGAGCAGGTGGAGAAGCTCAACAGGCAGAATGCTGAGCGTTCCCATGGAAACGTGGAGGCTGGGGAGGGTGGGGGAGGAGGAGGAGGAGGGGAGCTGGTGCAATTGATCCTGGATGGACCACACACCTCTGCCACCCAACCAAGGCAAGGGCAGAAGGATAGGAAGAAGAAAGCGAGAGGAGAGAGAGAGGAGGAAGATGAGGGGGAGATCTTTGGGGACTCAGAGCCTGAGGTGGACAAAGAGAAATTGGAGGGAAAGATAGAACAGGTCAGTCAGGAGGAGGTTGGAGAAGGGGAGGATGAAGATGGGAAGAGGAGTGAAGGACAGGCAGATGGGTCGTCAAGATCACAAGAGGTCCACAGTGCCATCCCCGACATTCCCGGTCAGATCCTGGACCACAGACTGCAGGAAAGGTACTTCTACCCAATCACAGTTCTTTATCATTATCAGTTCTTTCAGACCAAAGAAACAAAATCTGTTCTTTCTATGGTCGACAAAAAGCCCTCAGCTTTTGCGAAATCTGCTGTGTACCATTAGAAGTATTTAATGTTTTCTTGTACAAACTTTGTGTGTGTAGCTCTGAGCAGGCCGGCGAGGTGGCCACTTGCAGCAAACGTCGCGTCACAGAGCGAGACGTGGCGAAGGATGACCTCAAAAAAAGTCGAGTGGAAGAGCAGAAAGAGAAAGCTGCTGAAGGGCGGGTAGTGGAGGAGGTCGAGCCACAGGCTTCCCAGTCGGATGAAGTGAAGACAGCGGTGGAAGAAGAGGGGAAGGAGGGCGAGCCAGTGAACGAATACCTTATTGGTAAGACATGGCGTTTCTGTGGTGCCTGTATGAACGTTGGAGCGATCCAAGAAAAATGCTTTTTGGAATGAATGAATACACCTGCACCATCTCACCTAAAGGTCATGAAGGAGTAGCAGGCTTTCCATGGAGGCGCGGCTCTCTTTGTAGTTGGTGACATTTGACTTTTTGTTCCTCAGACTCTTGAAGCAGATCGAATGACAAGCCCAATGCACGTTGAACTGTCACTAACATGTCAGCCGGCACAGCTGTCGATAATGAGACACTGACATGCTGCTATGTTTCTAGAGACAGAGTCCTCTTCCTCACTCTCTGCTCACTCTCACTCTCTCCCTCTCTATAGTCTATTCAAGTTCAAGTTCAAGTTACTTTATTTGTACCCGTAGGTAAATTTGTTTGCAGGGAGAATCACAGACTTAAACAATACGTAAAATAACACATAAAATACAGACAAACATGAAAAGTACAGAGTGCGAAAAGTGCTCAGGGGTTCCAGTTTCCAGTGGATAAAGAGAATACACAGAATAGACACATCGTACAGTAAAAAGCTTATCGATGCTCCACTTTGTTCCACTCAATAATGGCTGCTGGAACAAAGCTATTTCTATAGCACTTAGTTCTGCACTTTGGGACGGCAAATCTACACCCAGAAGGGAGAAGCCGAAATTCACTGTACAGAGGGTGAAACTCATCATTTGTGATTGAGTTGGATATTCGCTGTAATTGCCTGGTGTATAGAAACTCTAAATTAAGCTGTTGCTCCCCCCCGATCAATTTACTAGACCATGGATTGAATGGATTGAATTGATTCTATGGATTGAATCTCTCAAAATCATCACTCCTTTATCCTCATGTTTCCCTTTGTCTCTTTTTGCTCTCTCTCTTTTCTTTAGACTCAAGCCCCCCACCGTTGGCTCCGTTTGACCACCGCATTGTGACTCCCAAACCCCACCAGATAGCCACCTATTACACCATCAACAGAGAGGAGGTCCTGGGAGGGTGGGTAGACAGCCGCCACCCCTGCCTCAACACACACATCCACTGAATCACTGAATGTCCAGCTCTCATAACAGCAGAGTCAGGCGGTTTATTTTTATTTCAGTCTGTGAACGCCTCTTGCAGACAAACACACACGGACAAACACACACACACATACTCACTGGTCTACTCTAATGAAATAAGAAGGGATCTCACCCCCTGTGAAGGTGCCCATAACAGTTTTTTCCAGTCTCTATTTATTGCCCCCCTCAAGGGCAAATGATTACGAGCCTCAGGGGGCACTTGCGTAATAGTGGGCCTCTCTGATGCAATAGACCAGTGCTAAATCCTGCCTCTCAAACTGGAGATTACCCCTCAGCACGCAAACGCATCCCTCAAATAGCTGACATAACGACACAGTATATAACCCTTATTACTGTATTACTGAGGGAGCTTATTATTATGGTATGTATGTGTGTGTGTGTGTGTGTGTGTGTGTGTGTGTGTGTGTGTGTGTGTGTGTGTGTGTGGTTCTTGATAAATCCAAAATCCAATATCCAGGATGAGGTAATGGTATTTCTTGCTTACTCTACCCCTATGCATCTATGTGTTTGATTTAATTTTGACAGAGGACGTTTTGGACAAGTGCACAAGTGCACGGAGAACTCGTCTGGTCTGACACTGGCCGCCAAAATCATCAAAGCCAGGAGCCAGAAAGAGAAGGTAATGATCCGCCAGTGAATGTTGGATGTGAAACAGAATACTTTTCTCGGTGTTCAGCCATACAGTTCTTTGGTACTGAGGTGCCTAATCTAACGGAGGGTCACTTTATCGTTTCTAAGCATCATAAAGAATTACATTTTAAAAATAGACATGTGGCAATTTGTCAGTCTCACCGTGTCCTCATCCTTATTGCTCGTGGTCACTGGAGAGTGATGTGGGATGTGATGGAGGTCAGATGTCCAAGCATAGCTCTGTGGTTACATTATCATCTGAGACATTCAGAAAGCTCATAGCCAACCAACAGCACAGCCAAATCCTCAGCTGGCTCATGTTGCTGCCACTGATCAGCCGTGACAACACTGACTTCGTTGGCACTTCCCAGCTGTCTGCCTGTCTGTCTGTTTGTCTGCCCGGTTGTCTGTTTTTCCGTCCTCTTTTTCTCTTCCGCCCTCTGTTTATCAGTCTGGCTGTCTAACAGTCAAACTACAATCTACAACAATCTGTGTTGTTTTGTCTGTCTCCCAGGAGGTGGTGAAGAATGAGATCCAGGTGATGAACCAGCTGAACCACGCCAACCTCATCCAGCTCTACGCTGCCTTCGAGTCACGCCATGACATCATCCTAGTCATGGAGTAGTAAGTTGTCAGACAGGGTATTGTTTGTGTGTGTGTGTACGTGTTGATACTGCAGAGTTAATTGTGATTGTTTGTGTCCCCTTTTGTGCCACAGTGTGGATGGAGGGGAACTGTTTGATCGCATCATTGATGAGAACTACAACCTGACAGAGCTGGACACTGTGCTGTATATACGGCAAATCTGTGAGGGGCTGCAGTACATGCACAAGATGTACATCCTTCATCTGGACCTCAAGGTAAACCCACTCAATGTTAGGTTCTCTTATTCTCAGTGTCATCATTCTCTGCCTCTTGGTCTTCCCTTTTTACACTTTACTGTCTGATTGATTTGTGCATGTACCAATTTTCTCCTTTCACTTTGTGTCCTCTTTCAGCCAGAGAACATTCTCTGTGTCAGCAGAGCTACTAACAAGATCAAAATCATTGACTTTGGTCTTGCCAGAAGGTAAAAGCTTCATGTATAGTTTTGTTTCTGACTCCTCATCTCTGATAACTGGACTTTACTCAGCCTTATGTTTCTTCTCTCTCTGTTCTCTCTCAGATATAAACCCAGGGAGAAGCTAAGAGTCAACTTTGGAACACCTGAGTTTCTGGCTCCTGAAGTTATCAACTATGAGTTTGTTTCATTCCCCACAGACATGTGGAGCCTGGGTGTCATCACTTACATGCTGTAAGTCATGGATGCTCATTCACGCAAAAACACACACACACACACACACACACACACACACACACACATATACACACAAACACATACACACAGCCAGCAGTATTCCTGACCTCCGTGTCCTCTTTCCATCCAGGCTGAGTGGTTTGTCTCCGTTCCTGGGGGATGACGACAACGAGACACTGAATAACATTCTGGCCTGCCAGTGGAACTTTGAGGAGGAAGAGTTTTTAGACATCTCTGAGGAGGCCAAGGACTTCATCACCCGCCTGCTGGTGAAGAGTAAGAGCTGGAGGATGAGTGCAGCAGAGTCCCTCAGACACCCCTGGCTGTCAGACCCCAGCCTGCACTATCAACTACGTCTGAAGGTAAAGCCAACCTCATTTATTTAAGGCATTTTCATTTAAAGGGTGCAATGCAAAGTGTTAAATACTAGTACTAGTAGATAAAGTTGTACGCTGCAATATACTAATTCAGTGAATCCTCTCTCATCGCAGAAAAACAAGTGCCACTCCACACACGCCCCTCCTCCAGAGAGCTAGACAGGTAAAAACAATATCTGCCAGCCAGCCAACCTACTTTTTTTTCCTGCTAAAGCAATGATCTCAAACTGTTCTGGAAGGATGCTGTCGTCCAACACTTCTCCTCTTTTCTGTTTCCCTTCCAGAAGGACTGTGAGACCCTTAGCATGCCTTTTGACAACATAGGGCCTTGGTGCCCAACATTGGACCAATGCTGCTGTACCTATATGGCTACTGGATAACTACTCTGTGCCTTGCATCCTCCCATTAGTTTAGCTTCACAGCCTGTAGTTCTGACCTGAGACAAATAACGTGAGGCCAGCAGGAAGTCACCTGTGACCTCTACCACTGGAGTGACACCACCTCTACCTCGGAGGCCCAGACCGTCTACTAGCATGGTTACTTTACTGTATTGTGCAATACTTCAGGCTGAATGGGTGATAACTTTATAGCTCTGTGGCATGTTAACCTGTATCTCAGTGGTGAATCTAAACTTTATTGGCAAAAGGCTCTGGCCTGCATCACTTGTGACTTCTACAGTTGTTTAACTCTGTTTGGCCATGCCATGCATATCACTGCGATGGTAAAACATGGTAGCTATGTTTCCTCGAAATGGTCAATCATGTGTTTAGCATCTGTGGAAAAATTCATAACATTGTTATTCTCCTGCTCCGTGGCTCTGTCTAAAAGTGATCAGTTTCTTTCATGTTGTCCCAGTTTGCTGCATGCTTTGCACTTTAGAGATTCAGCAAACAACTTTAAACAAAATATCGAATGATGAATGCTACTATTTAATACGATATTATTGTGAATACAGAATTCTTCTTACCTTTTGTAAACAAGTCTTATAAATATATTGCTCTGTCTCCAGTGTAAGATAAAAAAAACACATTTTGAACTTGATTTCAGTGAAGAGTAAGTTTAAGTTGGACTTTGGGATTTTTTTGTATATAACACAATGCTACACACCCCGATTCCCCCTAAATTGCTGGTACATTTTTACTGTACCCTGCATTGCCTTCTGTATGCATATGCTGTGTGCCACTAGCTTGCCTTTGCTTTGGCACTTTGGAGTAGCCCTCTCACCTTCCATGAAGGAAAAACGAACAACAGAACACTACCTATGATTCAATGTTTATGAGTGAAGTTGGTTCTTATGTGTTATACTGGTTCAACACCAGACTATACTTGAAGTGCAAAGCTTTATTCAATATGGGTTTTTCAGGAGAGACAAACAGCATTTCAGTTATTTATGCACATATGTGTGAATGCAAAGTTCAGTTTTACAAGGAGCCAACAACAGAGCTTAGAAGACATTGGTCTGTTCAGTGTTGCCACATTGTTTCCAAGCAATGGGAAGTTGGATGAGTATTAATCACTCAGTTGTTGCCTATTACAGTTCGATCTCCTTTTACCCTTTGACAATGGAAAAGCTTTGTGATTTTGGATATTTGTGTATTTGAATTTATGATACTTTTTTTTTTCAAGTTTGCTTGTGTAATGATGAGACAAAAATAAATGTAGGGAAAAAATGAAGAAATAAACAAATTAAATCACTTGCAATTCAATGTCTGTTGGAATGCATTTCAAAATGTAGAAAGATATTCTTCTGTCAGAGCAAGCAAACAGATTCCCTCAGATTATTCAGTATATCACTAGAGGGCAGTGTTGCATTTGTGGCAAATGTCAGATAATCCTAAAAACTGAAAGAATTGATTTAGTTCAAGGCAGCCAGCCTGTGTCCTGTTTGCATGTGGCCCTATATGAACTCCTTCTCTGCATGGTCGGGCGTAATGCCCATGCTTCCAGTTATCAGTGCAACGGAGCACAGCAGCTGGGGGCATCATCACATCACACAGTCAGATGCTCAACACCAGGCTCCAAACCTCATTTGGCAATAGATATCCCAGTGTATTCCATTCAGTTTCGTTCACCTGTCAAAACAAACCCCTCTGTGTGCATGGTGAGGGGGGTTTGGCTGTTTGGGAAAAACAGAGAGCGAGACAGAGAGAGAGTAGAGAACTGGTGTGATGGGTCAAAGCAAAAGTTTTTGGAGAGAAAACTGAGAAAGTGTCTCTCATGAGTTGATATGATGAGGAGGCAGACAGTTCCAATTTGTAGAGGAGACTTGTGATCCCTCCCTCCCTCTAGATGAGCGAGCTGAGAACCACACGAGTAGTGTTTTACATATAAACATGCCAGATAATGGACTGCACGGCTGGATTGACACTGTCACAAAAAACCCTTTATGGCACACAGCTTTTTGTTTTCTCATTGCTATCTACATTGGGGAAAATCAAATTTCCTGTATTTTGACAGACATCAAAATATCAGATTAGAGCTGCAAATCCAACCAAGTGAGAGGCTATGTGACCGGTAAGAGGAAGTCTAGCTCCGACAAAAAATGTCATTAGTCAACATAAACAATTTCACTAATTCATCTTAATGAAATCTTCATCATCTGTTTATTACTGTCTAAATTGCGTCTCTGTAAAATACACACAGAGACACATGCTTCCTATTCACCAGTAATGGGATAAGAAGCGTAGAAAATGGTATAAAATGGTTCTCACCACCGAGCACAGCACAGACGGAGCACTAATATATTTGTTTAAGACAGACCTTATGGAACGGAGGCAGATAGAGGCAATAGATTAAATTCCCACTTGCTGGTTACCCGTCTGTTTATAGGAGATGTGAATCATAAAAACACATACTGGACTACCCTGAGAGACACGGACAGGCCTTCACTTGACTGACTTGACTCACTCGTCCTGAAACTGAAATAGCCCTGGAGAATGTTTGATCTGTGTGCTGAGGTTGAGTAGCCATGGGAAATGCTGAAAGACAGGATTTGGTCTTGAGTCTGATTACATTACTAAAAGTAATCACTAGTCAGCAAAGTTGCACAGCATGGCCTGAGTTAAATCCAGTCCAATTCAACGGGATCCAGTGGGTGGGGCTGGTAGAAGCCAGCAAACAAGGAAACATTTCTCCAATTATTCTTTATGTTTTTTTTCTTTTATGTTTCTCTCTCTCTGGCAGTGAGGTCAGGCAGATGGTTTACAGCCTGCCGGACAAACCGTAATGTGAGCTGGACAGAGAGACGGTAATCACAGCAAGTTGCCTATCATGAAAAATATTGAAACATTTAAGAATATTGATCGCCCTCTGATGTAGCTTTGTCAGCCTTGTGTAGATCCCATCCTGGGAGGCAAGAATGGCAATGGTATGTGAGAAGTAAGGACAGGTTTGCATGCAAATGGGCACAAATTCCATACACACACACACACACACACACACACACACACACACACACACACACACACACACACACACACACACACACACACACACACACCCCTATCAACATTTGGTGTGCTGTACAAAGGAGTCCAAATCTCTCCCCCCTACTTTAGGACAACTCAGGCGTGTCACTTCAACAAATGAGCAAACGCGTACAGAGCTCCCTGGTATCAATATGCTTCCGTAACCAGGAGCACTGAAGGGCCTTCCTCCACACACAGGAAATACATCGCTTTATGACTTCTCCCAGTGGCGACTCAGACATGTAGTCGTTTTTTGAATATGGCTCCTACACGGCCAGTGGCTCTCAAAGGCTAATTATAGGGATGACATACAGTGACATTTCCCAGAACGCCTTTTGACACCCACCCTCCAGAGAACATCCGTGAACTTGTTCCATTGTTCCAACTGTTTGTTGAAGGTGGAAAAACAAATATTCAATATCAAATATCAAGGCAACTTTTTACGTGGAGGTGGAGGGAACAATAGCGGTAGCGTTAGCTGATGCTGCCAGCGGAGAAAGAAGAAGGGTCATCCAGCCTGATTCAACAGGATCTACTGGGTGGCTCTAGAGGAATGTGAGAAGTAAGGAGAGGTTTGACAGGACAGGACAAATGAGCATTAATTACACACACACACACACACACACACACACACACACACACACACACACACACACACCCATATGCCCACACTGTCACTGGAGATCAGGACACACAGAGAGGCCAGAATAGTGATGTTAGAGAGCATCTCGATGAGTCACAGTATCACAGTGTTACTTAATTTCACCTTAGTTCATCTGGTTAAAATACAGGATAATAATCATAAAAAGTGGATTAAATTAATTGGTCAGTTTAATTCACCTAAAATAGCATCAAATAATTATGCATCATTACAGGACTATATTTGACACTGTCTCTCTTTGTCTCTCTCTCACACTCTTAAATCTCTCTCTTACTATTCGCACAGTCTTGCTCCCTCACTCTGTCTTGCTGTTATACACACAGACACAGACACAGACACAGACACAGACACACACACACACACACACACACACACACACACACACACACACACACACACACGCACAAACCAAATGCGTGAAGGGTAAAGTTTTCTGCACCGCAGGAGACACACAGTGAGACTCAAAGACCCAGAAACACACAGCGAGACACCTGCAGGCAGAACAAGAGGAGAGAAGAACAAAAGCGCCAATGTAATCGAGCTTTTGATCAGGCAGGGTGGATGACCATACTGCTGTGGTTCTCAGGACCCCAGACAGTTGTTTTTTTATTTGGAAGGCCAATAAGCTGATGTTGACATTAGACTGTAATGGAATCACACCTGTCATCGTGCTGTGCTCTCTGGGACGTCAAGCAGTGAGAGAGCGCTTTCATAATGCTACTGACACTCACTGCTGGAGCAGATGTTTTCATACCCGGTCAAATGTACTAGAACAATAAGGGATTAGGAGCTACTCCGAGTGTTTGATTGCTCCTGTTAAGATAGTGTCTCAAGTGATATGATCATTCCTGTGAAATGAATACCTCTCTCAGGAGCAATATATCAAGTTATGCTCCTGATATTGTGTTCACTTTGGCCTACTGACAGGCCAATGCTTCCATAAACTTAACAGTTTTCAGTGGGACTGCAAGGTAAAGCAGTCGCAATGAAACTCACTAGAATAATGTTGGCAAACTGGTTAACCAGGTGTGGCAGCGGCAGCCGACCTGTCCCTGAGGATGCAGCAGGAGGCAGACCTGAAGATCTGGGGCCGTATTCACAAAACATTTTATCTTACTAAGAGGTCTCCCAAAGAGCAGTAAACGTTTCTAGCTAAGAGTTTCCTCTTAAAACCCATTCACAAAGCTGCTGAGACCAACTTTTAATAAGGAATGGGGAGAAATCTTAAGCTAAGAGAAAGGGCGGGGTTGACATCGGTGCTATGGATGATGTGTTGTTTCATGAACAAGCTTACTTCCTATGCCCACAGTGATTGGCTGATAGGGGATGGGTCTCTGTCCGTTATTTCATCATAGAAATACTGTAGAAGGAGGTATCATGTTGCCATATTCAAATAAAGATTTCAAAATAAAAATGTAGGTTAAGTGTCACTGATTAAATATGAAACCAAGAATAATATAGGCTGTATAGTATAGCTGTACAGTATATGTTCAGTTAATCGTCAGCCTCTTACTGGCATGTCTGGCATCTCGTAAACAATTAGCGGATATACATATAAGCAGCCTTTTACTGATCAGACTAGAATAACCATGGCTGATAGGAGGACGTTTTTTCTATATGTAACATCTTTTTTTTAAAGACTTTTTATCCTACGTGGTTATTCACAATGAAGGTATTTGTGTGACCAATAGAACTATAATTTAAAAAGGAAAGCAAACATTTTGTGAGCTTACTTGTTGTAATTGAACTGAGGTCCAGGTTTTACTATCTACAGGTCTACAGATCTACAGGTCTGCCTCCTGCTGCATCCTCAGGGACAGGTCGGCTGTCGCTGCCACACCTGGTTAACCAGTTTGCCAACATTATTCTAGTGAGTTTCATTGCAACTACTTTACCTTGCACTCCCACTGAAAACTGTTAAGTATGGAAACACCCTGCCTGATCAAAAGCTCTATTACATTGGGGCTTTTGTTCTTCTCTTCTCTTGTTCTGCCCCCAGGTGTCTCACTGTGTGTTTCTGGGTCTTTGAGTCTCGTTGTGTGTCTCCTGCTGTGTAGAAAACTTTACCCTTCACGCATTTGGTTTTTATGTGTGTCTGTGGATCCAAGAGTCATGTGTTGTGCCTGGCCACTTGGCGACAATGTCAAGAATATTGTAGTTGGCATCACGTGTCCCAGCTATGATCATAATACCCTCGCGATTAAGGCAATACCCTTTTAAAAGCTCAGTATCATTAACCCTTGTGCACCCCTCCAGAAAATCATGACGTTTTACCCTTTGTGCAAAAAATGCTCAGTTTTTTTAGGGGGAGTATTACACCCTTGGATATGTCAATAATTGACAATAACATTGATTTGAATGCATTATTATTTTTTGAGCAGTGTGAGTTTATTAAAAAATACGCCACCTTTTACCCTTCATGCAAAAAAAATGCTCAGTTCCTAAAAATGCTATAAAAACATTATATATGAATATTTTTTTTCACTTTCAATGCATTAAATCTTTTGACCAACTTCAATACTGATCATAACTATTACATTTACATGTATTTCTTAAATAATTTTAACCCTTTAATGCCATTTCGGGAAGATAAAACCACAATTATTTAATGAGAAAAACACAAAATATGAAATATTTTCCATATACTAAGTGCAAACTGGAATTTTTTTAGGGGGAGTATTACACCCTTGGATATGTCAATAATTGACAACAACATTGATTTGAATGCATTATTATTTTTCGAGCAGTGTGAGTTTATTAAAAAATACGCCACCTTTTACCCTTCATGCAAAAAATGCTCAGTTCCTAAAAATGCTATAAAAACATTATATATGAATATCTTTTTTCACTTTCAATGCATTAAATCTTTTGACCAACTTCAAAACTGATCATAACTATTACATTTACATGTATTTCTTAAATAATTTTAACACTTTAATGCCATTTCGGGAATATAAAACCACAATTATTTAAAAAAAAAACACAAAATATGAAATATTTTCCATATACTAAGTGCAAACTGGAATTTTTTTTTCTTTTTTTGGGGGGGGGGGGGGTATTACATTGACAACATAATATAATTGACAACAACATTGATTTGAATGCATTATTATGCATTCAAATCCTGTTTATGGCGGTGGAACCAGGGGAAATTGTTTAGGAGGCGCCTCTTTCTTGAGGAGTTGGGGAAATCCCTAGTTGCCCCAGTGATGGCCCGAAGACGCTGCATGCCCCACATACCAGCAGCAGCCACACTGGTGGAACAGGTCCGAGGCAAAGAAACAGAGGAAAGGGAAGAGCCAGCAGCAGAGGCTGGGCCCTTGAAGAGGCGCAGGCAGTACGCATTTTGCATGGGACAGAGAAAGGTCTGGACCCAATGTGCCAAGTGCAGCAAGTATGCATGCAAAGTACACTATATTGCCAAAAGTATTGGCTCACCTGCCTTGACTCGCATATGAACTTAAGTGACATCCCATTCTTAATCCATAGGGTTTAATATGACGTCGGTCCACCCTTTGGAGCTATAACAGCTTCAACTCTTCTGGGAAGGCTTTCCACAAGGTTTAGGAGTGTGTTTATGGGAATTTTTGACCATTCTTCCAGAAGCGCATTTGTGAGGTCACACACTGATGTTGGACGAGAAGGCCTGGCTCTCAGTCTCCGCTCTAATTCATCATCAGTTCCTTTCACTGGAACTAAGGGGCCAAGCCCAGCTCCTGAAAAACAACCCCACACCATAATCCCCCCTCCACCAAACTTTACACTTGGCACAATGCAGTCAGACAAGTACCGTTCTCCTGGCAACCGCCAAACCCAGACTCGTCCATCAGATCGCCAGATGGTGAAGCGCGATTCGTCGCTCCAGAGAACGCGTCTCCACTGCTCTAGAGTCCAGTGGCGGCGTGCTTTACACCACTGCATCCGACGCTTTGCATTGCACTTGGTGATGTATGGCTTGGATGCAGCTGCTCGGCCATGGAAATCCATTCCATGAAGCTCTCTACGCACTGTTCTTGAGCTAATCTGAAGGCCACATGAAGTTTGGAGGTCTGTAGCGATTGACTCTGCAGAAAGTTGGCGACCTCTGCGCACTATGCGCCTCAGCATCCGCTGACCCCGCTCCGTCATTTTACGTGGCCTACCACTTCGTGGCTGAGTTGCTGTCGTTCCCAATCGCTTCCACTTTGTTATAATACCACTGACAGTTGACTGTGGAATATTTAGGAGCGAGGAAATTTCACGACTGGACTTGTTGCACAGGTGGCATCCTATCACAGTACCACGCTGGAATTCACTGAGCTCCTGAGAGCGACCCATTCTTTCACAAATGTTTGTAGAAACAGTCTGCATGCCTTGGTGCTTGATTTTATACACCCGTGGCCATGGAAGTGATTGGAACACCTGATTTCAATTATTTGGATGGGTGAGTGAATACTTTTGGCAATATAGTGTACACATGACAGCGATCTGCAGCTCCTGCTCCAAGTGAACTCTCTCACTGACACACACACACACAAATTGTTTCATATTTTGTGTTTTTGTCAATAAATACATTTGCCAATATATTCCCAAAATGGCAATAAAGTGTTAAAATTATTGAAGAAATACATGTAAATGTAATAGTTATGATCAGTTTTGAAGTTGGTCAAAAGATTTAATGCATTGAAAGTGAAAAAAAATATTCATATATAATGTTTTTATAGCATTTTTAGGAACTCAGCATTTTTTTCATGAAGGGTAAAAGGTGGCGTATTTTTTAATAAACTCACACTGCTCAAAAAATAATAATGCATTCAAATCAATGTTGTTGTCAATTATTGACATATCCAAGGGTGTAATGAGTCCCATTATTATTATAAATGCAGGATAAAAAAAAACTTTGCCAGGCAAAATAAAGACAGAGTGCTCCTTAGATTCTTTGACCTTTTGACCTTTGACTTTGATTGATCTTTACAAGTACTGTAGTGTGTATGGGGGCTCTGAACAGGTATGCGTGTGTGTGTGTGTGTGTGTGTGTGTGTGGGGGGGGGGGGGTGGTGAGTGGGTGCATGGGTGAAAATGTGGTCTGTGGGCATAAGAAAGAGAGGAGAGAGACGGGGATGTGCAAAATGTGATGAGCAAAAAAGACTTTCTATCTCCCTGTACACAAACACACACATACACACGCACTCATAAAATAATTTCTCAATACACACATTCATACCACACTTTTACATCAATACCAACACACTCAGACCATTTTAGTTGCAATCATGTATTCTGTTGCCAAGCAATAGTCAGAAATGCAACAGAAATAGACTTCACTGAAACAGCATATAATGGAACCCTCAGCCATATAGTGGTAAATGACGTCATATGATGGATAATAAAAAAAAAAACCTTTTTTCAAGCCAAAAGCTTAGATTGAAAAGGTAGTCATATGTAAAACATTATTTTATGGTTAAATTAGAGTAGGATCAAAAAGTGATGTTTTGAATGGGAGTCAATGGTGCAAAAAATGTCTGAAGGGTAAAAGGTGGAACCTTTTTCTCTGCACAATGTATTATAGTTCTATAATTACATTCAAGGTTGAAATTTAAAAATTTGATAAACAACTGAAACCCTTGCAAAATTTTGTCCCATTACCATTAACACTGGCAAAATTATTGAGTATTTTTAGTTGAAAAATGAAAAAAATGTACCAAGGGGTGCACAAGGGTTAAATGTTTCTAAAATGTTGACGTGATTACGAGGCAGATTGCCGGCAACAGCCATTTTAGGATTGTTTGTGATTTGGTCTTAGTGACTTAGGAGTCCTCTTGACTACTCCTAACTTTTCACAGATTTAGGAGCTGGTTTTAGCACTAAACGTTTTGTGAAATTTAGACCAAAAATGTAGGAGTCCTAAAATAAGGACTGACACACCCATTATTTTTAAGAGTTTCTCCTAAATCAGCAGGTTGGGAGCTACTTTCAGCCTTAAGATGTTTTGTGAATACCGCCCCTGGCCAGTTGGGTTGGAGCTGAAAAGTCTGCAGCTTTGGTGCTGGATGGGGTTCTTTTTATAGGAGGAGACCCATGTGAGCACGAGGACAACATGCAAACTCCACACAGAAAGGCCCGGGAGATAACCCACCTGGGCACCCCAGAGTCAATAGCGCCCCAGACGGGACTCGTACCCAGGACCTTTTTGCAGCACCACCACATTATTAGTGTCCTGTGTTGTCTGTTTGTGTCTATGATGATGGTAAATGGACTGCATTTATATAGCACTTTTATCCAAAGCGCTGTACAGTATATGCCTCTCATTCACCCATTCACACACGGATGGCAGTGAGCTACCATGCAAGGTGCTAGCCTGACCATCGGGAGAAATTTGGGGTTCAGTATCTTGCCCAAGGACACTTCGACATGTGGACTGGAGGAGCTGGGGATCGAATCTACGACCTTCTGATTGGAGGCCAACCCGCTCTACCGCCTGAGCCACAGCCGCCCATGATGATTGTTTTTAATGGGTTGGATCACTATTGTGATCCAATTTCATGTGATCATGAAATCTTTTACATGGTGTCAGGTACATGGCGTCTCCTGGTGTCAGGTGACACAGGCACATCCTCATCCTCAGGCACACAGGAAATGTTGCTTTTTATGGCTCCAGCAGCAGCAACAGCGCTTTGTTTGGAATCAATGTAAGGAGAACTGGGTCATTAGCATGAGCAGCGATAGTCACCATGGGTGAATAGACAAGAGAGCCTACATAACCTACAGTAACTCAAACTTCATCAATAGAAAGTCCAAGGGAAAAGACATCACAGTAGTGAACACACTTTGATTGACAAGTGATTTCTGGGAAGTGCAGTGCAGAAATCCCACAGCAACTAGTACTTATTACCAAAGATGTTGCCAAAATCAAAATGAGGGATTACCACTTTAATTATTCTCTACATTTGCTCTTTAGTATTTAAAAAAAAATCTTTATCTTCATTCATTGCTCACATTTATATGTATTGCACGTTTTTAATCTCTATTATTGTCATTATCATGATGCTATTATTATGACTTCTATAAGATTCCCGAAAACAGATGCAAATAATATATAAACACAGAAAACATTTTTAATACTGAAAATGAAGTTGCAATTTTCCAAACCTATGGTTGGCGCTGTGTAAAATAGAGCGACAGACCTTACACAGATGCTCCTCTCTTTAGTGAGGTTTCCTCTGCTACTCATATCTGCCCTCTTTCCATTGGCTGATTCCCGGCCACTTCCCTGTACGTCACTTGTTGGTGCAGTTTGGTTTACGGATGCTCGGGCTCGTTATTCAGAGACAGACTCAAACACAGGTGCTTTTGCTCGGCGTATCGGTCGGTCTGCAGCATATATTCATTCGGTGAGACATGGCCCAGTGTACCGAGCCTTCCAGTTTCGACGTGAACGGAGAGCAGAAGGAGAGGAAGGTGGCTCTCATCACCGGCATCACCGGACAGGTAACAGCAGCTCCGTCATCATTGACAATCTCCGTGAATGACTCCGCGGATTGGATAGCGATAAAGTCACAAAACTTGGTGTTCATCACTTTTCGTTTACCGTTTTTGTGTAAGAGAAATCATTGGTTATCCACCTGGGCGTTTTTTGTCATAACGCCGTGGCCTATACTGAGGTCCCTCTGGATGTCACACAAATAAATTAAGCTAAATAGACCTAACGTGTCATAGTTCAAGTACAACTGTTCCCTGAAACTTTCCTGTCTTTAGCCCCAGCCTTTTGTAGAATAGAAACATAAAGAACTACACCAACCAAGATTTGACATAGGCCATAGCTAATCCACAGTTGTTGTTTTCTGCCAATACTCTCGTCACGTTTTCCAAAAAGTCAGCATAGTCCAACTTTAGATATTTGCCTCTCTAGTCTCTTTGGTATCCTTTGGTTTAAAGTGATCACACACCAGCCAGGTAGGTAACCATGAGCGTGCTATGTGGCATTTACTGACGACTCAGGGTTGGCAGTTTCTGCCGCTTGCCGCCATGGCAGAAATAGGTTTCTGCCGGCAGGGCAGAAATATGTTTCAGCCATCATTTTGGCAGAAATGGCAGAAATAGTCCTGTAGACCATGTATTTCAGTCAAAATTGGCAGTTACTTACCTATTTCATTGGCTGTTCTGCAAAGTTGATTCTCTGTTACAGGATGCTCAGAGGACATACAGACGTGGACTATTGAATTCAACATTGTAGTGCACCTAATCACAATGGATTAGTGATTGACTGACTATACTGGGTTCCTTCATTTCCTTGTCAAAAGTTGACATGCTTAAATGGCAGTTGAGTCTATAAATTAATGCAGCAGTATAAACTCAGTTTTGATGTTATGATGTTATGTTATGCTGTATCCTATTTCTGCCGCACGGCAGGCAGTGGCAGAAAAGACTTTCTGCCGGCAGAAAAGACTTTCTGCCGGCAGAAACTAGCAATTCCGGAAATATTGAAAATGGTGCAGCCACTGGCTCAGCAATTGAACCAGCAACCTAAATTTATAGTAAGATTGTGGGATGCTTCTTAAGGATTGCTAGTTGAGAATTTATTAGGGTTTCAAGAACAGAGAAATTGGCAGAAACAACTGATTTGAAAAACACAATCAAGTTTATTTAGTTGATATTCATACAGCATCATAACATCAAAACTGAGTTTATGCTGCTGCATTAATTTATAGATTCAACTGCCATTTAAGCATGTCAACTTTTGGCAAGGAAAAGGCAAGCAGCAGAAACTGCCAACCCTGGCTGTATGAATATCAACTAAATAAACTTGATTGTGTTTTTCAAATCAGTTGTTTCTGCCAATTTCTCTGTTCTTGAAACCCTAATAAATTCTCAACTAGCAATCCTTAAGAAGCATCCCACAATCTTACTATAAATTTACTTCAATTGCTGAGCCAGTGGCTGCACAATTTTCAATATTTCCGGAATTGCTAGTTTCTGCCACTTTCTGCCACTTTCTACCTGCCGTGCGGCAGAAATAGGTTTCTGCCGGCAGAAACCCAACCCTGACTGACGTCATGTTGAATGACTTCTAGGTATTGAAGTTACATTGTTTTTAGTTATGTCTTGCTGCCACACCATTGTAGATAATATTGTCCATCTCCAATGCCTTAAATATTTCAGGTTAGTTATCAATGAACTTGCTACAGCTGTGATGTTCAACATGCTCCATGGCCCAGGCAGCTAGGCAGAACCTGTTGGACTTGAGCTGTAGGCTCTATTGTCACCTCTAATGTTACCATCATTGTTTGTAGGAATGCATCGTTTCTTACCCTGCAGGTTGGGTAATTATGCTGTCATGATGCCTTTGGGCAAGGGAAGGACTCATTCTTGATTTTTCACCAGCACAATATCCTGACCCTCATTACATTTTATCTAAAGCGACTTACAATAGGTGCATTCAACATAGGTAGGCAAGAGAACCACTAGTCACCAGAAATCGTAAGTGCATTTCCTTCCTAAACAAGCAACTAAGAGCATAACCAGTGCTAAGGTAAAAGTGTAATAGGTTAGCTACCTACTATTTATTTCAACAAATGAGTGAATCAAATAAACAAGAGCTAATAAACAAGAGCTCAGACAAATAAGTGAAGACAAATAGGCAAGTGCCAAGCAGGCAAGTGGAAGCAGGATCTTTATACCTACAAGTTACACAAAACCCCCTTTCGTTTTACCTCAGGTCATAACAAGGTGGTAGGAGAGAAACAGAAGATTAAGGTCATGGTGGCTCAGTGGTTGGCCCTGGCCCTTTCTGTTCTCTTTCGGTTCTCCCTATATATGTGTGGGTGCTGCGGTTTCCTCCCACAGTCTTTGGAAAGCAAGTCGGGTGGACTCTAAATTGCCCATAGCTGTGAATATGAGCGTCGTAGTCTGTCTATGTGTTTGCCCTGTGATGAAATTGGACCTGTGGTGGATTGTCACGATCTGCCTTCCTGCCTTCTGCCCAATGCATGCTGGGCTCCAGGATAACTTTTCTCTTCATCACTCACACTCATCATGTGCATGTGTGCATATGCATGTGTGTCATATGTGTGTGCACGCGAGTGTGAATGTGTGTGTATGTGAGCGTAAGAGTGTGTGTAGAGACCTAGATAGAGAGGTAGAGTATTTTAGAAAGCTTTGCATCTCACACTGGTGAAGGTGTGTGTGTGTGTGGGTGTGTATGTGGGTGTGGGTGGGTGTGGGTGTGGGGTAGGGGTGGGCGATATGGGCAAAAAATAATATCCTGATATTTGCAGTCATTTTGACTATGTTGATATTTGACGATATTTTTCAGCTTTCGTAAAACCTTCTGACATACAAAGTCACTTACCTAAAGAAAATATACTGGTCTTTTGTACATGAAAGCAGCAAATAGACATCTTAGGCTCACAAACATTAACAAAATGTATTATATGAAAAAGAGACAACTTTAAACTTTAACAACAATGAATAACAATAAAAAGATAACATAATAAAAAATAAGAAACGTGCAAACAGAAAATCCTCTGTCAACTGTTCTACATAAACAACCAATTTCAAGTTTTGGATTGGCAAAAAATAGACAAAAGTGAACAGCATTATTAATAATAAATAAAATAAAATGACCTTAAAATGTGCAGTGCAAACAGAAAATCTTCCTCAATTCTCAATGTAAACATGCCTCAAAAAAAATAGGAGGAATAAAAGCACTCAGCAGCAAATAAAAATTGTATCTGAATAAATTCTGTCTATTACCCCTTTTCCACCAACACAAACCTAGTGCTGGTTCTGGTGCTGGTTCTGGGCTGGTGCTAGTGCTGGTTCGGAGTTGGTTCAACTTGCGAACCTTCTAAGAACCAGTTTGCTTTTCCACGGGCTAGAGAGCCACGTCATTACGTCACTCTATACGTCTGTACACGTCTCTTGTTTGAGATTAAACCCTGTGTTTTATTGTACACAACACTTATTTGTGTTGTGTGTGTTGTTTTCGGTGGCCACTTCCCCCTCTGCATGTGTTGTGTGTGTTGGTGCATGTTTGTGCATGCACCACCGAGTTGCAAAAAAAGTCTAATCTTTAATCTTTATACTGCACTTGGATCCAAGCTAACAGAAGAATTATATAAACTACATAATAAACAAACGTTACACTTGATGTTCCTCCATATCAATCAATACACAATTTAGTCAGAAATAATCTATAATAACTTCGATTTAGCACCCAGCACACATGTAATAACAATACACATTAAATAGCGTGGCTTATGAATTGTTGAAAGTGTAAATTTCATGCATGTGACCCTCAGGGTTGGGTTTCTGCCGCACGGCAGGTAGAAAGTGGCAGAAAGTGGCAGAAACTAGCAATTCCGGAAATATTGAAAATTGTGCAGCCACTGGCTCAGCAATTGAAGTAAATTTATAGTAAGATTGTGGGATGCTTCTTAAGGATTGCTAGTTGAGAATTTATTAGGGTTTCAAGAACAGAGAAATTGGCAGAAACAACTAATTTGAAAAACACAATCAACTTTATTTAGTTGATATTCATACAGCCAGGGTTGGCAGTTTCTGCCGCTTGCCTTTTCCTTGCCAAAAGTTGACATGCTTAAATGGCAGTTGAGTCTATAAATTAATGCAGCAGCATAAACTCAGTTTTGATGTTATGATGCTGTATGAATATCAACTAAATAAACTTGATTGTGTTTTTCAAATCAGTTGTTTCTGCCAATTTCTCTGTTCTTGAAACCCTAATAAATTCTCAACTAGCAATCCTTAAGAAGCATCCCACAATCTTACTATAAATTTAGGTTGCTGGTTCAATTGCTGAGCCAGTGGCTGCACCATTTTCAATATTTCCGGAATTGCTAGTTTATGCCAGCAGAAAGTCTTTTCTGCCACTTTCTGCCTGCCGTGCGGCAGAAATAGGATACAGCATAACATCAAAACTGAGTTTATACTGCTGCATTAATTTATAGACTCAACTGCCATTTAAGCATGTCAACTTTTGACAAGGAAATGAATGAACCCAGTATAGTCAGTCAATCACTAATCCATTGTGATTAGGTGCACTACAATGTTGAATTCAATAGTCCACGTCTGTATGTCCTCTGAGCATCCTGTAACAGAGAATCAACTTTGCAGAACAGCCAATGAAATAGGTAAGTAACTGCCAATTTTGACTGAAATACATGGTCTACAGGACTATTTCTGCCATTTCTGCCAAAATGATGGCTGAAACATATTTCTGCCCTGCCGGCAGAAACCTATTTCTGCCATGGCAGAAAGCTGCAAGCGGCAGAAACTGCCAACCCTGGTGACCCTGTATATATTTCCACAGAACGCTATGGATGTGATGTTGTATGATCGATTTTTATTAGTTTTTGTTTCATATTGACTATATATCGTCATTGATTAATAACAATAGTGAAGGTTAGTACTAGTATAAAAATAAGAATTCTCTTCACAAAACATTATAGCGTCCAGTGACGGCTGGCTTGTAGTTAAACCAATGTTCCGCTTGGCAGAACTCGGCATAACACCAGTTTGTCGCAGAGGGTCAAGTATGTCGAAATGGGCATTTCTCCGTGGCCGACCATTGCCGCTTCGCCCGAGGTCCTTCTTTTGGTCCCTGTAGTCCTTTTTTAATTTCTTCAGTTTGTTGTTTATCTGTTCAACGTTTCTGTCGAACCCCGCAGAAGCCATCTCACGCTGGATTTGTTCCAAGACTGGTTTTGTTCTTGAAACTCCCTCGAGTTTATGTTGAATTTCTGTCGAGGACCACAGTGCAAGGAGACCCTTTGTCTCCTCCACAGACCACTGCTGTTTTGATTTTATATCAATTTCTGAAATTTCCCTCAGCATAAATAAAGTTTCTATCTGAAGCTCTGTTTTTTTTAAAATGGTGGTCACAAACTTAGTTGGTCTTGGTGGTCATGATAATCCCACCCCCAGCCCCTGATGTAAGCGGTTCTTGGTTCTAGACCAGCAAAGTGTTGGTGCCTCTCTGGAACCAGTTTTCCTGGCTGAGAGCCGGTTCTTTTGCTGTCGAAATGCGAAGAACCTGTTCGAGATTAGGCACCGGCTCCGAACCAGCCCTCTAAATGCTTTGGTGGAAAAGTGGTATATATTCAGTAGCAGCATTACAGGCTAGTGTATGGAATATTGTCTAGCACTCAATTGTTCTGCAAAACTGTCCCTCATAGGTTGTCTTCTAGGAAAACCAGTCTATCAACTGAGTCTGGTTTAAGTGCTGCCCGGTTGCACAAGATTACATTCACCCTGTGCATTCCCCACCCTCTCAGAGGGTGTACTGGATGCAGGGGATGCAAAGGTATTTCTTTGTCAGCCCAAACCCTGAAAAACAGGGTGGCTGAAACACCTGAACTCAATAATTAGTAGGGGTGTCCACTGACTTTTGGCTATATAGTGTATCTTCTATCACTCAAGGGGATTTATGTCACTGTCTGCCTCAGGGGTCATCACGTAGCTTTGAACCTCTGCTGTGATGGCTGGTTGACCGGTTCACCTTGTTGGTTTGGCTCTGCTTTCTTGAAATAACTAGAAAAATACTTCTTGGTCTTCTCTGCTGGCCTTAGATAATCTGCTGTACTATAGGCTGTCATGATGTAGCTCTGTTGATGGTGCTTTGGGAGGAGCCATCTTCCTCTGTCAGTATAGCCAGCTCTGTTGCAGCCCTGGCTGTGATGGCTTCAATCCTGTCTTCACTGTAGCACTTCTTGAAGCGAGGATTGAGTAGTGATGCAAAACTCAAGAGGTCATTTACCCCTTTCTCTGCATACTTAGTATTGAGGTACGCCAGAATGGAGTTTTTATTTCTTTGGTCAGTCCGGTGTCTTCATCCTTGACCAGGCCAGCACAGGCTTCAGGTAGGACACAGTCACATGCTGTTCACCTGACAGAGCGTTGGTAAAACCAAGAGCTTTGCTTACAGATTCCAGCACTTCTACATCACTCTATCATGCACTGCCTGGAGCCCCACCTTGTCCATGATTCTGTGATGAGTTTATGGGCTGGGGGCTTCAGTTCTTCTTGTGTTTACTGTTTGTAAACAGAAGCTGTGTAGCTGCCACGCTTCATCTACGAAGTGGACTGTCAGGGAGAGGTCCGGTTCAGAGGTCCCGCTGGACCTTAAATCCTTTGTTGCTGCAAAATATTTAACACTCTCCTGAACGATTAATCGAATTCAAACCGACATCGCAATGTAATAGAATGCAATTTTCAAATCGCAAAGGCTGCGATTAAAAAAAGTGTTTTTTTAATGTTACACAATCTAACCAATCAGAGGGTCGGAAACACCTGGCCACGTGTGGTTCACGTACACACACGCTACCCTACGCACATGTGACATGCAAGTAAGAGCTGCAGACGAAGAGAACAAACTTGTGCTACGCTTTGATATATTGTGAAAATGGCCTCGGCAGAACCGAACACCGAAGAGTTGACTTTAGTGTCAAAGAGGAGCAGTACGTCGGTTGTCTGGACCTATTTTGGCTTCAGGAAAGAAGATGCTGCACAGTGTAAGGTGTTGTGCAGAACGTGCCTTGCTAGCGTAGCTACAACACGGGGCAACACTACAAACCTGTTCCAGCATTTAAGAAAACATCACAAGGCCATGTATGACAATTGTATGGCTAAAAACCCGACCACCAGTGTGTCAAGTAGGCCAAGTACCAGCCGGCAGGGATCACTGACCGAAATGTTCGAGAGTGTATCTCCATATGAACGAGATTCAAAACGGCACCGCGAAATTACTCAGGCGATAGCGGAGTTCATAGGGAAAGATTTGATGCCCCTCAACACGGTGACCAAGGCTGGGTTTACGGCTTTGGTCAAGACACTGGATAAGCGTTACAGCATGCCATCCCGCACATATTTTAGCCAGGTTGCCATACCGGAGCTATATAAAACATGCAGGCAGAGAGTGGCAGCGGAGCTAAAAACAACGGAGTTTTTCGCTACTACCACGGACATGTGGTCAAGCTGTACGGCGGAACCCTATCAGAGTCTGACCGTGCATTTCATCAATGAAGAGTTCGACCTCAAAGCTCGCTGTCTTCAGACTGCTTACTTCCTGGACGACCACACTGGGGAGAACATTGCAGCCGGCCTGAGAGAGGGGCTAGCCAACTGGGACCTCGATGAAAAAAAACATGTCTGCATATCAACGGACAATGCATCGAACATGGTGAAGGCAGCGCAGCTTAACGAGTGGACCAGGCTCCAGTGTTTCGGCCACCGATTACATCTTGCCATTGGTACGTTTTTTTCAGTATTTCTATAATGTGTGTGTGTGAGAAAGAGAATAAGAAGAGAACGTAAAAGATTAAGAACAGAATGGTTGAATGAATGATTAAGTTTGTTTTCTAATGTAGCTGTGTGTGCGTGAGTGCGTGCTTGTGATAGCCTAGTAACACACAAATTGTATGAATTGTACTCTTAATTTAATTTTTTTAAAATTTCTTTCAGAAAATGCAATGAAAGATGACAGAGTGGCAAGAGCAACAGGGCTGTGCAAGAAGCTGGTGGGGCACTTCTCCCACAGTTGGAAGAAGAAGGCAGCAATGACTGAGGCACAGAGGGAGCTCAATCTTCCTGAGCACGCTCTCATAACTGAGTGCCCAACAAGATGGGGATCCAAAGAAATGATGATTGGAAGAGTGCTGGAACAGACCAAGGCCATATCCCAGGTATTGTCAGGCGATCGGAATGCGCGCCACCTCGTCCCGACCTGGCAGGATATTGACGTGTTGGAGTCCATTCACAAGACGCTACATCTTCTCCAGGAATTTACTGATGCTCTTTCTGGAGAGGAGTACGTCAGCATCTCCTACTTCAAGCCAGTTCTCCATCTTCTGGCCACATCAGTCCTGGCTGAAGATGATGAGGACACTGACCTGTCTAGGTCGATTAAAACCAAGGTCCTGGCATACCTCAATGACAAATATAGCGACCCCGACACCCAGGAGCTTTTGGACGTTGCGTCATTTCTGGACCCGAGATTCAAAACGCAGTACATCAGAGCAGACCACACCCCTGCCATTAAGACCCGACTGAAGACTAAAATGGAACAGTCAGCAAGACAAGTTAAGATAAAGTCTAATATTATTGTTGTTGTTATTATTATTATTATTATTATTATTATTATTATTATTAATGTTCTTGAATATGATACTGACAATGTTATCCTCATCCCTCATTGCAAAACCTCGTCCCGACCTGGCAGGATCTTGACGTGTTGGAGTCCATTCACAAGACGCTACATCCTCTCCAGGAATTTACTGATGCTCTTTCTGGAGAGGAGTACGTCAGCATCTCCTACTTCAAGCCAGTTCTCCATCTTCTGGCCACATCAGTCCTGGCTGAAGATGATGAGGACACTGACCTGTCTAGGTCGATTAAAACCAAGGTCCTGGCATACCTCAATGACAAATATAGCGACCCCGACACCCAGGAGCTTTTGGACGTTGCGTCATTTCTGGACCCGAGATTCAAAACGCAGTACATCAGAGCAGACCACACCCCTGCCATTAAGACCCGACTGAAGACTGAAATGGAACAGTCAGCAAGACAAGTTAAGATAAAGTCTAATATTATTGTTGTTGTTATTATTATTGTTATTATTATTATTATTATTATTATTATTATTATTATTATTATTAATGTTCTTGAATATGATACTGACAATGTTATCCTCATCCCTCATTGCAAAACTAAAACTTTTTTTTAATATGGCAGGAGAAGAGGTCGCGTACTGAAACCGTTTCGATGCCTCAAAGTGCAAAGCCCTCTGCGGAAAAGGCAAAGAAGTCTCTCGGCAGCTTTTTCAAGACCAGTGTGGCACCTCCTGCTTTGTCTGTGCAACTTGAAGATGTCGTGGAGGCTGAGTTGAATAGTTACTTAATGACCCCTGCCATTGATGGAGAAGAAAATCCCCTGGCCTGGTGGAAGCTGCACAAGATCAACTTTCCACAACTGAGCAAGTTGGCCCGCAAGTATCTTTGTGTACCAGCCACAAGTTCCCCCTCAGAACGTCTGTTTAGCACTGGAGGGAATATAGTAACTTGTACTCGTTCGTCCTTAAAACCAGCAAAAGTCGATATGCTGGTTTTCCTGGCAAAAACCTGTGAGGTACTGAGAACCATACAGTATGATGATGGTGGCTGGCAGGCTGTGCACTTTAGTCTGTGTGGTTTGTTACTGTTACTGACTGGAGATCAGTAAGATTCATATTTATTTAATATTTATATTAATGTTCACACAGTGTTTCTTTTTCTTTTTAGATTTTATTAAAAAGTGCAATCCACATGTGTGGTAGAGTGGTAGAGCGAGAGATTTGTTCTTATTTATATTTCTGCACTTAAGTTTGTGTGATTTGTTACTGACTGAATATCAGTAAGATTTATTTTTCCTATTAATGTTCATACCAGGCCTGGTTGTTCTGCAGTGCTTTGTTGTTCCTTTTTAAGATTTTATTAAAAAGTTATGTCAGGATAATTATATTACATGTTTACTGTAATTGAAGATTTTTCTTTTTACAATTCAATAGTTAAATAAAGATATGTTTTTCATATCAATTCATGCATCAATTCATCTCATTTCATCATAACACGTAGGCCTGGCCTACAGGAAAGAGACTGTATCCAATGTTGTGTTGGTCATACTATAGAATGATTTATTGCTTGTGTTTAGTGAATAATACAGAAGATAAGGAACTTCCAAAAAAAATATTTGCATACTAAATCGCAATCGCAATATTGGTCTAAAAAAATCGCAATTAGATTATTTTCCCAAATCGTTCAGCCCTACTCTCCAGTTTCCTCATCAGTTTTGGATTTTTTGCAGGGGCAGTGGACTCGCGTAGTCTTGCGACTGGCTTTTTACATAGTTTACAAAACACCATCTCTTGTTTAAGATCCGTTTTTACAAATCCAAACTACCTCCAGGCGAGCGGAGTTCAGCCACGTCTGGGAATTAAATCTTCCACTCTGGCTTCCGCTCTCTCCTCTTCGACAGTCGAGGGCATTTGTGTGTCACCCCCGTCATCTGGCCTGTCGCCCATTTTCGTTGTTTATCATTCACCGTTAACACTAACACACGTTAGTTGTAAGCTAGCGGGAAATTACAGCGAGATAGTACATGTGCAGCCTCAACTTTGTGTCAAATGCGCTAATGCCAAATAACCGATTAGGTAATTTGACCAGGCCTTCCTGCGCAAAGGCGTACTCGATTATGCAAGGTGACGTCTCGTGGGCACGTTAATATCGATATCATCGAATTCGATGTCATATCGCCCGCCCTTAGCATGTGGTCTTCACATGTTCATCTGTTTTATTTAACAGTACATTATCAAACCATAAGAATACACATTTAAAAAAGTGGCTATAGTCATGATTGTTCTCTAATACTTAATACAATGAAGACTACTTCCAAACATTTCTTGTAACCATCAATAAACCTCCTGCACCTTTCTGCTGGCACTTTCTCCCACTTTTCAATTGCAACCTTCTCCAGTTCTTCAATGTTTGAAGGATTCCTTTGACCAACGACACATTTCAGGTCTCTCAGGACTCATCACTGGCCACTCCAGAACAATCCAATGTTTTCTTTTGAACCATTCCTGGGTGTTTTTGGATGTGTGTTTTGGGTCACTCTCCTGCTGGAGGACACATGACCTTCGATTGACACACATTTTTCTGACACTGCTTTGCTTTCATGATGCCCTTAATACGTATACAGTATTACGGAACCTCCACCATATTTGACTGTAGGTAGGTACTTTTAAAAGCTTCATTTAATCGTCTGTAAAGAAAACGCTGATCTGTATTTCCAAAGACCTGTAGTTTGGTTTCATTGGTCCACAGAACATTTTCCTAGAGGTATTTAGGTTTGTCCAGGTGGGTCTTGACTGTTTTCCGGTATAAGGGAAAGTTGTCAGTTGACCATTCCCAGAATGCATCCCTGGAGAGACAACTATCCCAGGTCTTGGAAAGTCATTTTCAATGTCTCGCATTCCTCCATCCAGCAACACTCAAAACAGCCAAAGCTCTTTCCCCCCTAACAGAAAACAAAGAATAACAGTGTTATTTCATTTTTATTCTGCTGGTCATGGTGATATATTGTGCTCCTAAAGGAATTGTAGAATACTGAGAGCCCCTGTGCTGATGCAGAAGCCCTATACAGGAGGCATCTGGTTAGATCATCTCAGAAATGGGGGGTGGCTCTCCAACACTAGCTGGGCCACAGCGTCGCATTGATGCTATAAATCGCTACACTAACTACTGTTCTGAAATGGCAGGGTATCATGCTGCTTAGTCTGAATATTTGACTGCTGTCATTGGGTGAAGTATTGGGGTCAGAGGGTATGAGTTATGGGAGACCACCTGAGTGCCAAGGCTGAGCTGGGCAGGGGTTCTGGCTGATACCACTGTTTTATGATCAGGAGTTATATGAGAAGGACAGGTTCAACCTCTGTTAGACAGTAAAACTTTACTTTGGCATTGAGCGTTTCACTTCTGTCTTCAACTTGTCTGGCTGGGAAAACAACATTGTGTTGTGATACACCCCCCCTCAAGCTGTTTGATGTGCGTACTACAAGCCACTTTTCTTCATCCTTTGTTGGCATTTGATACACGTCTTGCAGCCCCTCCCCGCCTTCTTCCACTGATTCAGCTAATAGTCACACAGGATAGGGTCTGTCTGAGCGCCAACAATAATAATCATAAAGTTAAGAATCTGTGCACACGTCTCTTCTGTCGCTCATAATGGCTGCTGATGATTTCTGATGGCTCCTCCATGGCCGATTTCCCCCTCAGAATGAAGCCTGGATGTCTGGTGAACCAGACATGAAGTGGTGAACCTACAGTATGTCGTATCTTTGGTCTTGGAGGGTTTTTTTTGTCAACAGTATCATAAAATGCCAAATACTTTCCTCAGTGCCATAGAATTTGTAGCTGAGACTTCACAGACTACAGGTCTAGATCACCGTTCACGATCACTCACCGACAGTATAGTCGGCAAGTCCAATAGTCCACAAACGCTGACAAGAGGTTTGCATAAGTTTGAATTTCTCCACTGGCAGCATCAGCTAACGCTACCGCTACTGTTCCCTCCATAACCGCAGTGAAGTTGCCTTGATATTTGATATTGAATATTTGTTTTTCCACCTTCAACAAACAGTCAATGGAACAAGTTCACGGATGTTCTCTGGAGGGTGGGTGTCAAAAGGCGTTCTGGGAAACGTCACTGTATGTCATCCCTATAAGTAGCCTTTGAGAGCCACTGGCCGTGTAGGAGCCATATTCAAAAAAACGACTACACGTCTGAGTCGCCACTGGGAGAAGTCATAAAGCGATGTATTTCCTGTGTGTGGAGGAAGGCCCTTCAGTGCTCCTGGTTACAGAAGCATATTGATACCAGGGAGCTCTGTACGCGTTCGCTCATTTGTTGAAGTGACACGCCTGAGTTGTCCTAAAGTAGGGGGGAGAGATTTGGACTCCTTCGTATAGCACACCAAATGTTCTGTGTGTGTGTGTGTGCGTGCGAGGGCGGGCGTGTGTGCACAAACGTGTGTGTGTGTGTGTTTGTATGTGTATTGTGGTCTCTGATTACAGCTTCATTAAGCCATATCAGCCCTAATTGCAGGCCAGTGGTGTGCTTGGCAGCCTCTGCCTGTGGTCTAAAGAAAGCACATTAAAGTGATTCATTTGTAGCTTATGCACTATGGCAAATAAACACACGCTGGAAGCACATACAGCCAAGAAGTCCGTTCTTACATTGGGATGGGTGCGCGTGCACACACCCACACACACTAGCCCTATATATTTCATTAATATATCCCTATCTCTAACATGTGCCCTCTCTTAGGCCATCTTCAGTTCTTTTCAAGGCAGAACTGCCCCACTGAGATGATGGGTAAAGGCCATATCAGTTCACTCTTCCACCAGCAGGGGGTACCAAACTAACAGTGTGTACCAGCATGGGTTTGTCCGAAGGCATCACATATCCCCCCCTCCATTCTCTTCTCTGTACCTTGACAATATTTACAGTGAGAAATGAAACATAATCACCGTCGGCGTCTCATGCTAATGTGTTTGCAGCGCTACCATATTGCAACGTCAGCGCAGCGCTAGACGAATGTTTTTAAGGTGAAAGAGGAGAAACTGGCAAGCCTTTGGTGTTTTGGTGCTTTACTGTGGCGCACACACACACACACACACACACACACACACACACACACACACACACACACTGCCGCCTCCTGATATTTATGCTTATCCATCCTCTTAATGAAACCGCTCAATGATGATGTGATAATGATGATGATGGGTATGGTGATTGGAGCTAATGATAGTCCTCGGGGGTGGTGGTGGTGATGGTGGTGTGTGTGTGGGGGGGGGTGTAGTTCTGATGAGCTAACATTGTGAACATACTTCAAACACATGGATTGATTTAGTCTACTCTAACATCAGCCCTCTCTCTCTCTTTTTTTCTCTCTCTCCTTCACCCTTTCTCCATCTCCTCCCTTTCTTTTCTGTCTCTCTCTGTCTCCTCCTTTCTCTCCTTTTCTCTCCATCTGGCTCCCCCTTTATTCTACACACAGGAAAGCTACTAATTGGGCAGGATTTTTACTTTTCATTGTACTCTAATGTTACCTGTTTTTTTTGTGGTTTTTTTTTCCAATTAATGCTACTCTTATATTTGATTTATTTTTAGTATTTGGTTTTGTTGGGTGTTCTTACTGCAAAACACTCATAGACACACAGAAACAGGTTTTTCTATTCAAACAGTAAAGTTTGAAGTTAATTGAATTCCAACCCGCTGTAAGGTCTTTTCATACCTCAGGATCAGAGCGGTTGGATTCCTTAATCATGAAAATCACAGGTTGGCTATTCAAAATTGATAAAATTGACATTTATTTGCTCAAGCCGAGGAGGTTTTCAAGAGCACTTTCAAGAGGTGCTCACAAACACAGGGCTTTCGCACCTGTACATGTGTTGCCTTTTGCACAACTCTTGCTCCCCCTGCAGACAAGCCTGTCCTACTGCGTCCTCCTGGACTCGGGGGAATCCATCACACTCCAGTCAGTCTCATGCGGGATACTTGGCTCTCTTAGTATCACATTGGCCAGTGACAGACACTTAATCTCTTGTCTTGTTCTCCAATTCATGTTTACCTCCCTGATATTGAAGTAGATCTTTGGCTTATGTTTGGTCTAGCTGTAGAGTAGAGTGATCGTATTGTGTTTAGGGCCAAAATGAGTCTTGGGGGAGTTTGTGGTATTGCATTGAACTGGCAGGGGAGCGTATGTGTGTGTGTGTGTGTGTGTGTCTTTGTGTGTATGAGAGTGTGTGTCCCTCATCCCTCCTCCCTCTGCGCCCAGCTCCCCATAACAGGAAACAGCGAGGTGAGGCCAGGGTTTATGGGCTAATACGGCCTCAAAGGAGCCTCTTGTTTTTAAACAGAGCAGCAGCTCTTCAGGCTTGTTTTCCATATTGGTCTGGCGTGGAACGCTTTGACCCTGGCACAGGGGCAGGAAAACATGACACTGGCCGGAGCTTTGAACGCCGTGGGGACGGGCGAGGGCTTGCCAGCGCCCGTGCCCATCTCCCCCCTGGTTGGGCAGGAGCAGGTCAGGCTTCAGTGCCACCTGACCGCCAGAATGCTCAACCTGCAGAAGGGCCATCTTAACATGTCGTTTAGGCTGCTCTTGAGTCTGAAAATATTTTCTCAAAACAAGTGGGGGGGGAAAAAAAATCACCACTTGGGTGAGCTCCAGTCATTTCCTTGATACTAGTGGAGAGACCTGCATTATTCTACCCCGGTTCACAACAACGACAATGGAAACAAGTGGAATTGCCTAACCCAGTGGTCAAATTTGTTCTTGTTTTTGTTGCAGTTTGGACCTCACAGATGAACTGTGGTTCTCGGTTGACCACTCTGAAGCTCTGTGAGCAGCCCAGTCTCCTGATGAGCTGAACTGTTTAGTTAGCCTCTAGTGATATTTCTGTTAACCATCTGTAGTCACCGCCATACCAGCCTCTCCCACCTGTTCCAGCTTGTTGTTCTCCATTGTGCCGAAAGTGTAAAACAGCCAGGGGCCGCTCTGTCTTTAGTCCACCACACAGTAGGTCTGACTGTTCTACAGACTGCCCAGCAGCAGGGTTTAGCCTAAAACATGACTGTCCCCTGGTGTAGATTCCTGGGTGTCCTCCAACCTCCAGCCCCCTACCCTTCCTCCTCTGTTCCCTGCCCTCCACCTTGGCCATCACCCCTAGACCTGGAAAGGAAGTATCGGGCTGGCACACTGGTAGTGTGTGAGTACTTTAGTATATGTGTGTGTGTGTGTGTGTGTGTGTGTGTGCACGTATGCGAGGGGGATGGAGGGATGAATGCCATGACTAGTTCGGAATGTTCCAGAGTGTTCCAGAATGTGCGGTCGGAAAGTCTGAGCAGGGAAAAACGATGAGGAGTAACATGGGTGAGGGGAACAAGACCTTATTGACAGGGCTCTCACACACACACACACACACACACACACACACACGTGCACATACACACACACTAATCCAACGTCTGCCCAAAGCTCCTGACTCATGTTAACAGCGTGGATGTTACACTTCATGATCCCAATACTCAGTATTCAACTATATGTCAGGCTGTGTGTCCGCCAGCGACCTGCCTTGGCAGCACCGACGTCTTTTTCTTATTGGATTAAATGGAAAGGATGTACTGCTGAATATCCTGACGGTGCTGAGAGCTGATGTATTGAGCGCCCAGCTTGCTGGCACTAAAAGCTGAAAACATTTCAACTTTAAAGGAGCAGTTCACCCCAAAATCAAAATTCAGTCATGATCTACTCACCCCCCATCCTTGTAGGACCACCAAATACACAGCATCTTAGCGCGTTGGCCCCCGATAGCTTGATCTTTAAATGTAGTTTTTGTTTGTTTGTTTCAGGATGGTTCCTACCTGGCTGAGTTCCTGCTGGAGAAGGGCTACAAGGTGAGAAAGACACCCAGACCACAGGCTCCGCAGCACCTAGCCTCTAACCTCCAGAACAGGACTTCTCAAACATTTCCTGTCACGGACCCCCAAATAGACACACTGGGCCACGGACCCCCCTTTAATAAGATTTAGTCCCTAAATGGGCTTTATTGTTTTTGATTTAGATTTGAATTGTAGAACTGTCTCAACTGCATGTGGCGAGTAATAGTGGTGAAAGAGAAACCTTAGAATAGTCGTTCTTATACATTCTCTAATTGGGATCATTTCTAGTTAATGACGTTATGGAGAAATAAAATTATCCCTCAATGTTCTGGCGACCCCCTCAAGGACCCCTGGGGGTCCCTGGTGCACACACACACACACACACGCATATGAATGCAGACACACCTTAATGCCAACAAATACAGACCCACACACACACACACACACACACACACACACACAGCGACATTCCCTCGATAAGCTTCGTCCAGCCATAGCAACGCTGCACTGGAGGGATCCTGACGTAATGCAGCAGTCAGTTCAGTATGTGCACTGACTCACACCTCGCTCTGATAAGACCTTTTGTGGTACACTGAGCCTGTTTAACCCCTGACCTTTTACCCCGGGGTCAGGCCATTAACAAGGAAATGGCTGTTATTCTATGGCTATATGAGTGAGGTCACTCGCTTTCACCTGCTGCATGATGGCGCTCTCAGCAGCACAAAACGTCAACATGGCCTCTGGATGCAGAGGTTTACAAGCTGTTTCTGACTGAGTGACACTGCGTAAGGTTTCTGTGGTGATTTCACACCCATGAAAAGTAGGTACACACACACACACACACACTACACTGGTTCTCATTGTGTTTTCCTGACAGTAGCTGAATGATTTCATTTCCCCTCAGATGTTTAGCAGCAGCAGCCTCCCCTCTGCTCTCCTCTCCCCATTCCCCAGTCCACCCCAGTCCTGCCTGGCCACCATGTGCTGCCTGCCACAGACACAGCAGAGAGGAAGTGGACTTGCTCCAGGTTGGGGACTGTGTGATGGAAAGGGGGGGGGGCGGGGGGGGGCATTAAAGAGGGGGGAGCGGGCAGGCAGGAAGTCGACAGTGAATAAAGGAAGTGAGGTCAGGGCACAGCGTCCTCCCAGTAATGGACTCTCTTGGATCGGGGCCTGTTATCTTCTCTGAGCAGAGCTTCCTCACACATCCCCCTCCGACCACGTAGCACAGGCAGCCCCAAATCACTGATCACTGTTGGCAGGCTCCGGTACGACCACAGACAGACAGGGTAGAGCAGGTTCGCAGGCTGTATGAATAAATCCCTGTCCTTCTGTATCTGCTCCTCCTCCTATCTCCCTTCCTCTCAGGTCCACGGTATTTTGCGCCGTTCCAGCTCCTTCAACACGGGTCGCATTGAACATCTGTACCAGAACCCGCAGGCACACACTGGGGGCAGTAAGTGTCCCACCTGAACCACTAGGGTCACACTCATTCAAAGAAGGGGGCACGTACCACCTTATTTGATAGCTCAAATAATATATATATATATATATATATATATATATATATATTTCTTTTGTTGCTTTTAATTTTTAGATTCAGACCATAGGAAAACATACTGTGAAGTGAGTGAAGGTACTGGGTACTGTAAATGTGTGTGTGTGTGTGTGTGTGTGTGTGTGTGTGTGTGTGTGTGTGTGTCTGTGTAGTTTTATATGTTTGTACACATGTTTTCCTGTGTGTCTCCCTTCCTGTCAGACATGAACCTGCATTATGGCGACCTGACAGACAGCACATGCCTGGTGAAGATCATCAACCAGGTCAAGCCTACAGAGATCTACAACCTGGGAGCTCAGAGTCATGTCAAGGTAGTGTGATCCCACGCCTGGTTTCCTAGTAAAGTCTCCTTAGATCTTAAAATTCCATCATCAGCTCAATCATTAATTGTCAAATCCAACTCATTGGAAGCTCAGTCTCGCCTCACACAAACTTCACGCCAGTAGAATCAGAGCACAGCGATCCTTGTTGAGAAAAGCCAGTCGGTATTGACTGCTACTGTGAATGGTTAACAGCGGATGATGTTGAAAGTGACTCTCAGTCCTGGGAAGTGAGCAGCTCATCTGGAGAGGATGCTGGTGCTAATGGGACAGGAAGCGGCGTTTCTCGGATGGGTCGGCCTGTGCCACAAAGTCCCTTTTGTCTTGGAGCTTCACTGTGACCCCAGGAGATCCCACTGTGCCTCCCCCTTATTCCAGCCCCTCCACATCAGTCACCACTGATCTTCCTTTACTAAGGCGGACGGAGCCAAGAGCATAGTCAGATCGCAACTAACACAGTCATTCACAATCTGAACATATTGTAGGTTTAAACCAAACATAATTTATGATTCACAAGTGAAATAGATTTTCTACAGAACCCACCCGACTATTCTCTTTCCGTTTGACTCAATCTGCGTTTTTCTTTTATACAAACTCATGCTACTTTTATAGTCTAGTCAGGACTGCTATTAAATTCAACCCAAACTCTGACCGAGATTTGACCTGACCAAGCCAAATATCCTTAAAAACGACCTAGAACCGCTCGTCCCGTGGGTACGGCCGGGTCAGCCCAGCACATCACTAGGGTGTAGTATTGGCACATCTGCAGAGAGTGAGACATCGAGAGACAGAAAGAAAGAAAGAAAGAAAGGGAGTGGGGGAGTGAGTGAGAGGGGAGAAGAATGATGACTCCTCTCTCCACATCCTTTGTGGTCAGAGGCCATGACTCTGCTCCCAACCTCCCACATGGAGGATCATCTCTTGGCCACACACACACACACACACACACACGCGCGCACACATGCACACACATACACAGAGTGACAGCAAATCCCTGTACCTGTGTGAGGCTTTCCAGTGTTTATTTGTTTCCACACCAATAAACCCGGCTCTGGTTGCTTCTTACCACATGCTGTACGTCCTGAACAGCTGAGCCCACTGGATTACTGGCAGCAGTGGTGTGGAGCAATTTCCAGTCTCTCCCACCACAGAGGAAAAGATCACTCACACCAACTACTCAGCATCTCTCTTCCTTCCCACCAACCCCTCTCCCCACTGCCTCTGTCTAGAAGAGGCTCCTTACAGGGAATCCCTTCTCAGGCTAGCTTGTTAATCAGTGTATGTTGTAAGTATGGATATGAGATGGTGTCTGTGTGCGTGTGTGTGTGGGTGATGCCGGTTTCCGCTGGAGAGACTCATCACTGAGAACAGAGTGGAGGTTATTTCTAATGCTGCAGGGGTGGAGGTGGTCAGGGAATAGGGGACGGACACTGGAGGGCTAGGGACGCGGCCAGCTGCAGCATCAAAAGACAAACAAAGCAGCAAATACACACGGGTGATGCATACGCTATGCCGGACACTTCCCTTCTACTGCTATGTAACACACATGAAGTGACAGCAAAATCCCTGGTAGATCGTTGAGTTGAGTGATTGTTGAGTAGGCCGCTAGCATTATTTTGAAAGTGAGAAAAGGTGTAGTAGCGCCAAAGCTAAATGTTATGTAGCTTTTCATGAAATGCAGCTAAGTCTGGCAGTTTTATGTAGCTTGGTAAAACTGACATGAAATGTGATCCACAAGTAACTTTTGAAATACCAGGGACGACTTTCCCCCCCGTTTCCACAGGAAGTGAATGTGGTGGCTGATTGGAGACTGTGTGTGCAGCTAAAAATCACTGCGCAGGGGATGAATATTTGGCTACAAAAATAAACCTGGCTACATCAGCGAGTTTGTGATATTTCATTTTTAAAGTGTATGAATCTACAGGCCATGCAAAAAAAAAAAAACACTAACACCTTTTTATTACTAATAGGTCAGCCATGTTACTTTTGGGTAATGCTGCTGTCACTCAACATAGTATATGGCTAAGCATAAATCACCAAAGCCAATGATCTACTGGGGACTCATGAATGAATTTGGTGTCTATGTTCTCAGGACCTAACCGGTAGCTTGACAGGCCAATCTCCTCAAAAATAACAGCAGTAGCAATGAGTCATGAATTATGGATTTGCTTCGACTATTTGAGAATTGAATGCGTTGGAAACTACCCTTATGAAACATTCATCAACAATGAAGGTGAATGGCAGCGCTCACAGGCTGCTCATGCTCATCTGAGGGATTCAGCCCGATCTCATTGTGTTCTCCCGCTCAAGCACTCTTATCGGAAAGTCGTGAACAAAAACCCCTCGACGTCCGTCTTCCTGATCTGCGTGTGAGCTCTCCCACCTGCGGCGGTCACAGCAGACACACAGGGAGAAGAGCTTAATAGACAGGCTGAATTATTAACACACCTCTCTCACAGTGGGGGGGGGGAATGACAGGTGGGAGGCCCGATAGAGAGCCAGAGAGGGAACGGCGGATCGAAAAGAAAGGGAAAGAGAAAAAAGGGAAAGAGTCTGGGGAAGTGAGAGGCCACGTACCAACGTGTGCGTTTCCACTTTTTATTGTGATTTCGCTTGTCTCGGTGACTTAGCAAAGACAAATACTCACATCGCACTCAGAGGACGTGGTTCAACACACTTCCTCCATCCATATCCTTCATTATCCACATCCAAATTCCTCCTCGGAAAGACTTATTATCATCCCATTATCTTGTTTCAGCTCTCTCCTATCCCTCCGTCTGTCCCACATCCGGGTTTACAGAAGCTCCCACGCCGGAGCCACACAGGATTTAACACGCCTGCTTCCCTACAAAGCTCCACAATGTTTGCTTGCTGTGTTGTTGTGTTTATTGGCCTAGAGCAGCTATTGTACAGGTTGCCAGTGGTTTACTCATTTATATGGTAATTCCCCTAGTTACCACAATTTGTGGACGTAGTAATGTGATTCACTTGTGTTGTCTCCCTGCGTTGTTGTGCAGTGGGATGCATTGTGTGGGTAGATGATATTGCAAAATGTCTGGACCCAACCTTTCAGCCATAGTAGGCCCTCAACAGTTGAGTACGCAGTTTTATACATCATATTTCCCCCATTCCAGTACATGAAAGCATCATTTGAAAACCCCCTCAGAGCAAGAGAGAGAGAGAGAGCGAGAATGCAAATGTTAATGATGAGTGGTATTTTCTCCGTAACAGCCCATTGGCTGGGTTTACTCACTCTCTGATTGGTGTTTACATTACTGCCGTCCAATCAGCCCTCAGTGGCACGCTCGCAATGCAGTGTGTGTACCACACTGGGATAAAGACTCGCATGGAACCAAATTAGCACATTCCCCACTGAAGTGTGTTTTCTGTCTCATGGGACTCATTTGCTCTGTATATATATGTGTGTGTGTGTGTGTGTGTGTGTGTGTGTGTGTGTGTGTGTGTTTAAGGTGCCATGTTTTCCATTGCTTTTAAATTGCCTTTCAGAATTGGAATCTTAGTGGTTTGGCCAAATGGAGATACAGTATATCTCTCTGCCCACATTTTCTCATGTCTCCTGCTATTGAATGAGCAGACGCAGGGCTGCTATGCATTGGTGGCCCAGTAGTCAGTGGTCAGAATAGCTCCCTAAGCAGACTGATCCCTGAGGCCTGTTTTGAAAGGTTAGGCCTTCGTACAAGACAGCCTGCCTGGCCTAGACCGGCTGAAAATGAACTTTAACTTAAGAATAGGCTATTCTGTGCCAAGAGAAACAAATCTGCACTTTTCTTGTTCAGAGTCAGGGAATGTTTTGTGGTCGTGCTTTGTGGGTCAGACTTGTTGCTCCATGAGTCTTTTTTTTTTTTTTTCCATGGAGGTTGTAACACAGAAACATGGGGGGGATTTATGAGGTTTGTTACATAAATAGGTTGAGTCAATAAATAGAATCACAGCTCTAAATGTGATTACATGTAAGTCTGTATCTTAAATCAAAACCGAAATATTTCAAATGAACCGTCTTGTTCGTGGGACTTGGAGGCCAAAATAAGCTGTGGAGATGCAGTTCTACCTGTGACTTACAGATGGCAGCAGTGAGCCACTGAGGTTTACTCCCTTGACACTTCTAACCTGACTGGATTCAGGTATTCTATAGCAGTGGTTCCCAGTGGGGTCTGGGAACACAAATCTCTAGGATGCAATCTTATCACACCGGGGCTGGTGGTCTAATGCATGTCTTACTAGAGGTCCTCGATATGAAAAAAGTTGGGAGCCTGTTCTATTGGGACAGCACTGCTCGCCCTCCTGTAGATGTACATGAACATAAATCTAGTTCTGAATCTAAAGTATAACATTAGTACACTTTAGTAGTTTACTGCTTGTGTAGTTTTTACTTTATTTTAGCGATGGAAGAGAATATCAGTGTAAGATTAGCAGGCAGGGCTCAGCCCCCTGCAGGTCAGTATATCACATTACATTTCTTTTATAGGTATAAGGATGGGTGGTGTGATTCAAGGCTCTTGCCTCTCAGTTAGTGCCTTCTGTGATCAAAACTCATATACAGTGGTATAGTGTTGACACTTTGAGGAAACCGTGTACACTGTGTTTGGGATTAGTTAACTCTTTCCCTGTGTGTGTGTCTCAGTTCTCTTTCTCTGATGAGTGATTGATAGTAGCCTATAGCGTGTGTCAGTGTAGCCTGGTGGTGTGGGGTACCCTGCACACTCATCATAGTAAACACATCAAGCTGGAATCCCGTGTTTAATTAGCACTGTGTGGCGTGTAAGAGGGCGAAACTGAGGTGAGAAGACTGTAACCAAGGATTACACTAAATATTTATCAAGCTCAACCAGTCTCCCTGTTGCTATGTCCTCCAGGGAGACATTTAGGCTCTGGCAATAATAATCAGCTTCATAGCAAACACAGGATATTTGTAATGATTTATTTGGAGTACCGCTGGTTGTGTGATCAGTGATGTTCAATGAACAAGACATGTTCTGTCTTAGGCGGCTTAAGCTAGCTAAGAGATTCCTTATTGGCTAGCCCCAAGTCAACAGCCTCTGTGTGCAAATGTATTGCTGCATGAAATAAACAAAAAACAGGAAGCCTTTTTTTCTTCTTCTCATGATTAGGCCTAACCTAATATGTTATTGTGGCATCTTTGCTTTATTAGTAGATATAATAATTTTCTATTATATAGTAGATTAACAAGAAAGATGTGAGAGAGGGAAGATAAAATATGTTATAAGCAGTTAGCCAACTTTGAACCCATGACTACTGGACCTCTAAAACAATGTAATTATGTGCAGTTGCAGTTTAATACCTTCAAATGAATGAATTTAATTTAAATGCCAATTACAGTGTACAGGGAACCTTGGAATATGAGCACGTGACTATTTCATGGATTGAAAATACTTTGCATTGATACTTCAATTTACTTTTGTATGGCTTACCAAATTTCTACTGTACTTGTATAGTTCGACATAGAAGGATTCATCTATGACGGTAACTGTGATTGTACAGCCATGAACTGAAGCCATAATATAAAGAAGGTTCACCCCAAAGTGATGCATCATCTACAGCAGCGGTGTCCAGTCATGTGCCACGGAGGCCCGAGAGTCTGCAGGTTTTCACGCCAACCAAAGACTACGGCAGGTGATTTGGTTGGAGTGAAAACCGGCATATACTCTCGGCCCTCCATGGCACATGATCGGACACCGCTGCTCTACAGTCTATGCTGCGTATAAGCCGTTAGTGTTGCCATATGGGTTTCACTAGCGCAAAAAACAACTTGCATTATCCAACATGCCCTTCAATCAAAATAAGTTTACACAATGCACACAATTCAGTTGACATAGAGATTAGGCCGTACAGGTATTGTTAACTAATGTGTACACACAGGTGTTTACATAGACCTTACTCTCTGTGTATGAAGGGATATCTATGAGCAGACTCATTGTCTACATAGACATAAGCAGTACGGCTTAGTGAAGACACCTGAAAGATTTCTGCATTTATTTGCTCTGTTTTTTGCTTGTTTGTTTTAAGGGGTGGGGTGGCTTTTTTTGTTATATGTCATACATTGGTAAAACAAAGTGCAGAGTGGCTTTATTAAATTGTGCAGCAAGTCAATTATGATCGCCTCATATCGCCCTCTTCTGTCATCAGTACCACCTTCTTAATTATACTTGTATCGCCAAACACCCACACTGATGGTGACGCACAATGAAAAGATGCAGCCCCACTCAATCCCTCCATAAGTGACATAAGCTCATTACTCACTGTAAACATTGTTGCTAATCTATGAGCGCAAGTCCCGACTTGTGCTGGTGTGTGCTCACACCCTCATAGATACAATACACACCGACACTTCCCCTACCGAGGAGCCATAATGGCATGTTTGTGTAATTCTGCAGTTTGTTTGGAGTTTTTCTTCCGAGTATGGGGCTGCGGCTGGATCCCGGTCATACGTGGACCAGGAGCTTTTGTTCCCCGCTATTCCAAAAAGTCTTTTAGAGAGCGGTTCAAACTAAGAGGGATGATATTCAGCTTTAGCCTATTGGGGATAAACTGTAGGGCCCAAAAAAGCAGTGTAATTATTATTTCACAATACTACAATACAACACAATAATGTAGAGTATCACATTCTCTAACCTTTCCAAAAAGCTATTATTCCCTATATTTTGGCTATGTGTGGGTGTACTGTGTGTGTGTGTGAGCCTGTGCACATGCGTGTCTGCTCGGGTAATTTAAGGATTGCTATCTATTTGCAGACGCTCACTGTAATGAGCTATGATCTCACTTGTTTGGATCCCATAATGGAACGATGATCAGAGAACAAAAACAAGACAGAGATGGAGTACGGAGCAGAGATAGCGAGCGAGAGATGGGAGGTTGAAGGGAGGAGTGGATGAGTTACAACATTAGATGCTAATCTAGACGAGGGTAATTGTTTTAGTCCCTTTGTTGACTTAATGAAGGTGTTTTTGTACAGCATGGGATTTTTCCCCCCTATAACTGCCGTGTGTGTATAGACTGCTGCCTTCGCCTGCACGTTTTAATTGAAGCTCTAAATCAGGCTGTCATACCTGTGTGGAAGGGTTGGGCCACTCTCACCTTGTCTCAGATCAGCCAAACAAACAGCCCTTTATTCTCTTCTGTTATATATGACAGAGATAGAGAGAGAGAGAGACAGAGATAGAGATAGAGACAATAAACAATGAGCATAGTCTGTTGATCGGCACCAGGATATCTGTTCTTTTGTTCTTTTAATATTTTACTGCTACTATTTTATTTCTGTGTGTTTTTGAAGTTAGACTAATTAGCTTCTGCCCTCTTCTATATAATACTACATCTTTGATCTGTGTCGGTTTCTGTGTGTGTGCGTGTGCATGTCTGTGTGTGTGAATCAAGCGGTGCATGTGTGTCTCCCTGACCAACCTGGAGCAGTTTGGGGCTGCCAGCTGTATGAGTGACAGAGTAGAAAAATGGTCATTAATCAACCTATCACCATTTGTTCATTGTCTCTATCCCCCCCCGTCTCTCAATCTCTCAAGAGTTCTGCCTCTCACTTTTTCCACCTTAACTACACTGGAAAAGTTGCATTGTTCACATGTGCTTTCCTTCTCAGAACCTCGGGATGCGTCTGAGGTCCAAAAGGTGGCTGTAATAGTTTCAAATATATATTTTCTTTCAATGGACGAGCAAAAAAAGCACCCAAAATATTTGATTCATTGTTTTAGGAGACATTTAAGAATCATAGGAGGGGACACTGAGATTCAAAAAGTGTCTGCAAGTGCGTTAGGGTTTCTATCAGAGCCCCTTAGCTGGTGTTATTACGGACACACGCCAACTCTCGATCATGCAAAGAGTTATGTTCCCTTACAAAGGGAAGACCGAACAGAAATTAGTTTGAACAACGCCTTCCTTGTCCCTCTGTGGGGTCTGAACCTGAAGCCTTGCCCCTCCTCACCCCCAGGCTGCTGTGGGATCATAGCTATGAGCAGGATTGGTCCTCCTCATTATCATCATTAGCACGGGTATGAACAGCAGTGATGAGAAACATCTTTGGCTGTGTGAGAGGCTGCTAGCAAAATGTGATAAATTGTTCCTGCTCTATTATTTCTGAGAAATGATTGTGTCATGGAGAAAAATGGTTTCTGGTTTTCCGTGAAACCATCAATCATCCGCCCTGGCATCTGGTGGGGCAGGTTAGGCTAACGGACAGACAGGAGAGGCTGATGGGCATGTGAGGCAAATGATCGGCAGGCGAGCAGCAAACTGTCAAGAGCCTGCCTTCCAACTGTTGACTCAAAGCCCTTGGTCTCACTGAGCTCATCTTGTAGAGAGATTCCTATGTTTGTTTTCATCATATCTATCTGATAAATCAATTAGCAGTTGTGTAATCATATATAGAGAAATGACATCTGCTTGATTTACAATACTGAGGTTATCTATTCAGCAAACTGAACCATGCAGATCAGTCAAGGAAGTGCAGAAAACCATTTTGATGTTGAAACATCTCAGAGCTGTTTTCTTTAGAACAAACCCGTGGCAGGTCCCCTCTGAGGCGTGTAAAAAGCTTTTAAAAGTGCCCTCTTAGAGGATGGTGTGTCTTACAGACATGCTTAAGCTGCAGTTAGTGACCCTGAGATGTGTGTGTTGTGTGTGCAAATGCACATGAGTGTGTGTGTGTGTGTGTATATATACCAAGGCGTTTGTGACGGTGTTTGTGCGCGTGCTTGTGTTTTCGTGTGTTGGTATATGCGGAGGATGATGATGATGATGATGATGATGATGATGGGGGGGCGACAAGTACCATCTAACAGAACAGAACATGATTAGTCAGGAGATAATCTCTCCTCTCCTTCTCAGTCTGCAGAGTGAGCCAACTCCAAAGAAAACAACCCACTGTTTTCTTTACTTTTTTTTTTTTGCTCTCTTCTCAGAAAGACACACAAACACACACACACACAAAAACGATTACTGAGAGTTAAGCAGTGAGTGTTTGTGTGTGATTTTATGTGTGCGCGCTATAGCGTGTACACGTGTGTGTCTGAGTGTGTTAGGTTTTCTCTCTGCTGTAGGTTAACTTGTCATAAGCGGCGTGTGTGGTTGTATCCTTTGCCGAGCAGTAAAGGTTGAGGGCCCTGTGACGTTCCCAATAGTTCCCCAAGCATTCCTTCCCCCAATTACGGGCATAATGAGGGGGAAAGCCATAGATACATAAACACTGGCCAGGGCAGCGTTCACACTTTCCCCTGACTGGCCAGCCATTTTGACAGTGATGGCCATTACGCTCACACACGCGCGCACACACACACACACACACACACACACCTGGGATTTTGATCTGCCAGCGCTAAATCTTTCCTATGTCTCTATGCCACCGCTATGGTCATATCTGACACCAGCCCAGCGCTCTGGCATGCACCAGGCTAGGGTAATCTAAGCTCAGAGTGTTTATACATGTGTGGCCAGCGCAGGCCACCACCACAGCTAAACGTTTACAATAATAGTCTCCAAGTGATGCCTATTATAATAAAAGTCAACTGTCTTGCCTGGTGCAGCAAAACCAATCTGTCGTGCTGATCTTATTATAGTCAAATTAAACTGTCGTGCCTCGGGCGGGGAAGGCTGTAAACCACGGAACTTGATCAAAAACACACTCCGACCGGCCTATCCTTCACTTTCATCACACACAGGTGTGAGAGTGTATTTACTCGGTACACAATGATCTGAGCACGTGGAAGCCGTGTTGGCATGGTAATAGTTGTCATGCGTTTCAAGGCACACAAAATGTTTACTTTCCATTTGTCTGCTTTCCTCTGCTGTAGATGTTGTTCGGATTCATACAGTCAACTTGTGTGTGCGTGTGTGTGTTGACGGAGTGGTTGTGTGCGATTATTGGTGCTATGGAAGAGTGTTGGAGGCTCTTTGAGTGTCTTTTGTCTGCTCTGGATTGTGTCTTAACTTGCATGGCCCTGGCAGCCATCGCCTCTGCTCACATCCCCTTGAGAAAGAGGGAGACTGTCTTAGACACAGATGTTTCTCTCTCCTCTGCTCTCAGTGACATGTCTTCCCTCTGTGTGTGTGGAGCCTTCTCAGGTTTAAGAGACATGAAGGCATTACCAGAGTGTCAGTCAGCACCTCACTGCCCCAGGGAGGGACCCATGCAGAACACACACACGTACACGTACACACACACACACACACACACGACATCTCTGCACGGAGGTTAGCCATGGCTAACTTTATTGTTGCAGCCCTGTTTTATGGTTAGGGTAGGTTCTTTTCTCATTTATTGACTTTGACTTGTGGGTTAAGTAAGAAAATACGTCCCATCATAACCACATGCGAAGTCTCAGCGCTACTGTTTCTTATTTCTGCAGATTTATGGATCTTGCTCTGGATGTTAGTGTAGTTGTAGTAATTTAAAGAGAGCTTTGTGCTTCGAGTCTTGTTATTCTCAACAGGAATTAGTGTTGTGACACTGATTCTGTCGGCGTTCTGAGCTCAGACACACTAAGTATTTGAAGTTACTTTGATGAAATAACGAGTGAGTCTTTGTGACTTTTTAAAATATAGGCTAGTAGGCAGAAACATCTACTCTCCACTTACACACAGCGGTACTGGAAAGTCAGGCGGGGAGAAGGGAAGGCAATTGAGAGATGGGCAGAGTTTCTTTCACACAAGGACCTCACAAGTGTTTCTAGAGGCTTGGGTCTCTGGGAAAGTTTTTGTAGTGTTTTGTAATGTCTTGGCTACAGTGAGAAAACTTTCATGTTTCACTGTACATGTCATTGTCAGACATACAGTAAATTCAGACTCTGGCAGCAAAGTACTTTTGATACTTTTATACTTGGCGCTGTAAGAATAACAAAATGTTAAATATTAAAAATAAAATAATTATTAAAAACGTATTAAAAATAAAATGTTTTATCGTTTAGATTATGTATCAAGAGACAATGTTCAATTCTGAGGCCTACGTGGTTTGAATGTATTTTTATTGGTTTGATTACAAATTATGATATTCACAATTTGCAAAGGTAAGATATATATATATATATATATATATATATATATATATATATATATATATATATGGAGCTAGTGAGCTAGTAGGCTAAATGTTATCCTTTGTAGCCGTGTGCCAATGAAAATGATGTTGCCTGTTAGACAAGCAGATTCTCTGTGATGCTCTCCCCTCTGGCAAGCTGTGCACAGGGCAGGAGGACCCAATGGTGTCATTTCAGGGGAATTTCAGGGAATTGTGTTTGAGCGCTCATGACACACATCGCTTCTGGGCAAATGTGTACAAACTTGCGTACGTGCACTGCACAGTCTCTGTCATTCAGTATTAATAAATGATCCTGAATATTATCACAGGCATGTAAATAGAATTGTTGAGCATTTTTGTTAAACTTTAATTAATCAGGCCCGCGGCATATTGTTAAATTGTGTTATCCCAGATTAGGAGATTACCGCCTGTTATCTTTGCAGATTATCCCCCTGTCACTTCACTCTGCCAGATCCGTATGGAGTCAAGTGATGTTTTCATTTCACAATGGAGTCTCTTGTGGCTGCCAGGATGATTAATGCTGCCCCCCTGAGCACAGGATCCCAGATCTGGCTCTTCAGGATAGCCAACGGTGGTATATAACACTTTAGAAAGCAGTTTAAAAGCCTCATACAGTGCTTTACAGCGCTTGCTAGCTACAACAATATTTTTTGTCTTAGCATGTCTTTAACTTTGGGGTTGGACCCAAAACGGCTTACAAAAGGGTCCGCACATGACAAGAGCGCCAGTATGTTTTCATGAACCTGGTTCATGGTTCGTTGGGAAGCTACAGCCTACAGTATGTGCCTATACTAGTTCTTGTCAGACCCAACTTTCTGACTGCTATCCCGTATGTGTGTTGTATCGTTGAACACACAGCCCACATTTTCCTTGCTCCTTCTGAGACATCTGTTTGAAGCACACAACAGGTATAAATGTTTTATTTATCAAGACATTTCACGAATCTAGTATTTTCGCATACCTCTGACAGCAGTAGTCTCACAATAGGGACACAACGTAAGTGAAAGAACTGATTGTGCATTGAACTGATTGTTTGAACACGACGGGAACGCTGCGAATTAATGTATCGATCTGTGTTCCAGCGATTACACACATTTTCCACACGTAGCAGCAGAAAACGCTGTAAAAAAAACCATCAACATGAAAGCATCAGTGATTAGCTAAGAGGAATAGCTGGCAGGCCTGACTTGGCAGAGAATCAGGAGTGTCATTGTGGTATGTTGTTGTTTGGTTACAAGTGTAACTGCACTGGGAGATTGTCACAGACACAATAGCAGCTCTCATTTCTTCATGTGTATGTGTGTTGACACTTGCTGTCAGATAGAGATGTGATCTGTGACTGCAACGTGATGGGCAGGTCTCAACAGAATTCCTTGAATGGCAGTTACAGAATTTTTTTTTTTTTTGCACATCAAAACTGAGTGTGTGTGAGTAGAATATAACTGAACTATTCAACTGTCTTGGCTCGGAAGAATCTCGTTGCATGTTTTGATTGAATCCCTATCCGTTCCATTCGCGATCTCTCCTCACTCGCAGTGTGCAAGGTGTTCCGCTGCCGCTTGGTTGGTTTCCCCCGCCACGATGACAAAAAGCCATTCAGAGCGGGTGAAAATACACAAACTTCGCCTGTGCCCAGTTTTCCCTCCATCACACACAGAGAGAGGAAGTAAGCAGTGGGTTCTGAATATGTGAAGATGCAGATGAGGTGTAAGGTATCGCTGCGGAGGAAGAGATTTCGTATGCGAGGCTTTGAACGACTCTCTGTGAGCCTGCGCCGGTATCCGCTCCCACACCGTACACGGGTAAGGTGACACGGGCCAGACGGGCTGCGGTCGGCCTCACTGGGGAGGTGGTGGTCTGAGAGGAGAAAGCCCTGTTGCTCTGGGTGCTATGGTAGACGATTAGCGTGGAGGTGAGGACAGAGAACGCTCTGAAAAGATAAAGAGGAGGTGTACCAGATGTGTGTGGGTTTGTGTGTGTGTGAGAGAGAGAGAGAGAGAGAGAGAGCATGAGTGTGTGTGAATATTTGTTGGAACCAACAGCTGGGGAGCCAGAGGTTGCTCCTGTGGTCCAGCCAGGTTGCCGTTAGGATCGTGGGATAGTTCGGGTCAGTGGACCTCCTCCTCCATGTTCTCCCATAGGCTGATCATGGCCTCTCTCTCTCTTAGCCACTGACTTCATGTGTATACTGTCCACATCAACACCATGCAGTTGTAACATGTCAGGCCTACTCTCATGGACTACACGACTTTGTTTCAAACAACGTATTCCACGAGCAGCGTCCCTGCGAGAGTCCAGTCAGGGATTGGATTGCAGTTGTTTAGGCTGCGCTTTCCTGGAAATATTCCTGTTACATGTTTCTTTGACATTTTCTTTTCCTTTGTGGAGGGATAAGCAGTGGAAGATAAAGGACAGCCACTCTGTGGCCTGCTGCCCTGTGTGGCAGAGGGGAAGCCTTTCCATTGATATCTAAAACTCCAGCAAAGCACTTCCCCTTCCCGAAAACCCTTCCCTGCCACAGGCCTCCTTCAAAGACCGGCCGTTCCACAACGGTCCGACCCGGCATTCCAACCCCTGCTCCAATGTTCCCACCCTGGTGAGAGAGACGGGCGGAGCTGGGCTGGACTTGAACCCAGGCAATTGTCTTCTCTAACCTTTCTGTTTGTGTGTGTGTGTGTGCACGTGTCCATGTCTGTGTCTGTAAAAGTGTGGATGGTGTTTTTGTTTGTGCTGATGATGTGTTACTGGCGTGTAAGGCCCTGCGACACAGACAGCGAGGGATGCACAGTGCTAATCTAAACACAGGGACAGAGAGGGTCGCTGATAAGGCGGTGATACATGAGCAGTGTTTGGGGGCAGTGGAGATGGAGAGGATTGTCTTCAGCACAGATAGAGGTTGGAAACTAGGTGAGTAAATCAGTGAGTGTAACACACTGGCCTGTAATTAATAGTATAATAAAAAGTTAGACTTGTTTTTTTTTTTAGTCTTCGGCCAGCAGGGGAACATGTGGGTTTAGAGTTGGATCTCATAGCTGGTCAGAGATGTTTTGCCCCTCGACATTTCCTTAAAATACTGCCCATGTATTGTGCTCTTTGGAGTCCGTAACAGTGCACCCTTGTCAGACCAGTGTCAAGCCCACAAACTATCTGGAACCATTTTAATAGAGATAGATGACAGAGATTAAATTCCCATCACAGCCCCGGCTCTGCAACACATGCTCCCATTAAGCAGGCTGTGATATCCCTTCCCGAAGGACAGCTTAACGTGCCACCAGTTCAAGATTGATGACTGGTATTAATGTGGATTACTTGCTGTGTGTACGTGTTTGTTTATATGTGCGTGGTTAATTTTAGCCCGTGTGCTACTATTTCTGTAATATCCCTAAGTCTATCGCACATTCCACAGTGACGCTCACAACTTGGTTTACATAGCGTAGTTAGGGCCACAATTGACGACTGTGTGTGTGTGTGTGTGCGCGTGCGTGTGTGCGTGGGGTATCAAGGTTGTGATTGATCAATCTCTCTTCCCTTTCCTGAGCCGCATACTTTGTGTGTTCTAACAGAGCAGAGTGGACTTGGCTGGCGCTCATATGAAAATATGAGCCTGCATACTGATTTATGGACCTGTACAAGAGCCAGATATTTCTTAATACAACGGTAATAGTTAACAACAGGCTCTAATAACAGTCTAGTACAGCTGTGGTCCAGCATATTAAATTCACTCCTTCCCTGCCAGCTGTCTCTGTCCCTTTTTACTTCTTAATTTAGCACAACATGTTTTACTAAGCACTTTGTACAGCATTTGACAGGGCTGCGATGGGCCTGGAAGGGTTTTGAAAATGAACGGACAGCCTTGAAAGTGTTTGGTTTTTAAAATTAAAATACAGACACCCAAATTCATCGATATGCCTCAGCTCTCTGAACCTCTCTCCATCCTAGCAACAACAACTTCACATCCCTGTGATCGATGTTTTTGTTTTGACATGAACGATTTCACCAGCATTTCATGACTTGACAAGATCGTGAGTTAAAAACGAGGCCATTATGATGTCATAATGGCATGTCTTATTCCAAAACATGCCAATTTTTAGTCCTTGAATTTCACCCCCAAAAAAAAAAAAAAAAAAAAAGATCTTGAAAGTAATTGAAATGTAGAAAAGTGGATGTCAAAGTGAGCGTGGGAACCGTGATTTCAAAAGAGCATGTGTGGGTCTAGAAATAAAGGGGTGGTGGGGGGGGGGGGGGTGTTGTGTGGGAGGCCACCAGCAGGAAAAGGGGGGAGATGGTGAAAGACGGGGAGGAAGGTGTAGAGATAAGACAGTGCTAATGTCTCTAATCCGCTCCAGATGAAAGCTGTTGGTGTGACGGGGCTGGGCAGGGATGGGTAGGGTTAGCCACTCCTACACACACACACACACACACACACACACACACACACCATCTATTATGATTTATGTCTCCTCCTGCTGTCAGAAAAGCCATCGCCATAGAAACACGGAGAGTAACACAAACACAAATATGGTAACAAACACCTTTTTCTGACTGTAGAGCCAGGGTGGTTCACATGCTCAGCCCCCGGTGTGTCCTGCGGTTCGCGCCGCAGGTTTCTGTTTGTCACTCCATCCCTGTTTCCATCCTCCCTCTGATCGCTACCCCTCTCCACCACACCTCACCGCTCATTTCCAGTTCGATCCTGTTTATTCTCTCTCTCTCTCTCGCGCGTGCACAAATAACCTCGTGGGCTTGCAACCAAGGCAACACACACACACACACACACACACACACACACACACCGTTAACAGAGTTTAGAGACACCTTCAATGACTCTCCTAGACAAGAAGGTATTTATAACCAAATAACCAAACAGGCACCACATAAATGCCCAGCAGTATCCTGGGTCCTTCTCGCTCTCTTGCTCTCTCTCTCTCTCTCTCACACACACACACACACACACACACACACACACACACACACAGCTGTTCTGCCTCTGTCCAGGGGGTCTTGGGTGGGCCAGCAATAGACTCATGGGGGGGTTTGAGGTGGGACGGGAGTGGAGAAGGGAGTTTGTGTAAATGAGGCATGTAGAGGAGCAGAATCTGGGCTCGGTTTGGTCACGAGGCTCTGTGACAGCTACCAGGGCAGCCAAAGTGTGTGTTGGTATGTGTTATTGCGGCCGAGTGTGGTCTGTGTGTGTGTGTGTGTGTGTGTGTGTGTGTGTATTTATGGGAGTATGTTCTTGTGGTGTGTGCGTGTGTGTAAGTAACCAAAGAGAGGTAGCACCTGCAGGGGCGGTGGTCCCCAGACTTCACTTCTATTTAAAGATCATGTAAGCAATGCCAGGGCAGCGAGCGAGGGGGGTGGCGGGAGGGGGGTGGGGGGGGGGGGGGGTGGCTTCCTCTGCTCACAAGGACAAGGGCAGCATTCATCAAGTGAGCAGGGTTGGGGTTGGGGGCACCGGGGAGGATCGACAGGGGTGCTGCTGGATTTAAGTGGGGTCTGTGGGTGTGTGGTGTGTGGGGGGGGAGGAGGAGAGGGGGATGGGGAGAGGGTGTGTTTTAAGGAGAGGAAGAATGTGTCGATTTGTCGAGTCTCACCCCCTCTCTAATCAGAGAGGATGCTGGGTGCTGATTACGGCCAAATGGAGCAGCAGCAGCTGGAGTGGGAGGGGGAGGTGTAAAGGGATCAGTTTGGTCCTGGCAGGGGGTCTCAGGAGTGGGAGGTCCTTCCTCACCTCACTGACCGCTCACTTTGAAGTCATCTGGTCCTGCTGCTCCCGTTGATAAAGAGTGTGAGAACAACACCTAAGCAGAGAGGAGAGAGAGAGAGAGAGAGAGAGAGACCTAGGGAGACTGTATTGCAGTGTGTTTGGGTCCATACTGTCCAGCCTCAGTTATGTTTGAGATATTTGATGTGTTTCATAGTATTCAGGGCGTAGAAGGACCTCTAACTTTTAGACAGCAGTTTTTAATAACTTGTCCCCCGTTTTGACATTTCAGAGCCTTGAATAATCCCAGCAGTCTCCTACTCTTTTGATGCTTGGCAGTGAACCGTGTTGTGGTGGAGTTCATGTCCCACTGCAAGCAATAATTGTATATGTATGTTTTTCTAATTGCATGTACCCCCCCTCCATTGTGGGCCTGCTCTTAGACTCCCAAACCCCACTGGTCTTTCTAGTGTTTAACAGTCCCTGAGGCCGGTGCTGCTGATGGTGAAACTGTCTCTACCTGCGTGTGTGTGTGTGTGTGTGTGTGTGTGTGTGCGTGTGTGCACGTGCGTGCGCGTGTGTGTGCCGTGCGTGCGTGTGTGTGTGTGATTGCTCCACACAGCCCCCAGGGCCTGACCACAGCCCACTGCAATAAGGCTTGTTGCCATGTTTACACGCGTGTTTATGTTTGTGAGGTAGGCGTGATTGATGGGTGGTAAGTGTCTGGAGGGTAGATAGGGTGATCGAGGGAAGGGAGGGATGAAGGGGGTGCTTCTCTTTTTGATTGACTTTTCCAGGGAGTTCCCGTTCCAGGAGGTCTTATCCAATGCTAATGGAATGGGGTGTACTACTGTACCTCACGTCAGCCTTTTTTTTCCCTCCTCTCTTTCGTCTCATGCCTTTTTTTTTTAGCCTCTTTTAGTTCTGCCACCGATCGACGGTTGAATGTTTTGAGCAAAAAACTCAATTTCAAAAGCAATTTCTGAAATGCCAGCAAGTCTTTTGGCATGAAGCACTTCTGATTTAGTTGAACTTTTACCAGACTGAAGCTCATTGTAAATGTGATTAGCTCGTTATGGTGAGTGGCTGGCAGTAGAAACCGATGGGAGTTTGGGCAGCAAACTTGATTGGATTGACTCGACGTTCTTCACATTCCCTGCAAGGCGGAGCCCCGAGAGGGCGAGCAGGGCGGCGGGTGTGGTGGAGAGATTGGCAACCCTGCGTGCATATCGATACCTGTCACCTTCAGATTTGGCAAGGAGAGAGGGATGAAGAGAGAGAGAAAAGGGAGAGAGAGAGACAGTGAGAGAGTGAGTTGCCGGGAGGCAGACAGGGACTTTCCAGACTCCGCTGCATAAATCCCAGCTTTGACAGCCAATCTCCAGCTCTCAGTCTACCTGCCCTAAAACGCTCTCACAGCACGTATCTCTCCACACGTGCGCTCTCCGCCCTCCCTACTCCCACGTCTCCATCTCCCGCTCTCTCTCCATCTCCCCCCAATTGTTTGACTTGTATTTGTTCATTGCCATAGCTGCAGCAGCCTCCGCACTAACCGAGCAGAAGACACCTGTAATTAGACAAGACGCAAAAATGCAGAGATTGAGATATGATCGTAATGATGAGTGAAAATCAGCGCGGGGGTGGGGGGTGGGGTGGGGGGATTAGTGTGCGGATGCATGTCAAGCCTTGCACTGATCTCCCATGCCCATTTGATGTGAAAATCATCGACTTACTGCTGTTGGCCTAGAAGATGCCTTTCTTTGTGAGGTCCATAGTTAGTTTCATCTATTTAATGCAACCTATTGATTCGCTATACCGACAAGTAACTGCCATAATAAAAGAAACACCTGAGTGAATGAGGGAGTTTGAATGGTTTGATCAATTCAAGATTCAAGAGGTTTATTTGTCACATATGCAGGTGTGCAGTGAAATGAAAAAAGTGGCAATGCTCAACAGAAATGTGCAAAGGGCAAAATAACAGGTTCACACTATTTACAATAAAAAACCAACACAATATTTACAGTAAGAGCACTTTAAATATTGTGTTGTTTTTTTCAGCGTGCACACCGAATGACGCCGAGGCTGCCGCTCACCACAACACAGCCCGAGTCAACACAGTTTTTCCTCAATTGGAAACCCGAGATGGCATTTCCCACCACCATCAATAAATTACTACACTATACAATTTCTCATTGAAGAGTAGCGTGAGACTTGCAGACGCTTTCAGAATCTGTGCCAAGGTGCATTGAAGCTGTTGCGGTGACACCCTATTCATTCATTTCATACGTGTGTTCCCTTTTTGTTTTGGTGGTTGTGTGTACATACAGGCGCTCCTACTACATGCGTTGTTTCTGGTCGTCATCATATCTATAATAAGACCGGGGTGTTCACATGTTGCAGGTTTCACACAACGTGCACTGGCTTTGAGGGAATCCCTGGAATGGTGTGTGTCTGTTACCACGTTGTTATTGTTGTAGGATTGTTGACATGCTTATAATAATTGTGAGCAATGGCTGCAATGCTTTTACTGGCGCCGGTTCAGAGGTAGTGGGTATAAGAATTTCAGGTAGTCTACCTTTAGCTTCACCTGTTGAATGGTCTTGTGTAGACTGGTAGAGCGATAGTGTTATTTTGATCCATTTTAACAGCGCTTGGTTCCCAGCAAATACACAAAGACAGTGACGATCAAAGACTGACGATACGAGTTCCAACTGGATGATGCTAAATCATAGATCCACACCTCTCTCACTCTCTCACACACACACACACACACACACACACACACATCTTCATCTCGTACTCTCTTTGAGTGTTATTGTGTCTGGATCTCAGGGAATGGCAAATTGGCACAGCGGGAGGAAAAATAGCACTTTGTTTTTCTAACAGGTGTGTGTGTGTTTATGTGCAGACAGGCATGAGTGACACAACTCCAACAAGACAGAACTGGAGGCGGAGAGATTCTCGCAGTTTCGTCACAACAAAGCAATACATGATGATAGAGATACAGCTATGTTTGGAGAGTGTGCTATAATGTAGGCCGGCATACAGCAACGGTAGCTTAGGCTACAGTAGGACGCTTTTGAAAACACGGAAAATTGTGGGAGTAGGGATGTGTCCATACATCTAAGCCCACATGGAGTAATCCAGAATATTGTTGTGTTATCAATGTTGGCACTGTAGTGTCTTTAGCCTCGCCTCTACACTACACTTCCTAACGGTTAGGCCTATGTAGAGTGTTGCTTTTTAATCATCATTTGCTCAAAGCCCACAACATTTTCATACAAATAAATATAATTTTGCTACTCTATCACTGATGGATATAACACAATAGTGATTCAACCTAGACTAGTTTTACTTCTCCTTTGCTGTTATAAACAGTTTTTGTCAGGAAACTTTTCCCTGTGAAAACTCTTGCTCACAGGATGTGATTTTTTTTTTTTGCGTTTTAACACCAATAGTGCGTTACATGGAGTAAATAGAAGAAGAACTCCATAGCCACCAGGGGTGAACAGACAAAGAAACAAACATTTGTGATAAAATGTGACCAGATTGGTGCAGGTACTCTAGGATTTGAACCTAGGACCCCTGCATGAAAGTGAGCTAAGGCACCAGTGTGGTTGTCTAAGAAACCTATAGGTAGTGTGTCTCTGTAGCCTGCAGCTCTTTATATGGAGTGGGGTTTGTTTGAAATTTTTGGGATGGACAGACGGACGAACTATAGAGTGCTATGCATCCACAGCAATCTAATAACCTAATGCACAAATGTTTTTATTGTATTGTTTATTTAACAGGGAGAATGCACAAAACATTTATTGTACCAGATGTAGCAAAAAGCTAATTTTCATGTGTAGTCCCTGGGCAGAGGCCACTAATGATGCGCAGGTTACAGAAGTAAAAGATTTAAAAAATCAGTTGTAGTGAGTTTAAACCTTACATTTTGTGAAGACACAGTAAAACACATTATAAAACACTAAGAAACCAAACCAAAAATAACAACCACCTAAAAACAAACAACAGAGGAACAATACTAAATTCCCATTCCCCCTCACACAATCAGCAATCCCAACACCTATAAATAAAATGTCACTCTGTAAAACTTGATCTTTGGAATAGAAACAACACAACGCAATCAGTGTCACAAATGTCTTACATTAAAGGCACATCGCCAAAAGCAATTGAGTTAGAAAAACACCAAAGAAGTCAAGTCAAAGTCAAACACTGTTGCTAAAAACGGGTACGTACAGAAACCGTCTGAGGAAGCAGATGCCACAGTACTGTTTGATTGTGAAGTGATCTCTGGAAAGTACACTGCAAAAACACCACACCAAAGATAAAAAAATAAAATAAATCAGATTACCACTTTAATTTAAATGTGATTTGCTGTTACAGTTTTGCTATTTACCTCCCATGCATGTTTTATAAGCCATACAGAGGTAGCCATTATGGATGTCACCTGTAATCATTGCCCAGGCATCTACTTTAGTGCACCATTAGTACTGCAGCAGCTGCTGTAGGTTATTCTCTCTCTACGTGAATGGTGTTGTATTACACAACGTATGCCTCAGAAATGACTGTTTTGCCCAACCACTGCTTCTGCCTGCCTTCTGACTGCTGATGACAAATTTAGTTTTGCAAGCAATTTAATTTGGGGGAGGAGCAACAGTGCATCAGTGGTTTTCTGTTGCATGTGTTGCAGAGTAATTGATCTGTCTGGCTGTGGGTGGGTTGCCAGGTTGGGGCTAAACCTCCCTCTCCTGGAGGGAATTCAGCCTGTTTGTCTTTGCCCTGTTAACACACGACTGCTCTAATTTCAGCTGCCCCGTAATGTGATGAGTCAAGGTGTAATTGACTGTGGTTTCTTCCTCTCCCTCCCTGCCTCTCTCTCAGTCCCTCTCTCTCTCTCACTCACACACACACACACACACACACACACACACACACACACAATGTGACACACACACACACACACACACACACACACACAAACACTTTCTCTCCTTTCTCCGTGTTTTTCTCTCTTTCTGTCTATACCTGCCTCTTCTTCTTTCTCTCGCTCGGTCTTTCTCGCCTCTTTCTCTCACCCTCTGTTTCTTTCTACCTCCAGGGCATCTTAGTGATGACGTTTATTTGGGTGTTTGTGGTTGGCAAGAACGTGCTTGAGTTTCAGTGTTTGACAACTTAGCCCGCAATCATGAGAAAGTAATGCTCGGGGGGGGGAGTGGTCCAACTGCTTTCACTAGTTTCACTAGTAATTGCCCTGGAATCTGTGGCATGATATGGGTTTACCACAGGGGCCATTCATTTGATAGATCAGTGGTTTGCTATGGTGTGCCCACTTTTACTGTCAGTGGACTAGCAGCAGGTTTGGTGTTGTGGCACAAGCTAGCAGGCTAGCAGGAGTTAGCTGATTATCCTTAAGCCATTGTCCCAGTGGGGAAAAGGAAACAAAACAATACTCCACTACTGTGTGTGTGTGTGCATGCGTGCATGTGTGTGCACATGCGTGTGTGTGCTATATTGTATTTTGTTGATACAGACCTTATATGTTTGAGGTTGTTGTTGTCAGACAGTCTGTCTTTTATTGGGGAAGTAGGAAAGCAGGCGACACACTGGAAAGGAGATTCTGGTGGGATTCAGTCTCAAGCCAGACAGGTATGTCTCCGTTACACCACTATTTCTCTATTGTGAGTGGAGACCTTTTTTTTTTTTTTTTTTTTCTTTAAGTGTTTCACTCTGTCATTTTTTTGAGTGCACAACGGAGGTCTACAAGTGTGTATATACAGTATAATGCCCAAATATTATACTGTATGGTCAAAGCAGACGCAAGGCCATGGAGGTATGCAGAGAGAGGCCATAGCTGAATAAATGTAATTCATATTTATACATCTGTCAAGACACACACCAACACACACACACACACAGAATCACATTTCCCACTCTCGAGCACGGATTTCAGCAGGCCTTGTTTGAGCAGGAAAGAAATGAAACCACCAAATGCGGCACGTATCCTGTACATTAAGAACCTTTTAAACGGATCGCTTTTTTAGGGTCGGGATATTTGCTAGGCGGCAGACCCCCAATGCTGACAGAGCTTGGCTGGCTTCCCAGAACAGAACAATATCCGAGGGGCCCAGGAGCCCCCCCCCCCCACACACACACACACACACCCCACACCCGCACACACACACACACACACACACACACACACACACACACACACACAGCATACACAAATGTCTGGCCTTTAAACCGTCAGCGCTCAGGCCCTGCCTTACATAATGACAGAGAATGGAGGCATTAAGGCAATTTGTTTGATTTAAGTTGTCAAGGCGTCCTGGACCCTGCCCCTCTTGTGTGTGTGCATGTGTGTGTATATGTGTGTGTGTGTGTGTGTGTGTGTGTGTGTGTCGCATACCTTGCCGGTGGAATAAAAACAAGAGGAATGGACAGGCTCACACATACAGACAGCAGGACAGAGAGGGGGTCTCAGTAAGGGAGGTAGCGAACATAAAGCAAGGTTTACGAGGGCCAGGGAGAGAGGGGGGGAGAGAGGGGGGAGAGAGGGGGGAGAAAGGGGGGGGGATAGAGCGGTGACAGAGCCAGAGGAGAAATCTGCAAGGAAGGAAAAGGTAGGGGGGGGAGGAACTACACAGTCAAGGAGGGGGAGAGAGGAAGAGCTGAACTGGGATTGCATCATGTCTGTTGGAGAGGGAATTGATTGTGTGTGTACGTGAGTGTGTGCAGTCCGCCTTCCTCCCCCCCCCTCTGCTCTGGACACACTGGATCTTTGCATTTACTGGCATCTGAAGTCCAAATGTGACCCAAAAAAAACCTCGGACCACTTCAAAACCTCAGGGGGAAATCTTGACCGCATACTGTGCGGCAAGAAGAGGCCGGTCGGAGACCAGATCTGATGCGATTGCTTCCTCCTTCAGTATATACAAATCAGATGACGTGAAAATCAGACAATCAAGAGTTCAGCATTCAGTGAATCAAGAAAACAAACTTTTGAGTGTCTGTATTTTACATCTGTGCACATTATGTAAACACTTTTGCATAGTTGGCACAAATATCTCTTTGCTCTCTACTTGCACATCCATTGAATCAGCCGCCATTCATCCTTTTTAATTGTATTGGGATCTGTCTTTGTGTACTTGTATCTGTGTTGTTTTTATTGTGCCTTGTTACAAGAATTTCCCCCCGTGGACAATAAAAGTGAAGTGAGCTGAAATGTTTTGAATGGCTTGCTGTCAGATGATGCCAGTAAACGCAGATGAATTGCAGCGACATCTTGAGGCCGTTTGGGCAACACTGGGCCTTGCTTCACTCAACCTCCAACGACATCTGGGGCAGGGGGTGGGGGGGCGGTAGGGGTGTGGGCAGGGTCGGGGAGTCACTCATCCTGTCTAGGTGTGTATGTAAAAGTATGTAAATATGTGTGTGTGTGTGTGTGTTGTATAAAATGTGGCGCATCTGTAGCCGTGTGCGAGGAAGAGAAAGCGAGGGAGAGAGATGCTCATGGAAACGCCAGAATGCAAAGTAAAAGCGTGAGCAGAGTGTCAGAGGTAATTACGCTGAGCTGTGGAGTGTAATTGAAGCTGATCAAAACTGCCCTCTGTGTGTGTGTGTGTGTGTGTGTGTGTGCATGTGAGTGTTTCTGTATAGTGCGTATGGACTATGAGTGGAATAGAGGCCCAGTGTTCTTGGGTCCCAGGTTGAAATAAGGGGTCTTTATCCCACGGCTGCGTATAGCCGTGGTGTGGAAGCACTAAAGGGCCAAAGCGTTTCCTCCATCCAGACATGGCTCCTGCCACGCGCTCCAGGTGTGGTGACCACTAACCAGCATGGCTTTTACCCGTCACGCCTGATGTGGAGCCTGAGGCCAACCTGGCTCACACACAAGCACACACACACACACACACACACACACACACACACACACACACACACACACACACACACAACACAATCCATCCATTTCTAATTTAAACTTAATTCCCCCCAAAGTGTCCATTAAGTTCCCTCCCGCCTCGCTCCTCACTCGCAGTAACGGGCATTCTGGGAGTTGGAGTGTTTTTCATTTGAGGTATGAGCTTTCTAATCTGATCTGATGGACTCCAGAAACAACACATTCCACGCTCTCGCCGTCTCTCCGCATCTGCGTCGCCTCCCGTCATCCTGTTAGGGATTTCAGTTACCTCGTGGGGGAATATGATCTGCAACGTTATTCTATCATCTCGCTGGAGCGGCGACCTTCGTGTCAAGTAGATCTGATATGTTATTCGTATTTCGAGATCGCTACATTAAGTTTTGTCTCTCTCTCTCTCTCTCTCTCTCTCTCTCTCTCTCTCTCTCTCTCTCTCTCTCCCCCCAGATCTCCTTCGACTTGGCCGAGTACACTGCCAATGTGGACGGTGTGGGAACGCTGCGCCTGCTGGATGCCATCAAGACGTGCGGTCTGACCAACAGCGTGCGTTTCTACCAGGCGTCCACCAGCGAACTGTACGGCAAAGTCCAGGAGATCCCTCAGAAGGAAACCACGCCCTTCTACCCCCGCTCACCTTACGGTAATACACATGTAGATACTCATGTGGAGACACACACACACACATACAAACACACACACACGCACAAGATTACTTAACTTGGTTAACCCTGCACCATTCTTCAAGGACTGCGTATGGCCAGATACAGACACACACATGCACACGCAACACACATAGAGAAGTCAGATTACTTGACTTCAAAGGTGTGTGTGTGTGCATCTATGTGTGTGTGTGTGTGAGCGAAGTGAATAGAGGGGGGCTTCAGTGCTCAGGCAGAGTTTGAGCTCTCCACACGCCCTCAGGCCAAACGTCTGACTGAAGACTGGAGTGGCTCTCACTTTAACAAAGACACCTTTATATCCACGGCACTCAGCACTCACTTTCAACACACAAACACACACACACACACACACACACTTGCTGTACACGTGTGCGTGAGATCAGGTTTCATGTTCTGTGTTGTCTAAATTTTCTCTTCACTGGCACTTTCCCCGTCTGTCAGCACTCCATCAGAGGCTGGATGGGAGGCACATACCATATGCAGGGCTGCTCCTCTATTAATTACAGAGTAAGGGGGGGGGCGCTGTTGCCACGGTGACCTCCCTTCACCTCCACTCTATGTCCTGACCTATGGCTTAATCAACGGGCGCCTCCCTTCACTTGCTCTGGTATTCCCCTCATCACGGGAGAAAGGGAGGAAGAGGAGATGGCGGGGGGAGAAATGAGGGGAGAGCTTTAAGTGCATGTCTGCTTTTGGTCAGTCAACAGGGGTCTGTGGTGAATGTTCCTGACGGTGAAATATGATCTGTGGTGCCACTGTACTGAATATGACATGTAGTATAGTTAGAGCACTGTTTCTCTGCCAGCGCAAACTAGCTGTGTGTCTGTATCATGTATTCTCTCTCTCTCTCTCTCTCTCGCTCTCTCTCTCTCTCTAAGGTTGTACATTTGTTCACAGAGTAAATAAAATCAACGTTGCGAGTTCACAGAACAATGTCTGGAGCATCATGTGTCTTCCATTTTGTCCACGCTGCATTTGGTGATGTTGCGATGTCAGAGACGATTCAGGAAGTACCCCCGGGTCTGAATGGACTGGGACTGGACCCAGATCAGCATGCCGCAATATCCCCCTGTCTCTTCTCTCTGTCTGTCTGTATCTAGGAAATACTGGTATTAATGTGTGCTCGTCTTCCTTTCTCTTCCTGTTTGTGTATCTCTCTGTCTCGTCTCTCAGGTGCTGCGAAGCTCTACGCCTACTGGATCGTGGTGAACTTCCGCGAGGCCTACAACATGTTCGCTGTCAACGGGATCCTCTTCAACCACGAGAGCCCTAGGAGAGGTGAGCGCCCACACACTCCCCGTTCCACATCGTAGTCATGCACCGGTGAAGCCCGGTTGCTCATGTGCTTGACAGTATAATACTCTGGCAGATGCAATCTTATTGGCACACGTGCACACAGACACGTGCGCACACACACACACACACACACACTCTGATACATAGTGTGAGTGGGTTGTGGTCACATTTTTAATATGTGCTCTGAGCCCTGAGGGTCGCAAGCGCTGGTTTAACCCGATTTACACGCCACCGCGACCCAAAATGAATACCACATGACTGGAGCCCCAGCGCTGCGCCCAGGTCAGCCACTCAGGTGTTTATGATTTATCCCCTAATGAAGGCCCCGGCCACGACCCCAGCCAAGGTCAGGGGTCAGCCAGTAAACTCTAATGGGGTTGCCACAGAGATAGGTGTGGGAACCGGTGTAGCTTACAGCCAGCTAAGGAGAAATCGGCTGAGACCGTAGTTGGTTGTAAATGCTGACGTGTAACGCTGAGGCGGATGACGGAGACGTATGAGAGAAGGGAAGGAGACCAAGAGCAATGGAGGCTGAAAGTGGAGAATGTCCACTTAGGCCTACGGGGAAGCGAGGGAGACGGTTGAACAGAAGGAACATGTTGAATGATGGGAGGATTGATGGCGAGAAGTATACGGGCTGAACCGCTGGCCCTGTAAAATTGTGAAATCGGAGAGACTTTCCACACATACACACAATAACCTTATAAGGGCAAGGCTCACTGCCCACACCATAACATGCCCTTAGCCTTTGGTCAGCCCTTTTTCTTGTCTCCCTCTTTGTCTCTGATTCCATTTCAGACTTTCTCTGCCCCCTCACTCTCTCTCTCTCTCTCTCTCTCTCTCTCCCCTCTTCCTCGCTCTCTCTTTCTCCTCAGTCAGCATTTCTGCAGCGGGCCGTTGGGTTTGCTTTTGCCACTTCTCCTGTTCTCAAGAGTTACTGCTGTTGTTGCTCATAAAGCAGGAACGCTGCGCTGTGATGTGGCCAGATGTCCCATGGCTGCCTTGCACAACCCAGGGTGGCGCTTGTGTTGTTAGGGCTGGCCAGTGTTTACCCAGGCCCCCGGGGCCCGCTGTGACCCCGCCGCTGCCGCGCTGAGGGGGCGTTTGGCCGTCTTCCCCGTCGCCCACGGGAGGGCCTTAAAGGGAAGGGATTGTGGAGGCACACAACGCTCATGACACATTTTTCATAGTTGGAGTTAGGACGTGTAGTGTAAGTCAAACCAATGTGAGATATCTACATATCAGTACACGTTCCTTTGCAGAGAGAGAATATTTAAGTAACGATCTGCAACGTTTTCATATAAATAAATGTCCGAGATTGAACCTATACCCAGTTCATGAAAGTCTTTGCATCTGCTGTGTCAGGTGACACGGGGTGTAAATATCCTCTCCGCACAGGAAGTGATGTGTTTTACATTCACGGCAGCAGCAGCAGCAGCACCAGCACCAGTCTGGAATCAATAGAGGAAGAACTGGGTAGTCGGTATGACCGGTGATACTCTGGCTGAACAGACAAGAGCGGTAACTATAGAAACTCCAGCTTCATCAACAGAAACTCTGAGGAAGACGTCACGGTACTGGCCACACTGTGCGATTGGCAAATGATCTCTGGGAAGCGCAGTGCAAAAACACCACAGACCACTTATCACCAAAGATGTTGCCAAAATCAATGAAACGATGATCCCAGAGATTTCCACTTTAAAGTATTGAGCCGTAGGGAAAAGCAGAGGAATCTTCAACTGTTTTCTGCTCTCAGCCACACTCTGAACGTCTCTGTCCGACATGCTGGAATACTGTCACCGTGCATGTTGGTGCGCTTGTGGCTGAGAGAGATAAAGGCTCATTCATTACCTGGCCGCCCCTCCCTCCTTCCTTGTACCTCTGGGTAATTAGTCACAAATGGGGGTGGAAGTCCATGATGTCAGTTTCAGTGGCCATGACATCACCGCTCCCCCACCCCCACTCCCACACACACAGGAAAAGGCTGTGATGTCATCCTCCCAGAGTGCCAGTTGCTGTGTACGTCTGTGTTTTGAGAAACAAATAGATAGTTTTCCCGTAACGACAAACATATTGAGTGTTCTCCTCGTGGTGTCGGACGTAAGTGAGCTACCAGTGGAACCAACAAGTGCCAAGGCGTGGTGTGGCGTGTTATAGAGGATGGCCTGGTGGCTGCTGGGAAGGGCTCGTGGAGGGGCACAGGGAGGAGGAGGAGGAGGAGGAGGAGGAGTAGGAGCGCTGACCACAGGTTTCCCTCTGCCTTCCTGTCCCTCTGTCTCCGTCAGGATGACTTAAACCCAGCAGGAATGTTCTCCCGGGTTTCTCTTACGGCTCTCGTAAACACCTAACCGTTCCACCAATAAACAGCCGACTGCTATTGTTCTGCAGCGAAAAGGTCAGAATCGGACAGTCGAGGAGGAAAAATAACCCGGTCGAAATCCAGCGTGAAGCAAAGCAAACAGCAGACCGCATCTGCCCGGCTGGTTCACGCCGCGGCTAGCGCTGCACCGGTTAGCTTAGCTGTTAGCCATAACAAACAGCCCTCGCACTGATACTGAAGAGGGGGCGGGTGGGGGGGGGGATTAGCGTTAGCAGGGGTGCTAAATGGACTCCATATTGCCGTGACATATAAAACGCTGCGTTACCCCACAGTTGCTTGGAAAGAGTGATAAGTAGGGAACCTGTCCAAATAACCAATCTGTGTTTATTTGTTCATCGTATTCATCAAACGCGCAGTACCTCATACTCCGAGACGTCTCATACCGAAGTTTAATTTATAGATATTAGCGGCGTGTTGATCTAAGGATCTACAGTAAATCAGTGCAATAGTATTCTGTGTGTGCGGGCCCAATCCGCCATTCCTACTACCGGCCGGCCAGCCAGCCCTCTAGTTGTAGGTTAATCCCCTGGTTTATTTGGGGAAGTCCCGTCCTTCTCTCCACCCTGAGAGCTCTGTGGTTCACGCTTGGCAGTATAGAATAATATACTGTTATGTTAGGACAGAAGACTAGCTAGCATCGGGGAAGTTAGAAAAGCACTGCCAAAGTCAATGCTGCCCCTTTAAACACACACAGCCACTAACCCCGTAGATACCTCAGTTTCGTCTTACTGCTTTTATTGAGGTTGCGCCTGAAAGGTCAGATCACATGATAGATTTGTAAAAGGATATGTTTTCCTCATATTTGAGCGGTTATTTTCAATGGATATCTTCGAAAACGGGAACGGCTCGGATGGGTGGCGTCGAGGGGGATTTGCGGTCTCGCCTTAGAGAGTACCTTGTAAGCTGTAACTCAGCGCGGCGCGAGCACGTTTTTTTTGTTTTTCATTCCCTCGTTCTGTCAGTTTCGGTGAGAGAGGGCTGAGTGAGAGCAGCCTAAACATCAGGCGAACTGTGGCCAGGTGAAGAGCAGCGTCTGACACCTCGGGGGAGAGCCGATGACAGAGTCCTCCTCTTCTCCTCGTCGAAACGTTCTCTCACGTGACCCGAAGGTTGCCTCCCTTCTGCCTCGCCTTACCCCGGCTCCTGAGGTGGGGCTCGAGCACGTGGTCGTCGAGGTTTCACCTTCACTCAGGGCTGTCGCCGCCTTCACATCTGTGTTTGTTTCCCCGGGTCGGCATGGTGACGAAGAATCCAGTTGAATGAGCGAACGCTTTTAGCGGCACTAATTACCACCGAGAGGTGAGGGCACCCCACTGCCTCCCTCAGCCCCTGCCAGGCCCCGACAGAGCCCGACGGTGGGGGGGGGTTGTGGGGGCAGACAGACACAGTTTGACCCCGGAGTGGCTGGCAGGGTTTCTGGTGCTGAATGGCATTTGGATGGAGTCTATCTGTGGGAGGGATTGGGATGATGCAAGGTCTTTGAACGTCGTTGTGTGTTTGATCTCCGGGTCAAACGCATTGTCTCATCCATGCCCCGCTCTGTCATGTGTAGGTGGTGCTATCAGTGTTTCGAGCTCAGGAGAAGCATGTATCATCGACTCCCCTTGCGTTCATCTTCTCTTTCTCTACACCCTGCCATTCTTTCGTCACACCTCCACAAACCCTTTGCCTTCCATCAATTTTGTTGCATCACACGTGATTTAAAAAAAAAAAAAGGAGTGACTCTCTCTGTCTTTGCCTCTCTCTCTCTCTCTCTCTCTCTATCTCTCCCTGGCACCCCTCCAACCCCATCCCACACCTCCACGCATCACATTTCTTTCTCTCTGCACCCACCCTGTCAGTTGAGTCAGCCCAGGGTGAGGGCAGCAGTCTGTCAGGTGTGAATAGACACTGTGTTGGCGGAGCCGAGCGTATGACCTCTCTTGGATGTAATGCAAATATTCTGTCTTCGTTGCGGCTCCAGCGATCAGTCAGAATGTGAATTGTGCAACGCCGGTGATGGCAGACACTGACAGGTCTTTGGCCTGGGTGGAATTTGGCCAACCCCCGACCCGGGAAAGATTCATCAGCCCTGCTGCAGAATCACTCAATGTTCCTACAAGTCAGGTATTTCAGTCATAACTCAGTACAGATAACTAGAGTGCTAGAAAGAAGCAGCTGAAGTTGCCAGGATAGTAAAGAGCAGAAAAGTTATTCCACCTATTAGCCGAGTATGCTTTCATTTTGAGGTAAAGGGGGCTGCAGGGTCGGCCCAAATCCCGACATGTGGGAGTGGAGGTGGAAAATGAGGGGCACATCTTTCACTTGGAATCTACCGCAAAGCCTTTCACCCCTGGGCCCTTGCTCAAAGACAGAATAGGATTATGGGATTTGCAGTTCTGGGTGAATTCCAAAACAGGTGTGCAACCCCCCTTTGTTGAGAAAAACTTTTTGGTTTCCATGACAACCCTGTGGCAATCGAAATCCGGTTTTGCCTACTTTGGATTTTTTTTCAGAACATGTCTAGCCCAAACAAGCGCGCAAATAAATAACTCCCATGTCACATACTTATTTTTTTGTCATTGTACCTTCTTTATGTTTTGAGATTTTTTATTTTTTTTATTTTTTTTCAGAATAACCTAGTCTGGGTTACCAAGTCTTTCCACATGTTTATACACACCCTGCATGTGACAGCTTTGCATGGTGAGATAAGTTTACATCAGGACTAGAAGAGGAAGTTGAAATTTAACATGACAACACTTTGGCCCTCTTAGGGAGCAAGTCGTCGTTCCGCCTACGAAATAGAAACGGTGAAAAGAGGCTGGAAATGTAGAGAGATGTGTCGACGTGAATAGTGTGAACCAGGACTTGAATCCATTCAGTTACGAGTAAGCGATATTTCCAGAACCAGTGCGATATTTTACTGAGTCAACACCTTACATTTCGTTTTCTAAATAAAGGGTCCAGTAGAGTGCACTGCTGTTGAATCTTGACCACTTGTAAACAAATACCCCCCCCCCCCCACCCACACACTCACAGTAATATATAGGAGTGTGAGTCAGAGACATCTTGAAGTCTGAGTTTGTAAGGTTGGGCCGTCACGCTGTTTGAAGACAGACTTCATAAGTTACCTTCCTGTAGCGCCGTGGCTCTGTTAGCAACCCTGAAGATGAGGAGTAACCTGCCAAGTCGAGGCAAAACCCCCTAAACCAGCAGTCTCTTCCCTGACTCCCCCAGACCTGAGCCCCCAGCGGACAAACCCCTCCGTCCTGGTCCCACATGCTTCCCAGCTGACCAGGCCCAGCGGACTTGGATCTGGAAGGGAGACATCTCACTACCGGGTGAGGGCAAACAGCCTCCCCAGAGTCCCCCCCTCTCCTCCCTCTCTCTCTCCTCATCCTCAGGCCCAGCTGGGCCAACGTAGCCCGCGTGTTACATCTTTTCTGTCCCTTCTCTGGCCAAGAAAAATGAAATGGAAATGGGGGGGGGGGGGGGGGAAAGGAAAAAAAAAAAAAAAAAAAAGAGTTGAGTGAGAATGAGTGAGAGGAGAGGGAGCGAGCGAGAAAAGAGAGCGAGTGTCAGTTTCTGGCACAGGATTTGCTGTCTGCTCGGTTTTCACGGCCCGTGGTTTTATTGGACTTTCCGCGGGGCCGCGGGCGAGGTTAAACGGCCACCGCTGCCCCGTTTGGGCTCTAAACCTCCCGCTAGCCCCCCCCCCCATCCTCCACCTCCACCCCCCCCCCCCCCCCCCTCCCCTGGCTGTCCTGCAGTGCTGCTGCCAGTAAAGGAAACACATTAACACCCGGGCCAGTAACAGAGCCGGCTTTGTGCACAGCCAGGCAGGCCAGTCCATTAGGCCTACGCTCTGGTCCACACCACACCAATTAGAACATGCAGGGAGTAGAGCCACTCCAAACAGAGGTGTGAGCTTTACTAGGGGACTACAGGTGTGCCTGGGGGAAATAATGGACTTTATTGCTGATTGGGGGTACTGTGCTGTACACTGTATCCCTGTGCCCCCCTATAAGAGCCAGCCCTGCTCTGCCGTGGAGTTTTCACAACCTGTGTTTAACCTGCAAGCCCGGGTTTACCTTGGATGTGGGATCAAATCGGACCCCTGCCATCGCATTTACTATAGTTACCAATGTGGGATCCTGTTCCACTGCCTGGCCCCACCGGGGGTCACGGTATACGAGAGGTGTGTGTGTGTGTGTGTGTGTGTGTGTGAGCTCATACATGTGCGTCTGTCCATCTGTGTGCCTGTGCAGCAGGATGTGGCGAGACAGGTATGATGAATGACTCCAGTCCCTGTGATGTGATAAAGGCCCGTCTAGCTGATATGGCTGAAAGGAAAAGCTGGCGATCACAGATGTGTCAGTGGCAGATGAATAATCGCTGGTTAACATTTGACTACAGCGAGCAGAAGTGATGGTGCTTGCCAGAACAGATGACCTGCCAGGTTGGAGAACGGCCCCAGGGCCAGATGAGATGATAATACAAAGACAGGACAGGTCTGACATCGGAGGGGGGTTTTCCAACCATTTATCTATGCTTCGTAGACATGTGCTATTTCCCAATAAATGTGTCAATTGATTCAGAATTGTGGAAAAACGGATAGCCTTGATGATCGGACTGGATTTTTATTTTAAATTTGTATTGTCATGCTGCAGCAATTCAGGGCAAATCTGAAGACTGCGTGGAGCCTCATTTAAACGTCATTAAAAAGTCAACCAAACATGGCAACAAAGCAGCGTTGACGTGGGGCCGTGCGACCCACGACCAACACACAACAACACGCTGTATTCTCTCAAATAAGCGTGTCTTAACTTTCTCAGGTCTGTTTTTGCTCAGCCTTTGCCCGGGGCTGTCGCTTTTTATATGAAATAATTACTACAAATTTGGTGCATTCGCGTGATTGGGTTCATGGGATTTTCCTGCGTCTGAAAGGAGGCTCTGCTCCATGTCAGGGCACAGTGATACAGTGTCGAGACAGCCCCGGCGCAATTATGGCCACGATGGATGCGGAGAGAAAGAGGCGAGCTTGATGAGTTTAAAGTGGCCTGTAGAAACTCTCTTTCTAAGAGGGTCACACAAGGTTATGGGAGATCTATATAGGGCTGTTGTGCGCGCTAATAATATCCTTCTTTTTTGACGGTCGTGTACACGCTTTCCTTTTGAAATGGCCGTGTTGTTATATTTTCTCATATCCCTATCAGCCATTTTGGCTTCAGAGCGTGACACAGCCGAGCCAGAGTTAAAAACCCTCAAGCTCTAATAAGCTGTTTCAACGACGATCGCGGCGTTATTAGACGTGACACTGTAATATTTAGCGTTGATATCCATCTGTATAATGCTTTGTTTTGGTTGGAGCGTTTTAGTCGCGAGCTCTCCACGGCGTCTTCCCCACCCGCTGTGGGAGCAGAGAACACGACACCGGCCCGCAGTGTCCCCGCCAAACACCCAAAACCTCCTTTTCGCTCATGCTAGCGGCGCAGAAATAGTCATTAGGAGGCTCATTTGTTTTTCCCAGCAGATAATATCGCCACGTGTGTCGGCTCGGAAAGAGAACCGCCGCCGGGGCGATCTGGCAGGGGCCCGGGCCCTCGCTGCGGTGCTTCTGGACTGGACATTCTGCACCGGCGGCGTTGGGGTGGTCCCCGTGTTTTTTTTTCTCGCTAACGCTGTTTGGATGGCTGAGGCATTTTTCTCTGGAACTTCCCTGTTTTTTTTTTTTTTTTTTTTTTTTTTTTTTGGTGTTGATAGACTGATACTCCGAGATTTGGCTTGGCACCCGGCCCAGAATTGACACCGAACCAGTGAATTAAAGGGGGGAAATGATAGGCCGAAATGAGAGAGGCGGATTCTGAAAGGATCTAGCGGCCCGTAACGTGAGGTGGTAACGAATTGCTTTGACTCGCGGTGGCTCGTGGGCTTTTTTGTGTTGGCTGGAGACGACTTGGAGCAATAGACGGGGGTTTGGTGGGGATCGCAACTCCTTCCACCGTGAGGCCGCGACCTCACAACCCGCTCCGTTTTTTTGTTCTCGGTTTCTGCGTGTGTGTGTGTGTGTGTGTCCGTGCAATGTCGTGTGTGCTTTGGACCGAGCTGAACCTCTAATATATGTATCCTGTGTAAATTCTAATTTAATTTAATGGATACTAATAAAGCATTTAAATGTGTTTTAGGAGCAAACTTTGTGACCCGTAAGATCAGCCGCTCTGTGGCGAAGATTCACCTGGGCCAGCTGGAGTGCTTCAGCCTGGGCAACCTGGACTCCAAGAGAGACTGGGGCCACGCCAAGGACTTTGTGGAGGTAAGGCACACGCGCACAATCACACACACACACACACACGCACACAGGCACGTTGACTGAACTACACACACACACACTCTGTACGCACCGCTTCAGAGTTGAACGGGGTTCAGATGTGCACATAGCATTGTGGGGGCATGTTTTCCCAGATCATTTGAGGCCGCAATATGTGATCTGCATGAAGCCTCCTATGATTCGCTGCCAAAAGAGAAACGGAGATAGAGAAAGAGAGCGGGAACGAGAGGAGAGGGAGAGGGCCGCATGCTGCGAGGCCACAGACTGCACTCTGGTTTCCCACAACTCACCCATGTCCCAGATCCCTCCAGGCCCCCCCGCCCCCATTCCCCCGAACGCCCGCAGAAGAAAGAGAGATATTAAGGGAATGCCGGGTCCCAGGGACGATGACAGAAATACGGTGTTTGTGTTAACGTAATGGTGCCAGCAGCAAGCAGAGAAAGGACTGGGGAGATGAAACGAACAGTGGGTCGCCATGTCCAGGAGTAGACGGGGCCCAGTGTGTGTGTGGTGTGTGTGTGTGTGTGTGTGTGTGTATGCCCACGCATGTGCACATGTGTGTAAGTAAGCGCACACCTCTCTGTGTGTGTGTGTGTGTCAAAGTGTATGATAGGTTCACGTTAAAACACGTGTGTGTGTGTGTGTGTGTGTGTGTGTGTGTGTGTGTGTGTGTGTGTGTGTGTGTGTGTGTGTGTGTGTGTGTGTGTGTGTGTGTGTGTGTGTGTGTGTGTGTGTGTGTGTGTGTGTGTGTGTGTGTGTGTGTGTGTGTGTGTGTGTGTGTCTGGCTGTGGAGATGAAAGGCTCGGCGGGTTGCCATGTCTGACAGCAGACTCCTCGCGGTGGTCCCTGTTATTATTAGGAGGTGATGGGAGGGGAGGGGGGGAGTCTTTTGAGATGGGGAGTGAGGAGGTTATTGGTGGGGGGGGGAGCTCAGTTTAACTGGGAATCTCAGTGTGGGGTCACTGCGTCAGAGTTGGGTGGTAGTGCACCGGTTCACGCTGTTCAGGTGGGGAGTGGAGGCTCAGCGGATGCGTCAGTCATGGCCTGATACGGGCTCAGCCTCCATCAGTCAGAATAACACCGCTTCTCTCCTGCCTCCCGTCCCCGGCTGTTTGTTCTGAGTCTGACTTTCCATCCTTGGGGTTGGGCTTCATAATATCGTCAAATAAAAGGAAGCTGTTGTGAGAAATAAAAAAAATGAAAAAATAGAAACGAATGTGTTTGTGTGACTTTATTTCTCACCTCACAGAACAAAGGATGACTTATAACGCGTTGCTATGCAGGGATTAAAAATACGTAACGCAAGAATGGTTCTCATTCTTGTACGAGTGGAGTGATGTTTATTGGCTGCGATTGAATAGGTTCCTTCGTCTTGTCAACCGTGTGTGTGTGTGTGTGTGTGTGTGTGTGTGTGTGTGTGCGTGTGCGTGACTGTCTGACTGTGTTTTTGTGTCTGCAGTACGTGTCACACTGCATTTGTGTGTGCCTAGGCTTGCCCAGCAACTGAAGTCACTACGTGTGTGTGTTGTGGGTGTGTGCGTGTGTGTGTGTGTGTGGTTGTGTGCGCCTGTCCAGGGCACCCTGCCTTGAGACGCTCCAGGTTTCCTGTGGGAACAGCCGACATTCCAGGCCTGGTGAATCAGGCACCTCCTCGCCGTGCGTCTCTAGTTTCGGAAAAGGCGGATTTCGGGAAGTCAAACAGAAGCCGAGGTGCTGAGGGGAACCGAGGTGGAGGAAGGGGGGAGACGACGGGAGGGGGGGGAGACGACGGGAGGGGGGGGGGGGGGAACAGACGCGTGTTTGTACATTACGCATAAATGAACCATCTCTCCGGCTGAAGGTTTACCCCACCCTGTAGACCATCAAAGGCATCACCACGACTCTCTCTCTCTCTGTCTGTCTGTCTGTGTGTCTCTCTCTCTCTCTCCGTCTCCCCCCCTCTCTCTCTCTCTCTTTCTCTCTCCCTCTGTGAAAATTTCATTCAGCCAGCGTCAGCAGTGTGTTACCATGGAAAAGCCAAACAACTGGCAATTTGTAAACAGAACCATGTGTGTCCGCTTTAGGCTGACAACTGCTTTTTCCCCCTCTCTCTCGCTCTCTCTCTCTCTCCCTCCCTCTCTCTCCCTCCCCTCTCCCCTCTCCCCACCCAGGACAGGGAAATTGCTTGTAATTGGCTGTGGATGGATTGCGGGTGGCAGTAGGGGCGTGCTGTGTGTCTGCTCTAACGACGTCTGAAAGCGTGTGGCTGGCTGGGCGTCGTCTCAGCCGGGTATCGGGTGTCTGGCCCGGGCCAGACCGGAGCTGCCCGGCTACTCTCAATGGAGCCCTTTATTATGGCATTAGGGATGTATGCCGGGAGCCCGATGCTTCGCTCTAAAAAAAAACGGGGGGGGGGGGGGATAAAATAATTCGGAGATCATCAATTGTAATCCTCTTTCATGGCTGATCTCATTTAGTTAAAAGGGTTAAGAGTTGGAGGGGTTTTTTTCAGCGTTGTTATTTGAAACATTTGGCCGGTCCTGTTTTGAAAGCGTGGTTTTCTGGGCTTTGGTGATACGGTACAAATTTCTGAATCGGAGCACATCATCAGAATAGGAAACCACCAGCAATCCCTCACCAAAGGCTCTTAACAGACAGCCAGGCGTATCTGAGCCGATAAAGATGTTGGAGTCGGCCATCTTTGCTTAAGGACCGTCCTCCCGGCCTTCTCCTCTCTCCTCTCTCATCCTAACCCAGGAGGGGCAATGCCTCCACCCTGAATTTGGCCCACGGTGGGTACAGCTGTTTGGAGGGCCTGCCCCCCCCCCCCCCCCCCTCCACCACTCCAGCCACCCTCCACCCCTTCTGGCTGCAGAGAGCCATTTCCTGTGCGTAGAGGAGTCAGGGAGGGAGGGAGTAGGAGCAGAAGTAGGCCTGGTGGTTTGGCCCTCTCTCTCCCCCTGGGCTCCATCCTGCCTCGCTGTCTACTTAGACTGTTTCTCTGTCTGTCTGTTTGACCGTTGTCTGTTTCCCCTCTCTGTCTGTCTCTGTGTATATGTGTGTGTGTGTGTGTGTGTGTGTGTGTGTGTCCCTCCCTCCTTTTTGGCGTTCACCATTTTGTACTTCTGGAAAGCTGTGTCATACTACAGACCAGTACTAGACCATTGCTCCTTCTTCGCCCTTATTTTGGTGAGCAGTTGCCACCCAGTTACCAGATATTTCCCTCTGACATCTAATAACTTGCTCTTATTTTTTCCCCTGACTGGAAGCGGCGTTGCTGCTGCTCTTGCTGCTCTGGCGGGTTGGAGTGTGAAACTGTTGCCAGATGAGATGTGGCTGACCCAACACAGTCTCGACAACCCCCCCCCCACCACCCCACCACCCCCCGCTCTTGTCCTACTCTGATATTTCTTTTCAAAATATAATTACCTGTGAAATTCAGCTCTTTTGGAAGGTGTTTCCTTGCCGTCCCGTCTACAGGTGTGTGTGTGTGTGTGTGTGTGTGTGTGTGTGTGTGTGTGTGTGTGTGTGTGTGTGTGGTTGCCCCTGTGTGGCAGTAGCTGTCTGATTCCTGGCATTGTGTGGCGTCGGTGGTGAGGTGACAGGACGGCCCCCGCTCGGTGTCGTTTTTCACCTTCTTTATTTTTCTTAGTGTTTTTTTTTTTTTTCTGCCGCAGCTGCCTCCCTGTGCAGTAATGGTTACAGATGAGGCTAATTAGCCAATCACAGCGCAGATCAAGCCCAATCACAGGTGATTGATGACAGCGGAGGGCCGACCGTCACATGTTTCTGGTCTGCGAGGTGATGTAGGGGAGTGCATTTTGGAGAGTGGGTACAGTAAGCTATATATTTATATTTACATTTGGGTCATTTACACCGTACATAGCACCTTTACTCAAGGACGCTTCGACAGGATTGATTGGACCCTGGCTGATCAAGGGGTCAAATCTGTGACATTTCAATGACAGGACGGTCTCTCAGTGGGTGAAGACTGAATACAGTACAGCTAACTCTTGTGTGTGTGTGTGTGTGTGTGTGTGCAGTGTGCGTGTCTGGGTCTTTATGGCAGTGATTCGGGGAGCTCAGTAAATACCTTTGCCTCGACTGTAAGGTTTTAATAAACACAGCTGGAGTGGTAAAGAGCTAATATGGGAGCTAATAGGGCAGAGGAGAGGGAGCGTTGGGTTTCATCCCCAGAACCTCCTGACCACACTCAACTGCCCCACGCCCCAACCCCCAACCCCCGCTGCCCTAACACACTCACATAATCATGCCAAAAGGACATAGTGTGTGTGTGTGTGTGTGTGTGCGTGTGTGTGTGTGCATGCATGCTCTCTAGGGGGTTAAACAGTGTGCACAATGGATAGTGGGAGAGACGGGGACAGGAGCGTGTTGACTTGGAATCCCACACAAGCAGGGTGAATAAACGACAGCAGCTGTGTGTGTGTGTGTGTGTGTGTGTGTATGTGTGCGTGTGTTTGTGTGTGTGTTTGTGTGTGTGTGTGCGTGCGTGCATGTCATGGGAGGATTTTGGGGCGTTAATTGCAGGTGAAACTTAACCCATGCCCTTAGCAGCAGCTCAATAAACTGGGGTCTGCCCCCTATGGCTCAGAGCAATAAAAGCTCACTGACACCCGAGCAACCTTTATAAACACACACACACACACACACACACACACACTATTGACAGATTTGGCTTATTTCAGCAGCATGTACATTTATAGAGCATGACTGAACATAAAAGTATTTTCTACTTTTTTTGTTGACTCTGATAAGCTACCTTATCCCCACTCTGTGAAGAGTTTAATTAGGCAGTGGAGCCAAGAGCCTCTAATATGTGTTGTTTGGAGCCCGGCCCTAACCAGATACCTTCCTTACCGTTGCACTTGGCTGTAACGGAGGTCTAGCTCACTTGGATAATTGCTTGGAATTTGAGGATGCAGAATTTAAAGGAGGCTGCTAGGCCAGTGTCTCTCTCGTGCCCTAGGGTTTCGTCTGTAGTAACCAGATGACTAAGATCTACAGTACCAGTCAAAGGTTTGGACACACTTACTCATAGAAAGGGTTTTTCTTTGTTTTTACAATTTTCCACTATTTTAGAATAATAGTAAAGTCATCAAAACTGTGAAATATCACAAAAGGAATTATGCAGTGACCAAAAATTTTTTAAAAAAAATCAAAACTATCTTATATTTTAGATTCTTCAAAGTAGAAACCCTTTGGCATTAACAAGAAATTCCACAAATTAACTTTTAAAGGCCACAATCACTATGTGAGTGTTTAAAATGATGATTTAATCATTGTGGTTCAACATTCTCCACCTCTAAAGTCTAAATGAAAACTACTTGTTGGGGGTGCATTTAAAAAAAATACTTTTTCTAAATGAAAATAAATGCATACACAGGCATCAACTGCTCTATTTATTTGTCTAAGAAACGAATTTCAAGAATTTAAGCATCAAGCCTTTATATCAAAATGTCTTTAAGATCATGAGAAACAGAAACAGGTGTGTCCAAACTTTTGACTGGTACTGTAGATATTATAAAACTGGAAAGACTCATTTTATATGTTGTGCTGCTTGTATGTGCACGAGTGAGTGATCGCGAACCAGACGGTGATCGATGCGGTGAGGATGGACTCGATGATGGCCGTGTCGAACTGGACCATCTGTACATCCTCTGCTGGGCCTTCTTGGTGATGGAGCTGATGTTCTGCTCCCACTTCAGCGGATGTCAGAGAGCCAGCTAAATATTAAAGATACAGGAGTCTAGATAACGCAGAGCTGGAAGATACAAATGGAAAAAGGGACGTCGAGATAGAGAGAATAAACTTGATTCTCCTGTTTGCCAGTCCAGTAATATAACGGATAAATAGGCTGACAGGGATTCTAGGGTTACTCCCCTAGTGAGCTATATCACCCCAGCCATCGTGGCAGTGCAGGGGCCACGGTTGGGTTAGTGTGTGTGTGTGTGTGTGTGTGTGTGTGTGTGTGTGTGTGTGTGTGTGTGTGTGTGTGTGTTCTATGTAGCTTTACAGACAGAAACCTGACCCTAGATGTGTCCTCATTTCTGGAGTGAGATTCAGGCTTATTCTCTCAATCCATAACCATGTTAAAATCTCTCTCTCTCTCTCTCTCTCTCTCTCTCTCTCTCTCTCTCTCTCTCTCTCTCTCTCTCTCTCTCTCTCTCTCTCTCTCTCTCTCTCCCTGCCTTTCTCTTGCTCTCTCATTTTCTCTTTTTTCTATTGTTCTGTCTCTTTCTCTCTTTTACTCTGCATTGCATTCTTCTAGTCTCTTTCGTTCTCACCCTTCCTATTCTGTTCTTCTCCCTTCCTCCCCCCCTCCCCCCTCCCCCCCTTTGTCAGTCGTTGGCAGTACAGCGCCGGGTGATTGGCTGAAGGAGTGGGAGTTGAGCTGTAATTGGCTGGGAATCTGATAACGTGTGATTGGGTGTCAGAGGTTATTAGTTGCTCGCTGCTGACTGGGTGACAGAAAGGGCAGCAGACGGAGCTGGTGGAGGGAAACGCTAGCAGGGCTGACGGAGGGCTGGACGTAGCCCAGTTCTTCTCAACCTGGGGTTTGGACACCCCCACGCAGTCATGGAAAGATGAATTTAGCGGCCTGAGTGATACTTCAAAGAATGTGAAAAAGTATAATTATGATGCACAAATATATTATTAAGTTTAGTTCATCACATGCACTCAAGCTGGGTGATCTGCGTTGAGGGTTTGACTATGAGAACGGGTGCATCTCTGTTGTTTTGTGGTTCGTTTCCCTGAAAAATGAAGAAATGCTTTCTCACGACCCCCGCTGCTGGCAAAGACACTGATTACCAAATGATTATTTTTCTGTCTAGAGGCTGCAAATATTCATGTTTTTCACAAGAAAAAGGTTTTTATCACAACTACGACTCTTGACGATAAACTTATACAGCAATATATTTTATTCCCATTTCAAAAATCATCTCGCCAGCTCCAGTTTGAGTTTTATATCAGGCTCAACAGGACTTGAGTACACCTTTTGATTACGAGAGCAGTTGTGTTACTTTCTAAATCAATAAAACCAATTTTATAGTTGTCTCTATCAATTGGGCAGCACATTGGCAGCTTTTCAACCAGAGCTGCTCCGGCTAGCTGGAGGTCTCTAGGTCTTGGTCTGATGATTTCACGGTCTGCAAGTCTGTCTCTATGTATCTTTCAAAATAGCCAGGTCTCATTCAGGCCCTGCAGGTAGGAAAGTCAAGGGTCTTTTCATGTTGGAAAGACCGTTTTGGACCTGTGAAGACCTCTCGCTGGCAGTCTAAGCCTTTCCCTGTGTGACTTATCTCAGTTTGTAGGCTGTATATCAGGAATCTGGCTTGTCTTTGTGATAGTGAAAATAAGAGGCATGATCATACTACCACTGAGCTTTAATCGTGCTCCAGATTAGTCAGTATTTCTAATAAGTTTGTAGCATGGAGATTTGTGTGTGTGTGTGTGTCTGTGTGTGTGTGTGTGTGTGTGTCCGCCCGCCCGCCTGCCCCAGCAGCTGGCTGTCTCTCTCAGACTGACAGGCCTAAGCTCTCCCCTGCTGGGTTGAGGATGAAAGCAGATGCTATCCTTCTTTTCCTCCCGCTCTGTTTTTCTCTCCCTTCTCCTCGCTGCCTTCTGTAACTGGAATCCTCAGGTTTCATATTGACTTAGCAGGATATTTTGCCCCCCACCCACCCCCAGTCCCATAAAAGGCACACACACACACACACACATATATATATATACAGACAGGTAGACAAACAGACAGAGAGACATGCGTAAACACACAGCTAGAAAGAAACCTCAAACTAGTTGGCTTCATGCAATGCAATCCTCCAATGGCAAACTATTAAAAGCGATACATGTAGCATCTTATTTTTCTCCAAATTAAGACCACATTTCCCATAAACCCCCGTTGCTTCCTATCACAAAAAGGATTTTGCTAATGGTTCTCCAGCCCCCTCCGTGGTTTTGCTCCGTGTGTGTGTGTTTGTTTAGAAGATCAAGAAGAAGGATAAGAGCCAATAACAGCCCTGGATAACAGCGGATATGCTTTCTGACGCTGTAAGCTATCATCAGTTTGAAACTATGCAGTAGTGGAATTGGAATAAAGGTGTGTGTGTATTTGCTTTCAAAGTAAAACAGTTCCTGCATTGTGTAATAATAAAGCAATCCGGCAGATTCTTCATGAAATCCAAGCCAGTGGCACACAATGTAAATTGCAGTGTGGAGGTCGCCAATCTTCTCAGTCTTGTTTGTTTACAGTAATTATACTAATGTGTTAAAATGAATGTGGTAATGCTTTATTGATGTTAAAAAGCCTCACGTAGCACCTGCAATGTGTCTTTTTAAAGTTCAGAAACACTTTTGGGGTGACGACACCTTTCTTATTTAGCTCGCTGAGCTTTTGTGTGGAAGCCAGGAGTGAGCCGGAGAGTCCTCTCACTGCAACCTCAGATCTGTGTTGTAGTTGAGCTGGTGTTTGATGCTGTGTTTCCAGGGGTATGGTAGGTGGCGGGGTTGTATGTGTGTGTGTGTGTGTGTGTGTGTGTGTGGGGGGGGTGAGATCCCACACAGGCAGCGGAGTTACCTCCCACCTGGACAGGATGGGGTGAAGGAACGGGGGAAATGGACGGGTTGACGTCTCCAAAGGGGGTGGAGGGGGGGAGGCTCAGTCCCCCTGCTGTGTGTTTAACGGGCGGGGGCATGAGGGTGGGTGGGTGTGTGGGTTTGGGGGGTGATGAGTAGGTGTGTGTGTTTGTGTGTGTGTGTGTGTGTGAGAGAGAAAAAGAGAGAGAGCAACAGTAGGGAGTGGGCTAGGGTCCCACAGCTGGCCTGTGACGCTGAGACACTCCCTGATTGGGAAGCACAAGTGTGAGAGGCACCCTAATGCAGTAATCCTTGCTTGGCGTGTGTGTGTGTGTGTGTGTGTGTGTGTGTGTGTGCGTGTGTGCTTATGTGTGTGTGTGTGTGTATTCTTTTACAGAAAGGCTAAGACCAATCTAGTGACGGATTGAGGGAGTGTAAGAGTGAGTTAGGGAGTGTGTGTGTGTGTGTGAAGTGTGTTTTTGGTCCAAGAGACAGGATGGATGGAGCAGGGGGGGATGGGGGGTCATCTTGTTTTAATTGCCTGAGGAGTCTGGCCAACTCTTTGGGACTGGAATGTGTGTGACCTCCTCTCTCACTGTCCCGCTCCCTCGCTCTGTTTCACACTCCCTCGCTCGCTCTCCGCCTCTCTCGCGCTCTCAGACAGTCAAGTGGCTCGTGGGAAGATTCTCTCTCCAGACTGGAGAGTGTCAAACTCCAGCCAAATATCACAAGAACCCAGTCTCATTTTCATCTCTCTCTCTCTCTCTCTCCCTCTCTCTCTCTCTCTCCTCCCCCCAGGCCTCCTCTCATATCACAGATCATAGTCATCTGGCCCACTCTTTTGATTACATTTTTTCTCTGACTGACTTGCCCTCCTTGATACTCTGCACGCATGTGTGTGTAGTATGAATATAAATAACTCCCTTTGTGCACAATTGAAAATATCTTTGAGTCATTTCATGTTTGTGTGTTTGGTTTGTTGTGCATGTGTGTTTGTGTATTTACAGCATGTGTGTGTGCACGTGTCTGTTTCAGGCCTTTTTCAAATTCAAGACATTTAAGGCCCCAAACACATTAAAATAATCAAATTTTGCTGGCACATCGTGTACTGATGACAGCTTTCAAATCCATCTCACAACCGTTTCCTATCTCTCTTTGTCACTGTCCCACCCAGTGCTACCTAATAAAGCAGAAATCAGCCTCAACAGTAACCTGACTGCATTTTTTTTTTTTTTTTTCTGAGCTGAACACCGCCCCAGGTACACAGAGGGGTTTTTCAGGTCCAGACCCAGGCTGTGTTTTCCCGCCTGAGCCCCGCTGAGAGCTGCCTGTAGTCTATTGAGCGTGGCAGAGACAGCATCCCGACCAATCCACTTCAAACGGGCCTGATGACTTTAATGGAATGGAAACATTTGTTGGGTCACAGCACTGAAAGCCTGTCTTCCCTCATCGGAGAACGCCAAATGGCTTCCTCATGTTGTCTGTTTTGCATTACTTATAGTGGATCCCCACTCACACAGATTTATGATATTAAACTGGGCATGCATCCTCAAACCGGCACACGCTGCTCACACACACACACACACACACACACACAGATAATACTCACAAACATACAGGCATGCGCAAACACACATGCTTGCAATATGTAAGTCAGGCAATTTGAGGAGTGGGGGTCACAATAACACAATAACACTTGATACGTTGCACACACACACATGCATTTATTTAATCGCTGCAAATATATGAACATAGATTTTTTTTTTATGCACACACACACATGTTCACACACACGCATACACGCAGGTCCTCCACCTTTTGTAAAAGACCTGTGCATAATTGGTGAGGAAATGCTGTGCTGAGGTGTTGGTGTGATGGATGAGGAGAGAACTGACATGGCATTCAGAGCCTCTCCCTCCACTACAATGAGGCTTTCACTGGACCCTGCTCATATTGAACTCTATCCTTATTAAAACAGCACAGGGAGAGCGGGGGATAGAGGGCTGTGTATTTGCTTTTAGAAGGTGGGACTTTCTGAGGGAGTGCCAGGGATCTCTTTTTTTTTTTTTTTTTTTTTTAATTAAGTGGCCCCAGCAATATGAGACTACAGTGTGTGTGTGTGTGTGTGTGTGTGTGTGTGTGTGTGTGCGTAACCTGAGGGGAAGCCCTGTCTGTGACCTGCAGCGATAGCCGGCGGTTTGTTTTCATTCTAAACTTGCCCCAGAGTTACTGGTTTTGCACCTTATTTGACCTCGGCTTGACCCCGACCGTCACCTCTCCCCGACCCCGTCACTCCACTCAGTACCAGGCCGGGGCTTCACGGCGACACCTCTCTGTTTGCCTTTCCCCTTTTCCCTTTTTCTTTTTTTTTTTTCTAGTCGTTCCATTTTATCCGTCTCTTGCTTTTTCCCTCGCTTTCTACATCTCTCTCACCCACCTCACGATCCCTTAGTCAGCTTCCCGTCACACACACACACACACACGCATGCATGCACTCGTACACAAACGCAGACACATGCAAACACACACTCACTCAATCACCGTGAATGATTGCACATTTGTCTTGACAGTTGCTATAAAAAGAGCCGCCCACTAAACGCTGCAGTCCTCTCATTATATCATTACCGACCCGCAGCAAGCAGGCAGGCAAGCTCTCCGACTTCTGTCTCTCTCTCTCTCTTTCTCCTTCTCTCTCCTTCCACTCTTTTCTTTCTCACCGTTTTCTTCTCAATCTGTGTTTGCAGCGCACGGGAAGTGCAGGAAGATAAAGCGTGAGAGCCGAAATGAGAGAGTCGAGATAAAAAAAAAAGACGCGGCGGGGAGGGTTGGGGAAAACGTGCCTTTCAGCGAAAGGGGGAATCCCTAGCTCCATTGTGGAGCGTAGGCCCCATGGCTCCAGGGGGCAGGCCAGCTGAAAGTGTTTGTTTATGTCTGTGGGCCAGAGGGGAGAGACGGTGGCCATGTTCACCAGCTACATGAAAGCACCACGCGCTCTAATGAGACATAATTACCGTGTGCGTGTGTTTACGAGATTGCGAGGGAGCGAGGAGCAAAAGGGAATGAATAAGCACGTTTTACTGCGCCCGTGTTTACGCCTTGTCTTCACAAATCTTACGTTTTCACAGCGCAATAGATTGCTTCATTGCTCTCCAAACCAGTACGACCTCAAAGTATAGACCTCGCGGATTGGTGACTGTCACGGCCTGTCATGCTTGTTTTATTCTTTGAGATGTCGAACTGCAGGCTGATGTGACGTGCCGCCCGCTCGAGGTGGGCAACATGTGTTCTCGTCCTCCGGGGGCCACGTGGCTCGCCTGGATTCACTTATTTTTTTTACCAACCGCTTCGGAAAGGGAAAAAGGACATCTGAGATATGTTTGTTTACCTGCTAAAGAGGCCGACGGGAACGTATCGACTGGTGTTTTGAGTTATTCGCCCCCCAAGGCATCGATTGTTTTCGAAGCTAAATGCCTGCTTTATTCGACGGTGTGCCGTGCAGAATGGTAGTAGAGATGAGAGACGGGTGACGTGACGGTTTGTGACCGGCTCCCCATATTTTGACTGTGTGCACGCCAAGCCAATATCCATGAGGTTTCCCGCCTGTCCCGTCATGAAGGCCTGCGTGGCCAGACCATGATGAGCTCTGTAATGACCTGGAACTGGAAATATTACTCTTTTTTTTTTTTTTTATTTACAGGCCATTTAGAGCTTTCCACTGGCATTCACACTCTCTACCCAGAGAAAACACAAGCTGCTGCACGGCAAACATCAGCCTGCGTGTACGCCCCACTCACTGAGAGCTACTCTGTGTTCTTGGGTGTGTGTGTGTGTGTGTGTGTGTGTGTGTGCACGTGCACACGCTTGCCACCCCAAAATAGTTTGTGCCCCTAATTACTGCTGCAAACACAGGTGTGGAAGCCAGGCCTCCCTCCTCCGCCCAACTCCCAGAGCCACCGTCCAGCACACAGAACCCTGTGTGTTCCTGTTTGGGAGCACAGGAAGTCCAGGTTGTGTGTCTGTGTGTGTGTGTCTGTGTGTGTGTGTGTGTGTGTGTGTAGAAAGACATAGTGTGCAACTGAGAGGGTGTCTGTGTGCGCTTATGTGTGTCTGTATCTGTGTGTGAGATGTTGCATGAGTGTGTGTGTCTGAGTGATTCGATGAGTAAGTGAGTTTGTGTGTGTGTGTGTGTGTGTGTGTGTGTGTGTGTGTGTGTAAGAGGGAGAGTAAGAGAGAGAGAGTTTGTGTTTGTGTATGAGCGAGTCCAGACCACACCCTTTGAAGTAGGGTGTGCAGTGTGTTGGGGTTTGGGCACGGACACACAGCCCCTCCGCTGGCTGGCTGGAAACCCAACACCCCACATCAATCAGACCTGCCACTCATACATTATTCATATCTCAGACGGGCACACACACACACACACACACACACACACACACACACACAAACACAAACACATACTTTCTCATCCTCAGCCGCTGTGGTTGTTCCCTCCTGCTTCTCCATATGGCAACAGAAGTAGAATAGGGTGGGTGGCGCTGCTGCTGCTGGGGGTCTGCGGTCATTCAACTCCAGGCACTTGAGTAACTAGAGGTTGGAAATGAAGGCATGGTCGTTAAATAGTGAAGGGTTCTCAGTCTGTCCTTGGCAGGCTCAGGGGCAAAGTACTATCGCAGTTAAACCTATTCTGAATCCTTAAAAAGACCAAAAGGAACTTGAGGCGCACTTCATTTATTTTATCTCGCATGTCCGTTTTTGAGTTTTGGGCGCGGGGCTCGATAAATCAAGCCGTCCCAACTATCCGAAACCAGGTCAGATCTATCACCTGTGTATAGTCTCCTGGAAAATAGATGGGTTACGTATGGAAAACGATCCATCACTCTCCACCTCTTGTCAATGTCTCTGTCAGTGTCTCTCCCTCAGCTGGTATCGTCTCGCTCTCCGCCGAGCTGAAAATGAGTAGTTTCCAGTCCGAGGCTTTCTCCTGACGTTGTGTTGTCGCGTGTCCTGACGTCCTCCGACCACAGACCGCGCGTTCTCTCTCTCCGTTTCTCCCGACCGCGGGCCGACGATGTCTGAGCGGATCGCGGATCAAACCTCGGAAGGGACGGTTAACGCGCCGCCGCCGACCTCCCGCTGAACTCGAAGTGACCGAGAGACAGACGGTCGTACGGCGAGACAAAAAAGGTGCAAAGATGGAGACACATGAGCTGCTTACAGACAGACAGACAGGCGGGCAGACGGACAGACAGGAGCTTGTACGCGAGAGCTCGGTTTGACATGAGAATTAGCTTTTTGTAAACAATGAGAGCAGTCAGTGTCAAGACTACTGACACCCTGGGGTGTTTAGTTCCCATCTCTTCAGAGAAAAAAAAAGCCTGAATTAGCAGCGTATGATGTATATAATGGGATCTGGATCTTCAGACCCCTTCACATCTGTTTGGCTGCGCCGGACGAGGTTGTGCTCATTACATTTTAAAAGCTTGTTTATATTCACATGAGGTCACTGTTGAATTATTGATTAGGGGAAAAGTGTGAGGTGGGTTTGTCTATTTGTCACCGAGGAAGGGTGTTCCCGGCTTAAACAGCAGCAGATGCCGTCTCTCTCTCTCTCTCTCTCTCTCTCTCTCTCTCTCTTTCTCTCTTACGCTCCACACTGTCTTTCCCGGTTTGAGTCTGAATAACGGTGAAGCCAAAATGGAAAGTGACCCTTGGCAGGCAGCGCCGTATTAAACACAGTGGGTCACTGTCAGAGAAACACGCTGGCAACGTTCACCAAACACACTGGCAAGTCATTCAGACAGCGTTTGGACTATTTCACCGAGCAGTTGTACAGTCCTTGGCAAAGTCACGCGGAGGTACACCCAGTGTTTTGGTAGAGACTCGCAAGCAGGGAAAGCTGTAATGCTGTAGAGTGACAACAATATCAATTCTGACAAACGACCCTTCTCCGCGCCCTACCCAGCGTTTTAAATACTTACTGGAAACGGTGCAAAAACAAAGGGCATTGTTGAGTGAGGGATTTCACTGGCTATCAGGACTGCTGCAGGAATGGCTTAATGGTCTACATGCTCTGTTACAGTAGCCAAGGGGCCCCATTTTGGGGTGTGTGCGTGTGTGTGTGTGCATATACATCCATGGTGTGTGTGTGTGTGTGTGTGTGGGCTAGGGCAGGATATGAGGAAACCTCGGAGCAGCTCTGTGGATATTTGTTCGCATTAACTTGGAACGTTTAGTTTAAACAGTCATCGAGCTGGGTTCAGGTCTAGTTCGCTGTGTGTGTGTGTATGTGTATGCACACGCACACACGTATCTTGTGTGTTGCATATTTAGAAATGTACTCTTTGTTGTTGGCTAAGCTCATGGTGTACCTCACCACAACGGCTGATCAAGGAATGGTGTGGTGAGTAGCAGGCAGCTGTCAGAGTGTATGGTAATCTTCTACGATGAGCTTGATGTGAAGAACACCAGATCCTCCTGATGCTGTTGAATCCCCCCCCCCCCCTTTCCCTCTGGGCAGGGCATGGGTTTAACTAACCCCACACACACACACACACGCACACACACACACACTTGATAGCCAATAAGGCACCAGTGTCAGTCCAAAGATCCACAGATGGTCCTGTGTTCGAGTGTTAGTGTGTTCAGATGGGTCCGATAGGAGAACCGTGGCTCCCAGGTTGTTGTATATTTACTCACGGAGGAGAGACTCCAAGACTCGTTCCTTGTTCATTTTACTGGGCATCACTCCGAGTTATAAGGAGATTATGGCAGATTCAGCCGAGATTACGAACAAAAACCTGCGATATTGTGTTTCATGCAGCTCACGGCGAAACGGACTAAAAATGATTAACATGTTATCCATTTCTCGTCCTTGTCTATTTTCACATCCACCACTTATGAGATCCGTTTTCCTAGCGTGAAGGGGGATTTCTGTGCCGCGGGGCCTATTGGGTGTTCTCCGGGCGGCCTCGTTCACCTGCCGCATGCCAGCTATTAGCTCGCTGTAGCTCCGAAATACACGCTAGCAACGCGAATTAGCTCATAACGTGACCCGGGCCGCACTAGCCGCTGACCCCATCCGTCTTCATTAAGCTTCAGTTATCGGCTATAATTGTAATTGCCGTGCCTCTCGGGCTGCATGAGAAATACTGGCATGTTGACCGTGTTTTTTGGTTCTGGCCATAATTCACCGGCAGAGCCTCCAAAAACCCGGCGCTGCCAGTCCGTCCAGGCCAGGGTGGAAAGGTTAAGGGGTTCTTGTGGGGGTTGTGGTGGTCGGCGGGGGGCGGGGGGGCGGGGTCATGGGTCTTGGGTCATGCCTCTGGTGAGAAGCGCTGTCAGCGTCCACTCCCAGAATGCCGATGCTGAGGTCAGTCTCCGCTGGCCACGCTGAGAATCATGGGAAAGCATGGTCGGCGATTAATCACAGCCAATGAGGCGGAACCGGCATGCTAGAGACGGCACTGACACCAATTATTGATGCGTGTGTGTGTGTGTGTGTGTGTGAGCGAGAGAGAGAGAGAGAGAGACAGAGAGAGAGAGAGGGAGTTGTGGACATTAGGTGTGTAGCTGTGTGTTTGTGTCTGCATGCTAGCTGTTTGACCGCTGACATCATCTTGACCGTCGTGTCTGTTTTTTACCCGGTCGGCTCCTTAGTTACAGCAGAGGGAAAAAAAAAAACGAGTGCAAAACAATATCTATTGCTGTAAGGGTTGATTATTTTTCTGTCCGACGTTGAATGGATCCTCTTACCATGTGACCCGCCGCGTAGCCCTCGCTGACGTCATCCCTGATCCCACTGTCTATTACCATTCACTCAACTCCACTTTTTTTTTTTTTTACTGTGGAGAAAAATAAGAGCAAAGCGATCCCTCGTCCCGTTAGCCCTCATGTTAGGTTACTGCCGTGGAAAAGCACGACACATTACAGATCCACTTCAAAACCATAAAAAGCAGCAATGTAATGTCTTGTAGAACGTCTGCGTCTGATTGTTTTTCACGTCTGATATCAAACACGTCCTGGCCTTCTGCACCGTTGCCCACAGATCGGTGAAGCCTGCATGTAAGTCACGCTACTTGTTTCCACACGCTAACGTCTTTGTCTCTTTCCCTCTGCTCTTCCATCTGCTGTCCTGTCCCGGGTCTGACCGCACCTCTTCGCTCTGCCGCCACTCAGGTAAGATGTGACTCTTCTCCTTGATCCGTCGGCAGGCTGCCGTCGAGTGTTTATGTAGCGTTGAGTGTGTGCGAATGCTTGTTTCTAGCAAAGTACAGTCATTGAAGAACTCCTGTACCCTGAGCTTTCGCAGCAGCCGTCTGTCCATGTCCATGCTGGCTAAGTGATGACAGGTGTGTGTGTGTGTGTGTGTGTGTGTGTGTTTGCATGTGTATTGAATGTGTGTGTGTGTGTGTGAGAGAGAGAGAACGGGAAAGAGAGAGAGAGGGGGGGGGAGAAAGAAGCATTGTCTCTGACCTTGTGTACAGTAGTCCTACAGTAAGAAAGGTTTTTCAGTGTGTGTGTACGTGTGTGTGTGTGTGTGTGTGTGTGTGTGTGTGTGTGTGTGTGTGTGTTAGTGCATTTTAGTCCGGCGTTGAGTGGCGTGTCGAAGCCTCCAGCAGTTTCCCGGGTGCTGAAAGCAGGCCAGTGAGTTGTGACGGCTTTGCAACTCGTTTAAAAAACCCCTCTGTCTGTCTGTCCGTCTGAGTATTAGCACCTCTTTGTCTGCTCTCACACACTCTACTTTTCCTCAGACAGAGCCGATGACAAGGTGCCTGCAGCAAAGTGTGTCAGACGCACACATGCACCGCTTACCTGTGCACGTGTCGACGCACACATGCGCCGCTTACCTGTGCACGCGCAAACATCTTTGGCTGCACTGGACACAGTATAAAAGCTAAACTTGCTGATCCAGGAGTATTTGGAGCGAGCACAATGTGAATCACTGTTGAAGCTTGGTTTCGAATCAACACAGCGGCTTTCTTTTTTATTGCATCTGAGGGAGTAGTGTGTGTGTGTGTGTGTGTGTGTGTGTGTGTGTGTGTGTGTGTGTGTGTGTGTGTGTGTGCAGGCCCTGACTGTGTGGACGTTGTGTTTTACAGTGAAGAGGACGTCCATAACAGGATTTCTGCAGTTACAGGCCTCACGCGTGACACACGTATGAAGTGTGTCCAATGCGTTTGTTGCTCCCCTGTGATTCCAAGGGCCGTGATTCATGCCTGCTTGAGTGTGAGCGTGCGTGTGTGTTCGCATGGGAGTGTGTGTGTGTGTGTGTAACATAACCCACCAGCTGTCCACTCTCTGTTATCTCTCTGTGTGTGAGGGTTTAAGCTTGGTGTAGGTTATGTGGCAAATGACCCCCCCCACCCCCTCCACCCCACCCAGACCCTCCTCCTGTTCCCACAATCTCTTTACAGGCCATCTCTTCACTGTACTGCAGTCGTCTGTCTGCCGCCCTGTCCGAGGTGTGTGTGTGTGTGTGTGTGTGTGTGTGTGTGTGTGTGTGTGTGTGTGTGTGTGTGTGTGTGTGTGTGTGTGTGTGTGTGTGTGTGTGTGTGTGTCTGTGACCAAGGACCAGGCTTGCTAACGTCTGCTGTTATTGTTGCATGTGTTGGCTGTATCCTCACCATGAAATCCCAGAGGTCACACTCAGGTTTTAAAGAGACAGTAGTTCATTTAGTCCGCTCTCCCCTTCACTGGCCACAGGGGACAGGCGGTGCGTTTGAGTACAGGGGGAAAAAAACGGGAGCTACGATTCTTGAATAGGTATTTGATTGAAGACTCAATAAAGTGATGCATTGCCATGGCAACACGTTGAGCCCTCCGTCTCTCCGAGTCGCATGCACTGTCCACACATGAAGCAAGCCTCTGAACAGTGACTAAGGAGTAGGGGTGGGTGATAATCGTGTTTATAATCGTAATCGCGATTTTAATTATGTAATCACGCCAAATTTTCAAAATCGTTGATTTCGATTGTTATTTAGGCTACAAGAACGAGGAACGTCTACAAGCGCCAGTGAGCAAAGCAACCGGTGTGAGTGTCTGTGTGTGTGTGTGTGTGTGCGTGCATCAGACGTAACATCACTTTCCCGCGAATGAACGGGCCAAATACTTTCCCCAATACTGCGTTCATGAACTGTCCCCTTAAAAAATACTACGTGGTATTCAGTCACGTCCCTCCGCCCCGTCCAGTAACCGTGTTCAGACAGGCTTCGACCGTTCGTTTTTTTGCGAGCCGCGAGCGAATGTGTCAAGCCGGGCAGGAAGTCAGACACAGGAACGGCATGGAGCATCCGGTTAATTTCAAAATAAAACAACTAAAATAATCGCTCATTTATCGCAATCGAGTTAAAAGTTTGAAATAATCGCTATATTGATTTTTAGTCATATCGCCCACCCCTACTAAGGAGGGTCAACTTTTGCTGTGCATCCCACAATTCTTTGAGTTTATGTGGCAGGCATCAAAGTGTAAAAATCTCCACATCTGTAATGGATATGAGAGTGGTAGTTTACTCACAAGTCGTCGCTACTGTACCACTCTGTAGCCAACCTCAACTGCCAGTGTAAATTCCCACTGTTAATCTCCCATGTCAAATGATTGCGCAGTCCCATGAACTGTGCAATGCTGCTCGACAACTCCTTGTAACAGGGTTTGGAGTGATACACCAAGGGTGGGCCAAAGAGAGAAGGCCACCATTTGTAAAGTTTCTCACAGCTGGTTAGGAACAGGGGAGTGTGTTTTATGTGTTTGTGTGTGTGTGTGTGTGTGTGTGTGTGGTGTCATCAGCAGGATCCATGGCTTAGGGTCAGGGTTGTAAATCAGCGGGGGTAATCTCCGTGGCGATTGGGTTGGTGCCGAGGTTGTGAGGGTGGCGGCGAGCCCCTGTAGAGTCATGTTTCTCTGCACTGGTCCTGAACTAACACGGCGCACGCGCACACACACACACACACACACACACACACACAGCATGCAGTGAGTCAAACATGTCAAAATGGGCACACAATTTATCAGAGTGTTAGGGGAGTGAATATGCTACACAGGTGGGAGAGAACAGGCGTTTATATTAGTTGTAACGTCAAGCGGGGGTACGGTCGTATCCTCGGCACATACCGCGATGAAGGAAGATGTGATCCGCCGTGCAGTGATTTGTGCTCGCGGTCATATCAGAGGGATCCTCGTGGCTCTCGTAAATCATCAACACCTCTACTCCCTGAAACATTCCACCCTCTCTCGTGTCAGTTTGTCTGTCTCTTTCTCTCTCTGACCTCTCTCTGTCTCCCTTTCACTCCCCCTCTCTCTCTCTCTCTCTCTCTCTCTCTCTCTCTCACCCTGTCCCTTCCCCTCTCTGCGGTCCTGTCGTGGAGCTCTTCTGTGTAATCGTTTCTCCCCTCTCCCCGTGTCTGTCAGTGCGCCCACCTCTCTAAACCCCCCCAGGCCCACTGACAGACAGAGAGCCCCAGGCAGCGGCTCGTTCCCCGGGGCCCGGTGGCACACGGTGGCCCCGGGGCCCCCCACACACACACACACACACACACACCGACGAGGTGATAAGTGACTTCATGAGCTTCCTTACACACTCGCCCGCTGGGACTTAATCACAAGCACACACTGGACTAATGCGTTCTCACCCAGGCTGTAAAGTGCAAACCTCTCCCCCTCCTTTGTTTTCACTTCATCCCCCCTTGCCCTCCTCTTCCTCTCACCCGCCTCCCTTATTCTCTCCACCCTCGTGAGGCTGTATTTATGTGCGTCCCCCTCTTCGCTCCGTGACGGATTCAGTGCCTCCATGCCCCATTTCACCAACCGGTCCCCCGCTTTATGGCCGTCTTCTCTCGTGTGGTGCGCTGGTGAACTGGCTCCTCCTGAAACAGGGGCTTGGGAAAAAGAAAGGGCCTGCTATGTGAGGAGAAAGCTTGGAGGAGGTGGAGGGGAGTGGTGGGGAGGGGAGGGGAGGGGAGAAGAGCGACCTGGGTGTTCCATGAGAGTGGACCTCTTGGCTGTTATGCTTTCTAATTCCCCCCAGCGCAGAACAGCAGGGGGGAAGAGAGAAGAGAGGGAGCGGGAGGAGGAGGAGGAGAAGGAGGAGGAGGAGGAGGAGGACAGTGAGAGTGAAGGAATAGTGTTTTCACACCAAAGGAAAGCAGGCGGGTGGGCCAAGGGAGAGTCTCTGTGTATATCAGTGCACGCCGATGTCTTTATCCCTGCTCTGAGCCCGAAGGCCCAGAGGTAATGATGCCTAAAGTGAGGTTGGTGGCAGAGTAATGTAATACACACTCACACACACACACACACACACGCACACACACACATAAACATACACACACACACACACCCCCACCTCCCGTCTGGATCCAATAATCTGTCATTTAGCCCTGGGTCTGGAACAGATTCACATGAAGGGCTCAGGTCCTCCAGCCCGAGCCCCCTCTCATCCTACCGGGTGCGGCCCGCCCTGCACTCCACCCTGACCTTTACTCCCTGACCCCCTCCCTGATGGCCAGTTCACCCAGACCCGCCCCAGTCTACTCCAGAACCCCCGAACCCGAACGCCCCATCATCTGGTTCTGCTTGCCCATCCCGCAACCCCCCCCCCCCCCCCAACCCGCCTGGCCCCTCCCCAAGGCCACAGGAAATAGCTGGAGAGTTTGCGGGCCCGTTTCCCCCGGGGGTGGAATTAACAGGTGCACCAGTGTTTGTTTCAACTTTTCCCCATTACCACTGGATAATGGTAATAATAAACATGGCAGGGCCAGGTGGGGCGCTGTCTGTGGCTCTCTCTCTCTCTCTCTCTCTCTCTCTCTCTCTTCTCTCTCGCTCTTCTTTCTTGTTTTCAACCGTCGATAAATATACGAGAGATTTAACGAGAACTGCTGGGGGATCCAAACCAACTAAGCTGTGTTGTCCAGCATCCAAAACGACGATGCGATAGTCTCCCCGGGCGTCCAAGGGCTCCCGATGAACTGAGTAAGGGCTCGTTAATCTAGGCCCCTCTCCTCTAATTGTCGGCCATTTTCCTGAGCTGCCATTACAGCAGGTAGATCAGCCATCTTGTTCTCATATTACCTGGGTCCCCCCCCTTAAGTGAGCCATTGAATTGGGTAATAGCGGGAGAGCGGCAGTTTAATAGCGTAGGGGGTCACCTTTGGGGGTCGAAGGTGGGAGGTCAAATGTTGCCATAATCCCAGGCTCCAGGTTCAGCCCATAAATAAGAGTTTAGCAGCTAGGGGGGGGGGGGGGGGGGGGGGTGGAGTGGGAGTAGGGGGTAATTGATTTGGGGAGGGGGGCGTAGACATATTTCACCTGGAGAGGAAACGGAGTTGACAGTTTACAACCATCATTGGATTAGCACCTCTGGGTGTTTGTGGGACGGGGTAAAATACGGGATTTTAACTCGTTAGTATCGATGATAAAGTTGCGCAAAGGATGAAATGATTCCCACGCATGATGCTAATGGGGATCCTATCTTTCTCTCTTTATACATGTAACACACACGCACACATGCACACACACACACACACACACACACGCTAGAGAACCACGTCATGATTGTTTGCAGAAGGCAGGAGTAGGGTTTATTGTTAGCGCTCCATTTCGTTTTACGTTAGCTAATATGTTTTTTTGCAACAGGTAACATGAGACTCTGACTTGCCGGGAAAAAGCACAGATGAGGTCGAGTGACTGTTAAAAAAAAAAAAAAAAGAAAGAAAGAAAACAGTGAAAGAAAGAGGGGAAGGAAGGCAAGCTGAAAAGACAGACCCTGTGAGATTGTTAGTGTGTGTGCGTGGGAGGAGGGGGGATGGAGGGAGATGGAGGTAAATGGACGTCTAACATGAAACTCCTTGTTCACTTGATCCGACGGTGTTTTTGAAGCAGCCAGCTCCCCGAGGACTGACATGTAGGTGAATGGACGCTTTCTGACTCATTAGCTTTTATAGCCGTACATGAATCACACATTATTGTATCAATCTCCAGCGCTGGGCTCTCCGACTGCCTCTGACGTACCGTGAATGTCACATTTCTGGCTTCTCGCGTTCATTGATAACCGTGTTTTGATTAGCAGAACAATCTCCCAGGCTGAAGCCCCCATGCAGGATAACAGGAGCAAGCGGGTGAGTGACTGCTTCCTGTATAGACAGGAAGCAAGGGGGCTTTTTATGAGGGCAATGCATTGATTTCCTTTGCATGCCAGGTCCGGGGAGTGCAGGAAAAAAAGAGCCACTTCCTGTTTGAGAAGAATGCCATGCCAGCCCCTGCGTATCTGGCGGCCTGCAATCTCGGGGGGGGGGGGGGGCTGCGAGTGTGAGAGGTTGTGAAAACGAGCGCTGGACTCCTGCCCTCGCCGACCTGGTTCCTGAGGTGGAGCGGAGAGGACGTTTGCTCAGTCAGATCGGTCAGAGAGGGAAAGATGAAGACAGAGAGAAAGGAGCATTCCACCACGTTAGGACGTCCTGTACTGAGATGGTTCCCTCGAGACCTCCAACCATCCATCCCTCCCTCCCTCCCTCCCTCCCTCCCTCCCTCCTTCCTTCCTTTCCTCCCCCTCATACTCTCTGGCTCTCCACTCCTTCGCTTTTGGATCATCCCTTGTTTCTTAACACCTCACCCTTCCCCCCCCCCCCCCCCCCGTCCGTCCCCGCCTCCCCTCCTACCTTCCATTCCTATCTCTCTCTCTCACCTTCTAATCTGCCCACATCTCCCCCTCCCCCCCTATCTCTCTTCTCTATCTCTCCACCCATGGTTGAGGGCTCACACCTCTGTCCTCCCAGATTCCTCCTCCATGTTTGTCGGTGGTCCTTCGCCGGGTCCCAGAAGGATTGATGGTATTCCCCGCCTCGTTCTCCAACAGGCCGAAATAGATGGCTGACGCAATTCTCTCGATTACCTCTGGGAGGCCGGGAGGGAGAGAAACCAAAGAAAGAACACACACACACACACACACACACACACACACACACTTATATACTTATAAAAAAAGAGCAACACTGTGAAACAAGAGTCAAGCCCGCTCCTACAGTGCAGCATCTGTGAAGAAGGCTCGCGTCCAACAAGGCCAGAACTACACACTGTTTCATGGCTCCGGGAAACTCAGAAAGGTTGGCTGTTTACATTCTCGGTGCTCTTCGCAAGCCCCCCCCCCCCCCCCCCCCCCCCCCGCTCAGGGCAGGGGTCGGAGGTCGGGGGTGAAAGGCGAGGTTGCAAGCTGCTTCTCCTGGAGGAGAGGCGCTCGTGTTGGAGGTCCCCCCTTAGCCCGGCTCCACGGTTTAATCTGGAGGAGAGGAGCCTCCTCCCTCCCGCACATCTGGCTGCCCCCAAAACACTCATTTGGAGGGAAAACAAGAATGTTTTTATTTCCCAGGAGAGAAGAAGAACTCGAGTGAAACCGCAGAGTTAAAACACAGAGAGGCATCCTGGGCCCTGACGCAGCCTGCTGCTAGTGCTGCGATGGCAGGGACTTGTCTTTCCTGAATCTCCCCATCTCTCTCTCTCTCTCTCTCTCTCTCTCTCTCTCTCTCTCTCTCTCTCTCTCTCTCTCTCTCTCCCCCTCTCTCCCTCTCCCTCTCTCTCTCAGATATTCACTGTCTCTGCTCGGTTTTCTTTCTTTTTACATCTGCGTGTTCCTATTTTTCCTCCCTCTCACATGCAAACCACAAGACAGATACCTGGTACCGATACGACGCTAGACTGCAGTGAGATAGAGAGAGAGAGAGAGAGAGAGAGAGAGAGAGAGAGAGGCATGGAGACCGATTGACTTTTTTTTTTTCCTCCTCAGCTCTCAGTCCATCAAAAAGTGATTTGCTTTGTTTCAGCTGCAGCCAAATGCAATCAAAGGCCAATTTCTTAAATTTACGAGCAGCTCGCCAACCTTCTCTCTCCCTTAGTAACACGCTTGTCTGTGGAAGCTCGCCTGCGGACTCTTAACACACACACACACACACACACACATGCAATCATGTACACGCGTACACATGCACCCCATCCCCGTGCGCCATCACAGACACACACACAGCTGTGCTCTATTACAGCAATGTACAGTAGCCATCTCTCCACCCTCCGCCTCAAGCCCTCTCTGTGACTGTTATTGGAAATGTAGCACGGCTTTCGGGAGCAAGCTCATGGCGGATTTATACGACACAGGTGCACGCTCTGGAAGTGAATGCACACACACACGCGCGCGCACACACACACACACACACACACACACACACACACACACACACAAAAAAGAGGCACGCGAGTGGACCAAGCCGCAAAAACTGGATCTAATGTCAGCCACTTAATGTCTGCACCACTCGCAAGTCACAACACACTTCAGACTCACACTCACACAGACACACACACACACACGCTCATAGCTGTATCCAGACCAGGCTGGAATCACCCAGCGCCTCTGTTTCGGCTGCCTCAATAACCCCATATGAATCTGATTTTTGACTTTGCGGATTGAATATGACAAAAATGTCTTTAATTTTAACTTAATATATTTTCCTCTTTGCCTTCAACGTCTAGATCGCTCCTTTTGCTCTGGGAATATGCCTGGCATTTCCTCTGTGCGCTATCCCAGTTTTCCAATAAGAGTGAGGCCGGAGGTATGCGCGGGGCGGGCTGGGCTCTCGCTGGCGTTCCGCGACGGCCTAACGGAGGCAGGAATACCGGGGATACGGTTTCCCTCCGGAAAACAGACAAAGACATTCCAACGGGGAATGGCTACAGTGCCTACACAGCAATAAGGTCTGCTTAAGATTCTAGCCACGTAGACTAAACTACCTGTGGAGCTTGCTGGGGATAACAGACGCGTTATAGTAGCACACAAAGATACTGGTTAAAACAATGTGTGAAAATAGAGCTGACTTTTCCGTACCGTGGAGATGACATGATATCAAGGCAGGGTATCTTAAACTATGGTTTGGGACACAAATGAATCACGGGCCCATTTCTGTATGCCCCCATGATAAGAGTAACATGTTTTTATGAAAGAGGGTCCCTAGTGCTTTATAATGACTTCATTTGTGCCCCGAGCTGAAAAGGTTTTGAGGCCCCATGGCCTAAAGAGATATGTACACCAACATGTGGTGATGTAGTGTTAGACATGTGTATCTAGTCAGCCCATCCTTTCTGATGTTCATCCCACTATATTGAAGAGCAGAGGGCAGCGAGGCTCCATGCGGGCCACATGGTATAGATTTAGCCTGTTAGTACCCTGCACTTCTACAATGGACAGGCAGGTTGGAGTGAGGTGTTAGATGTTGTTCTGTGTGTGTGTGTGTGTGTGTGTGTGTGTGTGTGGGTGTGGGGTGGGGTAATATTCCCTGGGGTTGTTTTAAGGTCTGCAGCTGGATGGAAGACAGGAATTGTGGGTACTGTGCTATGTGCATGTTTGTACAACTCGCATCCTATCCTCGTCACATCATACAAGTTGCACTCCTACAGCAGGTAAACAGGTAGCCGTTGTAGATAACCCCCCTAACCGTGCATCTCTCTTGGATTCGGTACTGCTGGTTTTTCCAAAAATTGCTCTTCGGGGTGGAGCAACAGTGCAGCAGCAGTGCAGTACAAAAGTGGATCTTTCGCAGTGCCTATATTTACTTGCATTGGTTGGCTTGCGTATGAAAGTGAGCAGCAGGGAGATGTGTGTGTGTGTGTGTGTGTGTGTGTGTGTGTGTGTGTGGTTGGTGGGAAAAACCTAGAGGAGTGTAGTGAAGCTCTGCTCTCCTCTCATCCCAGTGAACGTTACAGAACGCTTGTGTGTTGTGAACGCTCTTCCCGCGGCAGAGAGGCACAAACACGACATAAGTTGGAGCCAGCTTTCCACGACCACACTCTATATATAAAACCCAGAGTCACCAGGCATGAAGGAGCATTCCTAGGGCCACATATCATACATGCATGTGTATAGTATATATACACACAGACTGCTTTACACACTCCAACAAAGTTCTGTCTGTCTGTCTGTCTGTCTGTCACGCAAGAGTAGCACATAGCATTTCATGTGAGTTGCTTGTGTGTGTGTGTGTGTTTGAGTACATACATGCAGGGATGCTGTGTTTCAGGGTTGGAAGTATGAAGACAACCACCCGTTCAACTGTTACTGTTACCACACCTCCATGATGTCATTATCACAGGTGTGGTGTGTGTGTGTGTGTGTGTGTGTGTGTGTGTGTGTGTGTGGGTGGGTGTGTAGAAGATGCTTATCTGTTGATTCCTGTTTTGCATCACTTTTGAAAGAATGGCTGTGTGGGTATACAGTGATGCTTATCGTGGCGTAATCACTACCATGTGGTTTTCTCTCCTCCTCCGATGGTCACTGGCTTCATTCGTCCGGGGAGTTGGAATGGTAACAATCACCCTCCCTTCACTTTCACACGTGGCCCCTCATGTACTTCATATAAATCGTCCCGCTGAAAGTAGGTCGGTCCAGTTCTGGCCTTTCAGCCCGTCTGTTTTACAGGGCCTCAGGCTGCTGCTTTTACTGCCTCTGAGCTTGGCCCGCTCACTCCGGTGGTCCACAAGCCTGGGAACCAGCCACTCCGCTCAAACACACACACACACACACACACACACACACACAGAGGGGGAAAAAAAGATGCTTGAGATCATCTTTCCCTCGTTCATAACAATCTCCTTTCATTTTTATTTTGGTAGAAGGCAGAGCAGCTGATTGTGAGGTTCTATTTAATTTGGCGTGGATTATTATTTTGCCTAATTGGCTTTTAACGAGGTTTTAACTCGGGTATGTAAAGAGGCCAGCCCGGCTCTATGCCACCCACCCTCAAGGTCCTCTCAAGGTTAACCCCATCCCAGATCTCATCCTCCCTCCCATCTTCTGCCCCCCCCTTCTTCTCTCTCTGAGCATTACCACAAATCACTACCAAATCACAACCAAATGGCCACTCATACCACAGTGTGTGTTGTCTGAATCCATGACGGGTGGTAATGCCTAACCCAGTAACACATTAAAGTAATGTTATTACTTTTAACAGTAATGAGTAGTGTAAAAATTCCAGTAATAATATCTTATTACTTTTAATGTTAATGTTTTAATGTTACCCATTAAAAAAGTTACTTTTGTTATCACCTTCTATAAATATCAGATTGAAGTTGAATTATTAAAACCATATCTTTGACCCCATCCCAGAATTACATGAGAAGTGGCAGAAAAGCTAACGAAGTATTTCAACTACTTTGACTTTGGCACAAAACCATGACAAGAACTAGAAAAACTAGATTTCAACACGGTGATCTGATCATTCACGCAGGAGTGGTAACTGTGTAACAGAAAACAACTAACATAGCAACTAGTGTGACAAAGTATAATATACAGTAATATTAATTTGCAGTGAAGTAATAATATTACTTTTAAAACAAGCAACATGTAATGAGTAATTCATTACTTTGACTAACAAAAAACTGACCATTAACATTACATGAGTGCATTATTCACATAGTGATGGAGGGTAGATGTTTATCCCAGAAATAGAACAATAAAGAGGGATTATTGTTGTTGTATTAATGCCTTGCACAGACTCACTGCCTCTGAGTCTTAACTGTTATCTTATCTTATCTATCTCTAAGGATTCTTCGAATATTTTTCGATTTAAGGAAACACCCTCGGGCAATTGTGCCTCTGCTGGAAAGTATGGAAAATATTCCCCACGAAGTCTTAGCGAGTGTGCCTGGGGGAAATCCAAAACACTCTTGTCGTTTGTTCTTTATTGTGTTGCCTGCCAACTGTCGCTAGCGTACAGAGAACTGCCTTTGTTTCTGCTGCATTTGTGTAAGTGTGAATGTTTGCATGCATGGGGAGTGTTCCAGCTTGTGTGTGTGAGTGCATATAGTTTGTGTGTGAGTGCATATGTATGCTCAGCCTGTTCTTTTTTTTATTGTACAATTGTGTGTGTGTGTGTGTGTGTGTGTGTGTGAGAGAGAGAGAGAGAGAGAGCGCAATAGAGAGAGAGAGCGCAATAGAGAGAGAGAGAGAGCGCAATAGAGAGAGGGATGGACAGTGTGTGTGTGTATATTTGGGAAAGTGAATGAATGAGTGGCAGGTTTTTTCTTTGTACATCACACTGGTCCTATTGTTCCTAGTGTGTGTGTGTGTGTGTGTACATGCATTGTCTGTGTTCATAACTCAGAATGTGTATGCATGCTCATACAGCTGAAAAGCTGGAACTCCATGCTTGTATATGCCCGGGCCTCTGGCCAGGAGCTACAGATGAAATATTAAGTGGTTCCACTGATTTATGCTGCGTTATTCAGAGTTCAACAGAAGTTGTACTGTACCATGATGGAGAAACCAAGAGTCTCCCGGATGTACACGTACCCACATGCATCTAACACATGAGCACCTGTTTATTGTCCAACCACTCACTTACTATTGGCTATGTTGCACTGAAGTCAACATCAGACTTTTCAAAACGTTGAAAATGTCTTTATATTGACAGCAGAAGTCCCTAACGTGAACATGCCTCTACATGAGTTCAGAACATAAGGAAGTTGCCTTCCTTTTCCTTTCATATTTTATTACCACCTCACTACTTTACTTGCCAACTCCACAGTCACGCCTCTCACTAGTTACCGGGCTTTCACTATGATTCTCTCTCTCTTTCTCTTTCTCTTTCTTGCTCTCTCTCTCTCTCTCTCTCTCTCTCTCTCTCTCTCTCTCTCTCTCTCTCTCTCTCTCTCTCTCTCTCTCTCTCTCTCTCTGTCTGTCTCTGTGTGTGTGTGTGTGTATGGAAGAAGTGGGCTGTCCTCTGAGATGAAGACTTCCTCTAGTGACTCCCGCTGCAGCTCCACAGGAAGGGCTGGAGTAGCAGTGAAGGGGCAAAGTTACTACACCCTGAGGCACCATCACTGGGATGGATCCATCACGGCTCTCAGCATAGCGGGAGGGAGGAGGGAAGAGATGGTGGGAGGGATAAATGAAGGAGGAGAGAGAGAGAGAGAGAGAGAGAGAGAGGACAGATGAGCTGGAGAAAGTGTGAGGGATGGATGAGAGAAGAGACGGGGGGGGGGGGGGGGGAGGGAAAGAGGAAGGAGGGGACAGATAGAGGCGAGAGGTCGGAGGGGGAAGAGGGAGGAATGGAAGGGAACACACAGGAGGATAAATCAGGCTGGTTCATTAATCCCTATATTTCCATGCACTGCTTCTCTGCATGAGTGCATGAAGGTATCAATTCAATACCTTTCCCGGGGGGCTCTCTACATTGCATAAGCTTTTGAATCGACCTGCTAAACCCTGGCAGTGTCAGTGCCCGACCCTCTGAGCTTTCACGGGGTCCCGCCAGAAACAACCTGAAAATGCAGGGCTCTTGTTATTGCATCTGGTGTGCGGTTTCACATGGGCTGTGCTCTCTCTCTCTCTCTCTCTCTCTCTCTCTCAGGTGTAGCCTCTGTTCGGTTAACGCCACACAGCGACTAACTTTCCTACATGCCCACGGCAGAGGCCCCCACGCTCCTCCGCTGTATTACCCCTCTATGTGTGTCTGTCTGTGGAACAATAGTGGCAGGGCTGCAGCGGGTCTGCTAAACAGCTCCAAATCAAACAGAGCGCCTCCTCTCCGCTGACCCCTCGCTCGGTCCCATCCCAGGCAGAGCTCGTAGCCAAGGGCGAGGCATCTGTTTCCTATGCTCAACACGTGGAGGCACACACACGAACACACACACACACGAACACACACTCCTCTCCTCTTTATACTACTCCTCTCTTATCTTACACATTGGACACATTACAGGAACATTTCAAAACACACACCTGATGAGCTGAGAGAGTGTGCATCTGTATCGTTTTGTGTGTGTGTGTGTGTGTGTGTGTGTGTGTGTGTGTGTGTGTGTGTGTGTGTGTGTGCGTGTGTGCGTGTGTGCGTGTGTGCGTGTGTGCGTGTGTGTGTGTGTGTGTGTGCGACAGGAGTGACCATGTGAACTGTTTTGATGACACTGAATGGTAATATATTGTCCCTCCACTGCTCTTCCTCTGTTACTGTCCCGATGTTATCGCCTCACTATCAACACCACTCTCATCTGATCTGGTGTCTCTGTCGATAGTGTGTGTGTGTGTGTGTGTGTGTGTGTGTGTGTGTGTGTGTGTGTGTATGGGTGGATGGACAAGATACGAGGTAGAGGAGTTGTTGTGCTGGGTTAATTGAGCGCACTATGCTCGTGTCAGTGTGAAGCAATGCCTGAAGGCTACAGTCTTATCTGTGTGTGTGTGTGTGTGTGTGTGTGTGTGTTTGTGTTTGTATAGTTGCATGTGTGTATGTGGTTCCTCCGTTACTGTGGCAGTCCAAACAACAGTAATCCAGTGGTCTTAAGTGCACTTCCCACAATGCCGTAACTCAACTCAACTGTTTACACACATAGAAAGAGATACTCAAAGATGTGAAGGGGTATTCAAATATTGTGTCCTAAAATATTTGAATTACTGTATTTCTTCACTTCTCAAATGTGTGTGTGGGTAGGTAGGTAGGTACTTTGTTTATGGCCTGGCACTTGAACCGTTTCAAAAGTTGACTCATCACTTCGAAGATAAGATAAAACAATAAAACAACCGTTCCTCTTTTTTTCGAGTATTCAACTGCTGTTGTTACTCAGGTGTGACCGACTCATCCGGTCTGGTAGCCTGTTTCTCACCTGTCCCTCAGCTTCTCCATCTTTTCCTCATGACGTACAGTACTGTGCAAAAGTCCTAGGCACCCTAGATTTGTTAATATGAATTTGGCCCTAGATTTTTATTTATTCTTTGTTTTTTCTTTGTTTTTTCTTTACATTACTGCTCTTTATAGTCAAATTTTGATATTTAGGAACTTTTAATTTCATTATTTCTGAAATCAAATCACATTTATTTGTATAGCCCTTAATCACTGTTACAGTCTCTAAGGGCTTCACAGTGCCCAACATGTGAAAATAATAAATGATTAGTACACAACATCCTCCAGCCTTAGACCCTCACAGAGGACAAGGAAAAACTCCCACAAAAACCTTATTGGAAAATTGGGAGAAACCTTGGGAGGGGCTACTCAGAGAGGGATCCCCCTACCAGGACGGTTGGGCTGCAATAGATGCCGAGTTTGGGCAAGCAGAGTATACACAATATATGAAAGTTCATTTTGGTGGAAAATCCAGATCTGATGGGGGCATCACAGCATCTTCACATCTAAGACTTTTGCACAGTACTGTTGCTTGAGGAGAAGTCTCTATCCACGTCTCACTCGTCCTTCCTCCCTTCACTCGGCCCCCTCCACCACTTTGATGTCTCTATTAGAGAGCGGCGTGTTAATGATGTGATAGGACCGAGAGGATGAGGCTTCCTGTACGCATGGCACCAGCAACAGCATACAGCAGGTGAAAGCAGATAGCTGAGTGAAAATAAATGCCCACAGGAAACGCGGTGTGTGCCTGCGTGTTTCAGGAAATGTCGTGTGTGTGTGTGTGTGTGTGTGTCATGCTGTGGTGGTCAGATAACGTTAATGAACCAACAATCTCTCTGAAGGGAGATAAAGAGGACGGGGATGGGGGGGATTTTATCTGTTTTTCAAATATTATGTTGTGCCCATTTTCTGTTTTGTGAAAATAATAAAAGTGCAGGTTCCCACCTGTCCCCGAAGACCCCGGCGTTCTCACAACCCTCTCGCGCTCTCGGCCACCCAATCGTTTTATCAGTGTTGTCTCAGCATATGAAGAAATAGCTCACGCAAGCTCCTGGCTAACAAACAGAATAGACTCTGGCTCTGACGGGCAGACCCACCTGGAGCATATATCGCTCCCATCTCTCAACCATGTCGTGTTTTTTCCCTTTTTCTTCACATGCAAACGCACACACACACATTCGAGCCCAGTGATTGCTGTGTGTATTGACTTGTGTGCCTCCTGTCAGTGTATTAGTGTCAGCTGATTAGGGCCCTGCGGTTCCTCCCAGGCCCACTAATCAATCCAAGATGTCTCTGCTTTCCACGGCAGCCATGGCAGGGCCGGGGGCCCCTGCTCCTCCATAAATACTGTAACAGCTTTCTTAAATATGTGACAAAATACCGTTAAAGTTTACTGGCCGGGCCTCTGTCTGCACCCTGCGTTTACCAGGGGGGGGGGGGGCTCTTCCACCTGCACGGGAGGAATGGGCAGAGAAAGGGAGACGATCCACTTCCATAAAAGCTCAAATTGGAGCTGTGTAGTCATCCAGACACACACACACACACACACACACACACACACACACATATCTCTATCTCATACACACACCTGCTCTTGATTGTCCAATTTGTAAGCGCCGTAGTGGCCGCTGGGGAGCGGAGTAACAGTAAACAGGCTGATAGCATCTCGTATGAGGTCACTGCGGCTGGAACCGTAGTCTAACCGGAGAGACTGAGCCCTTTTGGCCCCGGCATGACAGGCCAGACACACACACACACACACACACACACACACACACACACACACAGAGCCATGAAGAGGAAAGCAGGCGCTGTCCTGAGTGACAGACGGAGTGCAGCGGAGTGTTTCTGAGTGCCGTGTGTGTGTCGGGCCAGCTCGCGGTGTAAACGGAGTCTCCTTCTAGCAATGCTGCCCTGGATATCGGCCCAGGGGGGGTCAGGGGGTCATGTGTCTCTGGGTCAAAGTTCAAGCTCAACCCACTGAGGAAGTCTGGAAATGCAATTAGACAGAGATAGCTTTGATTGACAACCATGCCATAGAGTTTTACCCCGCCCTCTTACTCTCTTCCCTGCTTCTGGTTTCTCACTTAAGGCTTTTAGGATGGAAAAAAAAAAAAAAGATACTGCTCTTTTTTTATTTTCACTCCTATAGAATCTCTCACCCGCTGCTAACCAGCTGAACTCTCACTCTTTCCTTTTGTTCGTCAAACAAATCAACGTGTCTCATTTGATCATCTGGTCTGTCCTGATTCCAGTTCCCATGGCGTTATCAGTTTTTAGATTTCATGGAAAGACTAAAAATACTACAGCTCCCATAGTTCAAATTGTCTCTATCGGTATCAGACTTGCGGTTGTAGCCAATCATGGTGCACTATCTCTGATAACCAAGTATATGTACAATTCACATCCTGTCCTGTATATGCTGTGATATCAGCTTAACACACACAGACACACACAAATCCATCGCTCACTGCAAAGTTTTAAGTGCTGTGATAGTGCAGTCTGCAGGGAATATGAGGTATATGATGAGAGATAAATAAGTACACTGAGCGGTAAGTCAGAGGCAGCATTCACGCCTCTCTCCTCCCCCTGCTCCTGTTTGTTTTTCTTCCTCTCCCTTCAAAGAGGGTAAAATAAATAAAGAGCATTTCTGGCCCAGCATCACTCATTCCTCTGCAACTCATTCCTCCGCTACCAATACCCTCTCTCAGGCCTCATCCACACGTATACATTTTTGTTTTAAAACTTTTGCTACGTTTACGCCTAGCATCCACGTTTTGGAACCCCTAAAATGGAGACTTTTTAAAGCGATGCTGACCCCGTTTTAGTTTTAAAACTCTTGAAGACGACTTTTGAAAACGATGACGCAGACACCCACGTTCGCTTCCTGATTGGGTCTTATCAGTCAGACGTATCCGTCCCTGATCCTTCGCCTTATACTCGTTTGTAACTTTCAGTAATGGCTCCACCTCGTCGTCCGTCCAAACAAATGTCTGCTCGTACTTTTGCCATTGCTGTTCTTTGTTACGGTAATTACGCAACAGCAGAGCAGACAATCTGCTTCCTGTTTACACCGGCACGTGCATGCCCAGTGTAGGTGAATGGTCATGTGATATGTGTTTTCAGGCATGTTAGTATGGACGGAGGTAATTTCTGAAATGGTGCTGAAGTGCTTGTGCGGGCGGAGATCGGATGTAGCCTTAGACAGCCGTGGGTGGGTGTGTGTGTGTGTGTGTGTGTGTGTGTGTGTGTGTGTGGTGGGTTACAGTGCAGTAAATATAGTTCAGAATGTCTGAAGCGCCTATTTTAAACACCTTTCACATCCTCTTTAGCTCCTATACATACATGCCTATTCATAACTGTGACAGATTAGAATATAACTACTATATTTAACTCTAGTGTGTGTGTGTGTGTGTGTGCGTGCATGTGTTCCTGTCCCCCCCAAAAATGGTAACACACCCACAACGAATGAGAGGGCTCCTTTGAGAAATGTGTTTCTCATGTTCTCACGATGTAAAAATGACGCTATCGCCAACGTCCAAGAAACAGCAGCTCTATCCACATTACATGGAGCTGGGGCCAGTGTGTGTGTGTGTGTGTGTGTGTGTGTGTGTCTGTCTGTCTGTCTGTCTGTGTGTGTCTCTGTGTGTGTATGGGCGTCTTAGTTGGAGTGTACTGTATGTTTTAGTCCTAAATAGTGAATGACAGTCTTTATGAGACCCCTTCCCTTCCTCTGGTGAAAACATGGAAAGATTGTTTACTGAGGACCGACTGTTCATACAGCCAGAGGTCACAGTCAAGTTCAAGTATGTGTGTGTGTAGTGGTATCTGTGTGTCTGTGTGTGTGTGTGTGTGTGTGTGTGTGTGTGTGTGTGTTTGCACTTCCATGTGCATGCAGCTATGTTTAGATGTGCAAACACACTGGTATTGATATCAAAGGAATGGGTGAGGGCTACATTGAGAATCAGCTTTCACTTGTGACCCTTTTCTGTTTCTTCGTGATATTTCATCATTGTGTGTCTATGAACGTGTAAGACATAAACAGTGGTTCAGGTAAGTTGCTAAAAGTTTTCAGCCTTTGATAAGTTATTATCTGCGACATTTTCATGCTTTGCTACTCTATCACAATAGTGATTCAGCCTCTAGCCAGTTCATGAAAGCTTTCATTCGCTCTTCCAAACACCCAGTGTCTTGTAATCTTGTCTGGGGAAAAAACTTCCTTTGGTGCACAGGAAGTGAAGCGTTTTATGTTTCCAGCAGCAGCAAGAGCAGTTTAGCATGTTAGCATGACCGGGGATAGCCACCATGGCTAAACAGACAGAGGAGAGACCGGTACCTACAGAAAGCCATCAACAGAAAATACAAGGAAAAAGACGTCACAGTACTGGAGACACCATTAGTGATCACTGGGAGGTGCAGAGCAGAATGATGACTTATCAAAGATGTAGCCAAAATAAAACAAAATAAAAGATCTCTCACATTAGCACTATAAGTCTTCTTTCCCTTCGACTCTGGCTCATTAATAGTGTTCTTGTCATGCGTGGGGCCCCACCAGAAACAAAGCTGTTGTTGACTCACTGGGTCTCACCCATCGATCAGCCTTGATGACCTCTTCAGTCTTGAGTTTCTGTAAGACACAGAACCGGACAGAACGTCTCTTAAGGCCAACAGAACACGGTCGCAGTAAAGCACCGAGGTGCGGTCATCTCTGCGTCATCCCCAACTCTCTGTGTGTGTGTGTGTGTGTGTGTGTGGAGGGTGAAGTCAGTGCGTAAATATAGCCTCGTCTGTCTTCGACTGACATCCAGACAGTCTGTGTCTGACAAGGAAAAATGCCGCAGTCTCTGACTTTTTTGGTCAAAAAACAACGGGAGAGAGGAGAGGCGGGTCGGGGAGGGGGGAGAGGAGAGGAGAGGAGTGAAGGGGGGTGGGGTAATAATTTCAGGCATCTCTAAAAATAGGGGGCTCTGTAAAAGAAGAAAAAAAGTTGTCCTGCTAAAAATCACAGCTCCATAGCAGCCATTTGGATGATCTGTGCTCCCTGAGGTGGAGCCTGGGAAAGTTAACTGTGCGTACTTGCATGTCGCTCTCTGTGTGTGTGTGTATATGAGTGTGTGTCTGTGTGTGTGTCTCTCTGTGTATATGTGAATGTGGACCTAAATTGAATGATTTAGGTCCTTAGTTGCATTCACCCAGAAGAGAGTTAAAACCACATGGTGCAGTCTTGTCTGGCCTGGTTTCTGCTAGTCTGGTCCAGTCCGGTCTGGTCTGGTCTGGCTGGTTCGGCTGGTTCTACCCTGGTTCATGCCTCAGCCGGATCTAACTCATCCATAGCCCTTCTCTGACTCACTGAAAGACCAGCAGGGAGTGTGTGATCCAGTGTGTGAGACGGAAATTAAAGAGAATATATTTTGTAGAGAAGAGATAGTGGTAGAACAGAACAGAGGGCTGAGTAAAGTCACATGAAAATATGTGCGTCAGGAAAACTTACTGGAAACCGACGAAACTTCTCCTGTCAGGAACTCCTGGAATGTTAGCATACCGGTTTCCATTTTAGTGGTTTAATCTGCTTTCTAGCTTGATATCTGGTTCCACCGGCCGCCTGTAGCGAGGAATGTAGGCCTTTATTGTAATAAACTGAGATGTGATTGAATGGGCTCTGTGTTATTTTTGCCAGCCGGTTTATATGTACTGGTTATAATGGGCGGGCCTCAGACTGAATATCTGCGCAAACACAAGCAGAGAAACACTTGAGCTGTTGTGTTGTTATGGGCGGTTAGCAGAGGCTAACGTCTCGCGGCTAATCCTCAATACCGATGAACACGGTTTCAAAGGGAACATTTACTTTGGCCACATCTATATCTAGTTTTTTCTTGTCTATAATTTGTGTCATTTGTTGTCCAAGGTAATCCCAAGGACGTTTTTAAACAAAATGGGAACAGCAAACTGGATTTTTATGATGAGATGTACTTTGGTGTGTCCTCCTGTCTATAGTGAGCAATTCATCATCACAATTACACTTTCCAAAGGTTCAAGTGGTGATATTGTTCTGTCTAAAAAGGCACTATGTACTTAAATTTCTGTTTAAAATATTATTCTCAAATAGACCTGGTCCAAAACTATTTATAGTCAAATCTATGTCAAGTTCCATTATCTAATATAGTATCTATGATTTAAATAAATACATTTCTTGCGGTTCAATTTGCCGCAAAATCTTTGAATTCCTCTTCCGTCCCACTGGTAAGTGGATCATCAAAAGCCACAGAAAAGGGAAATGATACTGGAGACGTGGATTAAACGGTGCACTCTCTCTACCACCTACTTTACCTTGTCACAACGTTCTACTGAAATGGATTGTATGTCAGTGTTGTGCTGGCAGCGCCGTGCAGTTGTTATTTGATACGCTGCTGTTTAGAGAAGCAAGGAGGACTCACCTGGCTGGGATGGCACTTTGTATATCGATAGAGTTACGAGCACCTTGACAGAGCCCTGGGCTGTGTGTGTGTGTACGTGTGTGTGTGTGTGTCGTGTGTGTGTGTGTGTGTGTGTGTACCTGGGTGTGTGTTCTGTGTTTTAATGCAACGACACACAAAGAACAAAAGGATCCTTTGAGTGCAGGGTTGCGGAGGAAGCTGTCAAACGTGTCCGCTCCTCTCTAATCCTGTGTTTGGGATTATCCTGAACTGTTATGGAATGCTGACACACATACACACACACACACACACACACACACACACACACACACAGTATTGTCAGTCACTGAGCACTTGCTTGCATGTAACTTTATCCACTCTCTAGTCACCCGTGTGCCAAACAGAGCCACCTGTTGAATGGCTACGAGTGTAAACGTTCTATCTGAGAGCTCAACCAAACGTCGTTAGCGTATGACCCGCCTCTTCTTTCCTGTCTTCGTGCTCATAGGTTAACGGATGAACATCTCGTTTGACCTTAACAGCTGACTGGGGATACTTGCAGTATGATAGTGACCTACCTGGGAGAGGAGTTACAGGGTGAGGGAGGGTTACACATATGCACACAACATAGATATGCCCAGTAGCTCAACCACTACTACCTGTCTGGTATTATTGACCACTGGAGAGAAATTCAGCGCCTTGCTCAAAGGCAGTTGGCAGCTTTTTAAGGCACATGCATTGTCTTGCCTGATCACTTCCCCGGCCCAGATTTTATGGACGTGCCTGATCTTCAAGTACAGTTCATTCCAGTTCAAATTAAGCTGTACATGGTTCTCTTGAAGTAACTATATCAAAAAAAGTGCCTCAGGCTTGTGTGCGTAAGAGGTGCAAAATATCAGACCAGAGTGACTTGTAGCCTGTATCTGTACATGACTGCTGTAGGAGGACATACAGAAAGGAAGTGAGTCCCCTATTCTTGTCACTCTATGAACTATCTGGATATAAATAAACCGGGGTCAAATGGTGAATTGGGTGAATATGAAGTTAGATATAGTCATATGTAAACATCAGAGTGGCTCTCCACAGTAGTAGGGGGTAATCTGGCCAGGGTCTGGTATCAGCGCTGAGGCCCAGGTCATTCTGGAGCCGTAATTTCAATACTATTTGCCTAATCTTAGTACAAGATGGCTGTAGACGATTGCAGACGTATCCGGGAAGTAGGGGGGCCTTGATGGATGTGGGTCCGAAAAGCCCAGCTGATAACACCGACACATATGACGTACGTGATCCAGACCATGCCCTCAGCTGAAGTGTGACGTCGTTCAGCGGCGTGCGCGCGAATGCACACGTCGGCGTCTGTGTGAGCGTGCCTGCGCGTGCATATGTGCACGAGTGTCTGCGTGTGCATTAGTGATATCATAGCTGTGAGTTGCGAGTCATTAATCTCATTATCAGTGGTATGAGGTGGGGCTGGCAGGCCGGAGCTGCATCTGCTCCTATTCAAGACTTCTCCGGCTCACGCCAAATAAGAACACTTTTCTTATTATTTTTCAGCCTTTAACATTCTTGTCTGGCAGCTGTACAAGCAAGTCGGGGAATAGAACTGAGAACCTCTTAAGCTACAAATGATCTGGAAAAGCCAGAGCTGGTCTCCATGCAGTGGTGAAGAAATGAACCTGTAATTTCTCAAACAAAAACCCACTGCAGGACAGTCGCGGCTGTAGGAGAAAACTGTCTGGTTGCAGAACCGCTGTGCTTCACGTGGACTATAAAGTGGTGTTAGGAGATTAGAAATTGAAGGCAGCGTTATCTCCCCACCACCCAATCCAATATAGTTTGTTTCATTTGGCGTTTTTACAGGTGATGTTTTGCTCTGTATATTTGCGTTTGAATCCGTGCATGGGTGCATTTATGTTTGTCCGTGAAAGTGATTTAGTCGTGTTTGCGTGTATCTGTGTGTATTTGTGTGCGTTGGTGCTTATGTGGTACTGTGTGTGTGTGTGTGTGTGTGTGTGTGTGTGTGTGTGTGTGTGAGAAACCCAGAGGTTAATGGCGTTAGCAGGCCATGATTGAGGCTGATGGGTTTCTCTGGCTGTAATAGCAGCTCCATTAAGTGTTTACTGTGAGCCATTCCACATGTCAGCTGTAGTCAGGCAGCCAGAGATGGAGGAGAGAGGGGCCGTAACAGCCTGGGAGCCTGGGAGGGGGAGACGAGACACAGAGGGAGGGGGGGAGGGGAGAGGGCAGGATGAAGGGGGTCAGCTAGCTGCAGAGGCAATAAGGAGTTAGGCCCGGCGCCCGTATTTATTGGACCGGTGTGCTGAAGTGTCCTTGAGCAAGATGAAGATGAAGCTGAACGCCAACCAGCTCCAGGGGTGCTTCTCTGTAGCCGACCCTGCGCTCTGATCTTCCCGAGGGGGGGCAAGCAAAAACAGAATTTCCCTACGGGGATCACTAAAGTATTACATTACATTCACATTATTAGATGGTAGTCAGTGGAGATAGAGAGGGTCGGACCTGGAACACAGAGCAGAGTATGTGCTATAGCATGCTGAGTCACCAGGATGTCCTTGGTTTCTACCAGTGATCGTTCCTAGCCTCGTAACTGGTTGTAGACCAGGTTGATCAGGGAGAAAACAATATCGTAACATCGGTGACCAACCAAAAGTCCAGGTTTGAAAACCTTACGTCTGAGAGTGTAGACTCCAGGTGAAGGTGTGGGAGGATGCAGGAGTCGGGGATCCAGCACCGAGCTGAAGATGAGTTTAGGAGTGTGTGATGGGGGGTCACCCTGTGGCCATGTGAACAGGAAGGTGCGGGTCCAGTGTGAAGGACTGAACCTCAGAGCTGTTTATCAGATAGCTAATGAAGCAGAGCAACCCCGAGAGAAGGAGGGAGAGAGGGGGAGAAGAAGGGAAAGCAAGAGGGTGGGGGCGGGCGGTAAAAGGGGCCTGAAGGGGTTTGAGAAAAAGGCGAGATAGAGTGAAATGTAGGTTTACTCACGCCGGGGCCTCGGCACTCTTGGCCACGCTGTTGTTGGTGAGCGGGCGTAGAAGACTGAACCACAGTCTCACATGAGTCTGTCTGTAATTCCCCCGTACAATGAGTAGAAAAATACACATTGTGTTATTTATTACATTTCCTGGTTAAAAATCAGCAGAGGCCATATCACTCAGCCCCTGCAGTAAACATTTTCTCTGGCTGTGAGAGAAGCCGAGCTGCTTTCCCAACTCCCATCATCACAGCCATCCAGTTTGCTGCGCGCTTCACATTCATCAGTACGATCGGGAGAGGAAGGGAACAAGGCTGCTTCATTAGGAGTCTAAATAATCAGCCAGTCAGACGATCAAAATAGTATTACAGTGTAGATGTCAGTGTTCATATTTCACGCTTTCCACTGGTGATTAATTCTGCACACAGGGATTGGAGGGATTGGGTCATTTTGCTACGGCAGAATGTGAATTCACTTCTGATTCAATTCTCAGGCTAGATCTTTTGTCAAGGATTTGTTTGTTACTTTGAGCTTGAATTAAACTTTATTTATCATGTAATATTGATGAAACCCTGCTATATACTTGGTTTACAAATTAAATGTAGCATTTCAATAAATCATTACCGGTTTAATTACCCTTATTACTTCGTCTGTACTTTTCTCAATCTATGTATTGTAGCTCAAACAACATCTTGACTTTCA
>JAXDDW010000008.1:2730000-2982500 GCA_034670385.1 Hoplostethus mediterraneus
ACACACCAGGGGAAAGATTCATCATCAGGCATACCAGATTCATACCAGACTACTACTGCACATATCGAACAGAATATATTTTCCCCTTCACTAAATGTTTTGTTCAGAATGCTAAATAAACATAAGCTGAAGTATTCAGTCAAAAAAGCTTTCATTGTTTTCAAATTTTTCAAATGTTTTCATTGTGATGGTCCACAGTTGTTATAAGCCCCTCCCCTCTTACTTTGGGGTCCTCTCTTTACAGTAGGCAAATGGCCTGGACACCTACAGTTTCCAATGACAGTTACAGCTGTCCTGCTCCTTTGTGTGTGTGAGCGTGCGTGTGTGTGTGGTGGTGTTGTTGTTGTTGATATTGCTTTGTTTGAGTGACAGACCACCATGATCTTCAACTTGGGAGCCACTCAACACCTGTTCTGACTAGAGGCAGACACGTCTGATGAATTGCTCTGACCTGAGATTGTCACACTGGAACAAAGCTATTAGAAGTAGAGATGTCAGGGATGCCAGGTGTGTTTGGCACAACGCCACTCGTTTTTATGCATGAGTGTTTCTTAATAAATGCAGTCCCAGCTGACTTGTACACCGTTCATAATCAACGGTAAGTTGTAGTTCACAAAAGCACACACAGGATCACGAAAAGCATTCTTGACCAAAATGTTTTGAGCCGGGGCATTCCCACAAATTGTCACTGGAATAGAGGCAACAGAGAGATGGATGTGTGTAGCTGCTGTACTCAGACTGGACAAGGTGATCGAATGTATTGAGACCAATTCCATTTTGTTCTGCTAATGTTTCGGTCACTAATTCACATATTTCCTGTTAGCTGTACCTGGTATTAATATGAATGCAACGCTAGTGTTTTCGCTGCATGTATCTGATTGCCGGTCATTGTGTCTGGGACCATAGACCCATCAGCCATAACGGGTCCACTTGACAGCCAAGGGTCGCTTATTGTATGCTTTTTAAACGCTGGAAACTTGCCAGTCGGCCTCTCTGAGAGTAATGTAGGTCTATACCCTGCCAACTGGCGCAGAGTGAGCGCTTCTATTCACGAATATGAGCACAACCTTGCCTAGTTTTATTTAATGGTGAGGGCCTGTGTTTCATCCACTTGTTGCTAGTCAGGTATTTCTGCTCAGCGAAGAGCTACTTGGATGGTGTGGAAGAAAAGTGTCTCTGTGTCATTGCTCATCAGTCTGTGAATGGGCAAGAGCACCTGTACCTGTGTGTCCGAAAGAGACAGTGAGCAAGATTATTGTTTTTCTTTCTGTTTGTCCAAATCATAAAAGGAGCGAGTGGATTATCCGTCCCTCCGTCTAGGTGTGAAGTGTACGGTTTAATGTCTCTGACGTTTGGGAGGTCTTTCTGTCATCGCCGTGGCCCAGGGGTGTTGTGGCTGCTCCCCGGGGAGGGTGTAGGGTTACCCTCGGGTGTTGTGGCCGGGATTAGCTGTCAGGTTCTCAGTTTAAAGCCAGGAGCGCACCCTCTGTTGCGCTTTGGCCCTGCAAGATTAGAGCTGAGATCCTGTTGAGTGATGGCGGAGGATTAGCGAGGAGGCCCTGCTGACTGACTGCGGAGGGGAGGGAAGCACCAGTCACACACCTGGGCCTGTATTCTGTCTCTGACTACTGACTCGTTCAGGTTTATAGCCAGAAAACTCTAGAAACTAGTCACCAGAGTGTTACTATCTATGAGTCGAGAAGCAGACAAGTCAGCTGACGTCACCACTTTCTCCACCGCAGGTTAGCCGACAGGTTAGCTTTGGGCAGTATTTGTCAGGAAGCCGATTCCGCACCAGCATGGTCATATCTCCCACCGATCAATACAACACTATTACTACTAGGGATGTCCAGTTTGAATGCGTAGGCCCATGCAAAAGCACAGTGAGTGGGCAATGTGTTTGCTTGCTATCTAAGTACACTGATCTAGGATAAGAGGTCAGGTCACATGACCACACGGGCCTCACTGTGGCTCATACCTTTCAGATGACCAGATGAGAGTGACGGGTAGATATGGCTTATGCCTGCGTTTCTGAAGCTATGTGACGTGGGGGGGGAAGACCACATGTATTTGTCTGTGTCTACATGTGTCCTTCTATGTTTCCATATATTGACCGAAAATATTTCTAAGTGTGATGTTTGTTTAGTTAAATGTGCTAGGATGAAAAACATTTGAAGGGTCCCTGGCTGCTGTGGTGTAGGATAGGTGTGGATCAGAAGGAATAGAGCGCAGCAGTGAACGCCCACTTTTTTACAGCTCTGGTTACGGAAGTAAATTTCCCATTAATTTACTCCATAGACATTTCAGAGTTTTAAGAGTTCAAGAGTTTTAAGGCTGGAACCAAGACAACCAGCTAGACGATGAATCGCGACCATAAAACATTTGATTCTGAGCAAAAAAAAGATCGGAAAACGGAAGAAAAGGCAAAGGTACACGACTGTGTGCATCATTATTTAATGAAGTGAAGGAACTACTCATCCCATAAACCATTGGAATGATACTTTTCCAAAAACTTCCAAACTAACGATAGTTTAGCGCGCTTCTTCTTGAATTTAACATTTGTCAATAGTATAGTGTTGATATTGTTGTTGTTTTGTGAGCGTATATACAGTGTTTCATATAGTATAGTGTAAAGTGTTGTCATCGACATGGTACAGTGATTCGTTCCAGCTGCATAGGATAAGCAGCTAGCTAGGTTACGTTAGTAGCTAACGTTAACGTTAGCTGACAAGACATTCGCGGGTGCGGTAAACATTTCCATGGTAACAGCGAGCTCCACCAATCAGAGACGTCGCTGTTACACTTTAGGATTGTGGGTAGTGTAGTACTTCTCCATGACATCGCGAATAAAACATGTTTTTCTCAGAACAAGGTTGATATCATTCGGACTTGTGGCTTCTACAGGAGCATACACTATCGTTTCACAACCTACTAGCTTGTGGTGAGTCTACATTGGATGGTTACGACATTATGGCTAATAATCAAAATCCCTATGCAGCATATGAATGGGATTTTCACTTCCGGAACCACACTGGTGAGCTCTGTTGAGGTTCAGTCACAGTGCGTAATCTCCCTGCTCTGCCTCTTTCTGTGGTAGGGCTTAAAGAGAACGAACAGTGTTTAACCTCTGACCCCACGAGACAGGAAGTGAATGACACCGTGCTCACAGCTCATTGTGTCCCCTCTCAAGTGGAAGCACCTGTCATTAACTCTGTCTGTGTGTGTGTGTGTGTGTGTCTGTGTGTGTGAATGCTCATAACCAATTTAGCTGACTCAGACTCTTTCAGTCCACCATTGTTTGTTAGTAATACTAGGTGTAAGGAAGCCTGAATCTGTGTGGGCTCATGTGTGTGTGTTTTGAGTGCATGTGGCTGTATGTGAGAGGAGGCTGTCCTTGGGCTGTGTGCTAATATATGTGTAATTCATCATTAGCTCTGTCAGTGAATGTGTCTGACATGAGCTCATTTATCTCCCCAGGCCCTCAGGACAGGAGGGAGCGACCTGGGAGAGGTGGAGGGGGGCTAAATGTGCAGGTGTGGTTTGCGTGTTGGGGGGGGAGTCGGCCTTCTGGGTAACACATGTAGGGTTTCTGTGTGTGTGTTTCTTCGCGTGCGTCTATGCGGCTACACGCTTCTCAGTGTGTGCATGCGTCTTCAGCGCTCATGCACGTGTCTGTGTGTATGTTTATTGGGATATAACACCCCCCGGGCTACAGAGGCAACGCGGTGTTTGTCTGCGGTCGTGGAAAAACTTGGGTTGAAGCGCACGTAGCTGTTTTTTGTTTTGTTTTGTTTTTTCTCTCGGTGCGAAGCGCTGCGGTTATAGAATAACAACGCTACTATATTTCAGCAGATATTTATTCACACGTGAAAGCAAAAGCTGTGGTTTGAATGCTGTCAGTTAATCAGTCTGTCACGGTTGTTTTGAATAAAGCTCTGGGGCTCTCTGCACAGGTAAGGTTGAGGAACAGTCAGGCTACTCCAACTGTGATTGCTGCTGTTTGTTTCCATTGTATAGGCCTTTTAGAGCTGTCAGTCAGCATTGTCAGCCCCGTGGGTCACTGCCAGCGCTGAGGTTTGGCTCAGCTGAAGGTCCTCCTCTTGTGCCATCGCAAAAGGTGTGTCTTAGTTTATTATGCCCTAATGGTTATGATTACTTCTGGTTGCCGGGTGATATGTGTTGTTTGGTGCTTGTCAAATGGTTTCTTCTGTTTGGTGGCTGGCCTGGTTCTCACAAAATCATTGGACTTTTGTTGAGAGATTCGTGAAGGGTGGGACCGATCACCGGTGTGCGAGACAGTTCTTTATTTAGTCTGAATAGTCCAGGATTAGGGCCACAACGTTTGTTAAATCTACAGGACAGATGAGCAAGAGTTGAAAAAGTTTTAAAAAAAAGGAATCTGTCATAATTTGTTCAGTATAATAGATTAATTACATGCAGGTGTGTGTGTGTGTGTGTGTGTGTGTGTGTGTGTGTGTGTGTGTGTGTGTGTGTGTGTGTGTGTGTGTGTGTGTGTGTGTGTGTGTGTGTGTGTGTGTGTGTGTGTGTGTGTGTGTGTGTGTGTGTGTTTGAGAGACATTTAAATTTATATTTTGAATTGCATTTCAGTTTTGTTTTAGTTTTTATTCTGATTTTCATTTCAGATATATTTTATTTATTTATTTTTAATAAATTTTTAATAAATATATTTATTTACTTTGGACTCAAAGTGAAATTGAATTTAAAAGAAGAGTTATGAGTTATTATGTTCTTAATATGATTGATCATAGATGTGGGAATTTTTTAATGATTCTCTCTTCTCTCATTTTGACTGTGACCAAATAGCTGAACCTGAAATATGTACTGAAGATTTTTATTATTTATTTTATAAAATTTTGTCTTGGAGGCATAGATGATATATTTCTACCTAGATGTAAACCTAGGTGTTAATGTGTGTGTGTGTGTGTGTGTGTGTGTGTGCACAAGTGTGCGCGTCCTTGTGTTTACGTGTGCGTGTGTGCGTGTGCGTGCCTATGTGCGTCTATACTAATGCAGCCCGGCTGACATATTTCCAGGTTCATGTGTCGCTTGAGGGTATAAACTGCTGCGAGATGATTGACAGCTCTGTGGTTTTTCTCTAACCTCTCCAGCAGAGGAGGAGGAGGAGGAGGAGGAGGCGGAGGAGGAGGAGGAGGAGGAGGAGGGTGGTGGTGATAAATGAGAAGTTGTCTCTCAGTGTGTCTCTATCTTTCTCTCCCAATCCTCTTTCAATGTCGTTTTCTCAGTACACGTCCTCGCTCTGTCTCTCCTTTTGCACTTATATCTGTGTCTCTATCAAGGTGATGCAACAAGTGTTCAGTGGCTGAGTGAGCACATAGGAATGCCCTTCCAGGCTAGATTGTATTCCTCTAAGAGTAACAAGGAGCAGATAGACAGTTGGCCCCTCTTTCACCCACCGCCAGCCCCACTCACCCGTAGAGACCAGGGCCAGAAACACCATCCTTCCTTCACCCCGACGAAATTCCTGATTGAGACCGACGTGATGACACTATTGTGGTTCGCGCAGGTACGAGTGGGAATGCTATTCTTCTTGTTGGGTTGATTTGATTGACAGGCGAGGAATCGCAAGCTGAGGTTCCCATGCATCATGAAATGCAAGTGAAAGTTGCACTTCTTCATAGTCACGTACAAGCATTCCCCCCCCCCCGCTGCAGTCACATGTTTAGTCACAAGTTATAGGTTAGTTAGTTTTTTTTTAAGATGCAAGTTTATTCTTGTGTAGTCCTGAAAGCAAGAGTACTACAGAACACTGCCGCCTGTGTGAGTCAGAGATTTGTAGTGCTGTAAACGAAGCTAAAGGTTCTCTCTGCTTTTCCCTTCTTCTGTCTCCGTCATCTATTTATCACACATACGCACATGCACACCCAAACACACACAGTTCATCGTTTATCATTAAGGTTTATCTTTTTGTTCATGCAAAGAGAGGAGAGACACTGATCTGTGAGGTCAAATAAATCCTGGTCTTATCATTGTTTTCATCCTGTACAATATCCTGCTGCCGCATCTACAGTCTTGTGATTCGCCATTAGTGGATGAAGCATCAGACCGCATTCTAGCTGCTCGGCCATTGGTGCAATAATTGATTATTTAATAGCTTTTATAGTTGCTTTTGTATCTGGGCCTCTCCTCTTCTCTACACATTAGATCTCTTTGTACATTCAAGTGGCTCTGGATAAGAAAATGCCTAAAATGTTGGATAATCGAGCCAAGACAGAATGTGAAAATGAAAGAGTTAGAAAATGGCCGGAAATGCTATACATGGGATCGTGTGCGTTGTCGCAATCTCACCTGTGAGATTTTGACATAGCAAGTGTCCTACCTGTTTACTGGATCCAGGCTGATGGAAAAAATCAAAGCTTTCACATCAACCCTATAAATAGCTCTGTCAACACACCACACCTCAGCATCTTTCAGGTGTGGTGTGTTGACACACATGGCCTGTGTGTTTCAGCGTGTGGTTGTGTGCACATGTACGCGTGTGTGAAAATCTGATGCACTTCCATTGTAAACTTCCTCCTTCACTTTGGATGCGTTTCATTCCAGCAGTGAGATGTGCGTAACGAAGTCCTCAGAAAGACTCTCATACATATTTCCGTACGTCATCAGCCCTTTAGTCAGAGGATCCTGATCAGAAAGGCAGACAATGGCGCTAGTGATGCAGAGAAATAAACAGGGTGGCTGTTGTAGTAACCTTTTTGACTGTTGGCAAGGAGAGTCAACCTGTCAGTTGAGTCCATCAACATAACAAAGACACATCTGACTTATCCAGTTACTCAGTAATGTTTTGCAATATTAAACCTAACTGAAGTTACAGGCCAAATCCACCCACAGATACTCTTACACTTTTAGATATCAGCAATTTGTGATGTTCAATTCATTCCAAAAAATATTTCTTGTGTTGTGATTTTTTTATTTTATTTGGAATACCCACTTTTCCTCAACCTGTCTCGTCTACTTCTACTTCAGTTAGTGATTTCCTACATTTCCCAGACTAACTTTCAACAACCCCCAGAAGAAGGAGTGGACTTGTTGCTTTCAATCAAGGGTGGGGGGTATGAGCATCACTTGTTAGCTAGCTAGCCAGCTAGTTTGTGAACATTGGGGCTGTACCTCTCAAAATATCTTGTGGTCGCTTTGCATTCTGGTCTATTGAGGCTACTGTCTTGGTATCTCTTCCTCTTCTATGATGGATTTCTTCCTGTATGATTGTTGAATGTTGTTGCAAAATGGTGATTCTAGAAAGAATCCCATCAGTTGATATTTCTAAAATAAAGATATTCCAGTCTGTAACAGTGTCAACAAAGGACTTAGTGACTTACTATCCTTTAAAAAGTACCATCATTTGTTTGAATTTTCTGGCATCAATACTTCTGTAAGAGTGAGTGTGACATTGTTCGTTTCATTGTAACAGTTATCTTTTGTCGGGTGGAGCAACAAGGCAGCAGATGGGCAGCATGCAGGTCAAAGCTGGGACTACTTCTCTTGCTACATCTAGGCCTAGTCTAGGCCTAGTCTAGGCCTAGTCCAGGCCTAGTCCAGGCCAGTGCAGGTCAGGTACAAGTGTGAGTGAAATGGTGAGAAAAAGTCATATCCTGCTATCAAGCACAATCCCTTAACTGGTCTCAGGTTGGGTCCCAGTAAGCAGTAGCCATGTGTCCTGTCTAAGTGTCCTTAAATAAGACACCGGACTCCTACCTGCTCACTCATTGTAAGTAATTCTGCAAAAGAGTGTCAGCTAAATAACCAGGTAGGGCAAGCAGGGCCCTTCATTAGGTGGGCCGGTTTGGTTTGTTTTGTGGCTGTGGACTCAAGCCTCTTGGTTCTCAGGCCCTGTTGAACCGAGGCTGGTTGCAGCGAGGCAGCGGGGAGCGAGGAGCCCACTGCTGGTGTTGGGTTTCATTTTCCCTCATGCTGGCGGTCTGGACCTCATAAATCCAATCCCAGGACCCTTGTAGCACTGTCTCCACATACACTATGACTATTGCAGTTTCTCTACTCTGATTGGATAAGGAGACGGCATGCTGTTTGGTTGGTTGTCAGGTGTGCGTATTTGGTTGCAGATGTAACCCCTTCTTCATGACCCCAGTTAACCTCCTCACCACTTGCTGCATTTGGTTTATAAAGAACACAATCACACTCACATGCAAGCTGATACGCACACACACACACACACACACACACACACACAATGAGAGAGATATTGCAGAGACCACCATGTCACATCCTGCTATCAAGTAAATTCTTCATCCCTACAATGAGAAAAACAGGTATTCCCTTTTTTTTATGTGTGCTGCTGACATGATGGCTTATGGCAGGCAGTAACTTCTACACTCTGTCCCTGTGCCCCTGAGAAGACTTTAACAGTAGGCCTGTTTGTTGTGTAATATCTGCTGCTTAATGAAGCCTGAAATATGGTGGCTATTTCAGAGTTTCCTAGTATTAGGATGGAATTCTCTTTCCTCTCCAGGCGTCCGACAGTGAGGCCATTCACCGCGTTGGAGGCTCCTCTCAAACCGCCGGTTTCTCTATATTATACTTCTGAAAGGACTCTGCTCCCATTACAGGGCTGCCACAAAAGTAACCTATCAGAGACTTGCCAAGACGCTGACCCGCGACATTGGCCTGAATTCAGACGCTCTTGATTGCAGCAAGGTTGTAGTCTTCGTATGTCAATTATCGTTTCGTCAAAGATGGTTTTGGACAACCCTGCCCCGCCTAGTTGGTAAGGGACGGGAGTGAGCGGTCATTATTATCCCGGTTTATGTCGCTGGCTGTGTTGCGGTGTGAGCGAGAGGCCGGGGGTTGGAAGCCAGGGGGCCGGGTAGGACCGCTGGCTAGCTCGAGGTGCTTCGTCTCTGGGCTGAGGCGGAGAGACCTCTAGTTGAACCGCAGCCGTTTGGATGGAGAAGTGCTGAGGCAGCAATCTCTGCCCATTTCACTGGGTGGAGTTCCCATACTGCACTATAGGTTTTATAAAGAGAAGTGGCGGCGGAGGGGGGGGGAGCCAGCTTAGGACTTTATTATCATCTTAGTTCAAATTAGTCACACATTTTTCAAGTATCTTTTGTCATGTATTCAGCTCTTGTTTCTCTGTTTGGTAACGGCATCTGTGATCAATTTGTGCGATTAATGTGTCATGAGTTAGACGACATATTTAAAGCGTCGTGTGTGTTGTCGGTGTTTCAGCGCGTCACAGCCGTTGTCAGTGAACGAACCGAGCTCCAGGATTCCTCAGATTCCTCTCGGTAGAAAGCCAGTGATAAGGGGAAATACGAGCTGCAGGAGACCGTAGCGCTCTGACAGCAGTTTTGCCGCGCTGATGGATTGAGTTGAACGTTTGAACGCCAGACAGACATAAAGAACCAAGCGGCTTTTATGAGCGGTATGATTTATCCCCCGAACAAGCTTTGTCGAGCTCCGGCAGCTAAATTTATGGCACTTGACACACGAAACGGGCTATCAGCGCTCGAGTTTGGATGTTTGGCAGAGGCTCGCGGTACTTTCACACAAAGGAAGCATGAAATATTAGCATTATTTTAAAAGGTTTCCGCATATTAGGGAGGAATTAGGTGTCCTTTCCAAGATGGTTCACAGTGAAGCCATTCACGTTCCCTCACCTGGAATTCTGCTCTTGGGAAGGATCGCTGGCAGCACGCCCTCCACCCTGGGTGGAGGGATGGGGAGTGATAAGAGATTATGAAAGTTGTCACTCATTCTCACTCATCTCAAATCAAATTGTCAAATTTCAGTAAAGTAAAAAAGCAATTAAAATGTAATTAATTTTAAAAAAGCAAAAAAAAATAATTTGAATTTCATGATTTTCACACTTCACGATCAGTGTGAAGACTCTGTTGTATCTCTTTCACCTTCATCTCGGGCGTCACGGCGATGAGAGGTGGGGTCGTCGTGTCGCCATGGTGACGACAGCTCCCCTCTACAGGCAGTGTGTTCGTCATCTCTGTGCTCACATTTCCATAGGCATGCTTATCAGATGCTGGCCAGTCAGGTCCCTGACTTCCTCTCTGATAGTGTACACTATCCCTACCTCTTCATGAAGTCACTCTCACACACACGCACGCACACACACACACACACACACACACAATTTAGCTATGAAGTAAAAATCCAGAGATTGTGTGTGTTTATGTGTGTAATATGAGTCTGACTAGTGTGTGTGTGTGTGTGTGTGTGTGTGTGCATGTGCATGTGCATGTGTCTGTGTGTTTTTGTTTGAGAATGATAACCTGTCTGCTGACATTAAGCTCTTGCTTCTGTGTTTGGTTCAGAGGCAAACTGTAATTAAAAGGGATTATATACTGTAGAAACCACAACATGATCAAAAGCAGATTTGTGTTCAGGGAGAACTCACACACACACACACACACACACACACTATTCACACTCGCACTACAATTACCGCGCACCCACATACACACATTAGGCACGGGTGTGATTTACTTCAGGGGATGGATGCTATGATTTAAGGCATGACATCGCTGTCAGCCGTGTTCAGATAATGTTCAGAGGCTTGTTTGAAGCTTATTAGTTTATCTCTTAATTGCCCACATGTCTTATTGGTTTGCTTTTCCCTGTGGGATGTCATGATAGGCTCACTGTTACAGTCCCAGTAACCTGACCCTCTGCAGCACTAAAACACAGGGTGTAACAGAGACACACCAACACAATGACACAAAGAGGCCAGCGCTGTTTTAAACATGTCTGTGGACGTGTCCCATTCTTTGTGTGAGCGGTTCCTGGGATCAGAGAGCTGTCCGTCAAGGGGACACTGAAACGGGTGTGCGAGGACGAGGAGGAGGAGGAGGAGGGAGGCGGGACCCCGGCTGTGTGTGTGTGTGTGTGTGTGGGAGAGAAGACGGAGGGTTTCCGACAGATACCACTCCCTCGCCACGCGTGAACTGATGTGAATTTAGGTGACAGGAGGCTTTAACCCCTGGGAAAGGATCTGGAAAGGGAAGAGGGACTGAGGGCTGAAAAATGGGATTGACCCTTAACCCTCAGAGGTGGTAATGTGATCCCGGTATCTCCTATTGTGGAGGGAGGTGGGGAGAAGGTCACCTAGGGGAAAGGGAAGGTAGCAAGCCACACCGCACCGCTGATTAGAACTTCCTGCGGTGACGGTGACAGTGCTACAGCTTGAAAACACACACACACTCCGACACACACACACACGCACACAAAACAAACGTGTCAAAGACGGTATAGTGAAACGAGAAAAGTCGAACAAGCTTGTGTAATTTATGTGCACACGCATGCTTGCACTTTTACAATCATAACATGACACGTTGCCCTGCACGGCTGGCAGCAGGCCGAGTAATATGAGCTATCGCCGCTCCATCATCTGTACGCAAAGCAGAGGTTTGCGGGGTCCAACCGGCGACGGACGTAAAGTCTAAAAGGTAGTATGATGAAATAACGGATACTTTGTTCCACGATTCGCCCCCCACGTACGTGCTTTCATCTCCGTATAGATCTGGTGTTTATTTTCTTTACAGGCTCCTTTTATTGTTCAACCCCCAATTTCGATTTCAAGAAAATAGGAAAATGAGAGGCCCCTTATCTGCCGAGAGCACTGATTCAAAAGAACGGCCAAACGTCAAAGAGATCAACGGCCAAGAAGCATGCAAATCAAGCCCGCGGTGGTTGCGTCACCGCTAACCTATTAGGATTTGAATAGTGTTGCAGGAGGAGGGAGTGATTTACTCTTTTGACGCACATCGCTCCTCTTCCTCTCTTCCCCTACACTGCAGAAATGTCCATCATAACAAGTCTGTTAGTCTTAACATCTAGTTTTCCTTAATACCAGTGAAACAATCTGCCAGTGATGTAAGATGATTTAACTTAACTACCTTAAAATCAGTCACTAGTACACAGTGAAATCGTTTCGTCCCACAGGCCTATTTTTCACTTGTTTTAAGAAAAACAAATTTTTAGATTCATTGACCGGTCCAGATGGGTATTTCTGCAGTTGAGATAACAAAATTACAGACTCCGACCGAGACTATGACCCATCAGCTTTTGTTCTTGCAAAGCCTCGTATAAAGGTGTCCTTTTTCCTGTGTGTAAATCTACCACATTTTGTCACTCCTCAGGAAGGGAACGACTCAATCAGCTTTTACTAGGCTGAGCGGGGAGGTTGGGGTGTTCTGTGGCAGACACTTGGCTTTACGGTGATTTATTGTTTCATTGAGCTGACTCGTTAAAGCTGGCTGTAATTGATGCCATAAAAAGCCTGGCGGCTGGCCAAATGCCGGGTTGTGTAACGCCGCACCTCGAGTGTGTTCACAGCCTTACCTGCGTAGACGGGACTATAGACGACACCATACTGAACTGTACTGGATGGCCTCTCTCCATAAGGAGCTCGGTCTGACTGTGCAGAAGAAGAAGTAAAAGAGGACCACTGGGCCTCTTGTCCTGAGGAGTTTGCGCAGAAGGTTGTGAGCGCTTTAGTGTGTGTGTGTGTGCGTGTGTGTGTGTGTGTGTCTGGCAGTCTGGTATTTCCTGAAGGAGTTTCCTCCTACCGTCGGAGCGGAACCACCCTGGGCCCCTCGGCAGTCCAACCCACAGACTGACCCGGTACTGCTCCCTGAGAGGAAAGGGAGAGCGAAAGAGAGAGAAGGGCACGGCGGCGGCGGCAGCACGGAGCCACGTTAGGTATGAAGGTGCGCGGGTATATAAACGGTTGATCGAGATGGCGACAGATAATAACAAAAAAGATCGTTATTAAGAGATGAGCGCCGTCTACCCCGAGCCAAGGCAGTGTCTCCGTGTGTCTCTGTGCTCCGGGCTGTTGGGCAGAGATCCAGTTTGTGTCTAGGTAGGCTGTGTGTGTGTTGTGCGTACTCACTCGTCCTTGCGTATGTGCGGGTTTTGCCTGCATGTGTCCCCCCGGTGTCTCAACGGGGCTGATGGATGGGCCCCGTCTTCAGCACCTTACGCTAATAAATTGGCAGCGGCTCTGCCCCGGAGATAGAGAGGGAGCAGCGAGGATAGCTGGCCAGGATTCCTGCGCTATCAGCCAGCTGTATTCAGGCCTGACGAGAGAAACCTGCCAGAGGAGGAGCAGGGAGAGGAGAGAGAGAGAGAGAGAGAGGCCCTCCCTCCCTGAGCCCTCCTTGACAGGGTGGGGGCCGTGGGTGAGGGAGGGAGGGAGGAGAGAGAGAGGGGAGGGGGGTGGGTGTGGGTTATGTCAGCTCATGTCTTTACCCCTAGTCCCAGCTGGGCCTGATTACCCAGAGTTCTCCTTGCTGAGCAGCTCCTGACCACATGGCTGTCAGATGTACAGATGCTCCCCAGGAGAGGTGAGCGGGGTTCGGTCCGGCTCTCCAACCTGAGCCCCGGGCTGCACTCTGGCCCTGAGCTCCCTCTGAGCCGCTGTATGAGGGTTTTATACGCGTTTATACGTTTTTTATTATATGTGATGTGTTTCCACTTTGACAATTATGCTGTTATGTGAAATATAAGATTCACTCAAATACGTTTTATTGTGATATTTTTATTTGTGATACCGCGGTACGATTAGGCCTACCAGTCTGTACCTGTAGGAGAGAGAAAGAGAGGGATTGTGTGCGAGACCACATTTCCCATGAACCCCATTGCTTCCTGTCACAAAGAGGATGTGGCTACCTGTCCCCCCCCCCCCCTCCCTGGCGTCGCTCCATGTGCATTTGTTTTGAGGAGCCAGAAGACGGATGAGAGACTAACAGCCCTCCATAATAACAAATATAATAACACTGGGACCAGGTAAGCTGAGGTGAGCTTACGCAAAGTTGAAACTAATGCGGTGGAAGAACGGCGACCCTCTTCCTGTTTTGCTGTAAAGCAATCTTCCTCTGAGCCATAAAGCTTTCCAGCAGATTTTAAAGCGAAATCCGACCTAGTGGCACACAATGTAAAATCCAGCGTAGAGATCAGTACAGGCTGACGGTCTTCTCGGCAATGGTCGCATTTGTTTACAATAATTGTGCTAATATCTCAAAATGAACACGGTGTGGATATATTAAACATAAAGTGATATATAGCACCTTTTAAAATAATGAGGGTTGTGAACTTTGGGACTTGGGATTGCCCTGTTCTGGACTCCTCTCTTTGCCCAGTGAAGGACAGGCCATTATGGACCAGAAACCCAAGGGTGCGTTGTTGTTGTTGTTGTTGTTGTTGTTGTTGTTGTTGTTTTTACCTCTGTCTTCCTCCGTCTGAGAGACCTACTGATAAATACGGCCCACTCTAGATGAAGTCACATTCTGCACAAGTACTCCTCTAGTGTCTCTGGTCTTCACTCTTAAGTGGCGAGAGAGAAAACAGGAGGGGGGGGGGCGGAGTAAGAGTTAAGAGTCTGAGAATGACAGGAAAGGCAGGAAGGAAGGAAAGGAAAGGAGGAAAGTGAGTGAGGGATGGAGGTGTAGCACTGGCACGGAGCGAGTCTCCCAGATTTTATGCGCCTTTCTGTGTGTGTGTGTGTGTGTGTGTGTGTGTGTATCCATAGTGAGTGTGTTTATAAGTCGGCGAGTCAGGCAGTGTGTCTCTTGCAGGGCTGGTGTTTCCTGCAGTGTAATCTGAGTCTCTGGTGGAATGTGTGAACCACATCCGACTCCACTCCACTTCAGCCCCCGACTCACTCAATATCCCACTGTAAACAACTGAATCCTGCGTCTTGAGGTTTTTGGGGGAATAGTAACAACACAGGTAAAGTTGCACTAACGCCCGGAAGTGAAAAGAAAACAGAAATGTCGTGTCGTCAGTTATCGGTGTCAGGAAAAAGCGTCATCGACTTTCATTCACGGGTTTCTCTTTAAGCGTTTCATATCGTCTGTTGTATTTGTGCAGTGAACTTCCACCTCTGCCACGCACTATACTTTTTCATAGTGTGTGTGTGTGTGTGTGTGTGTGTGTGTGTGTGTGTGTGTGTGTGTAATGTGGTTTAGACTAAGGGGTTAATTGTAGTGTGACCTCTCTAATGTCTTTCCCTGGCTTGTTATCTTGATTGGGTAATTAATTCTGGGACTGTTCTCTTCAGTCGCCCTGTTATTCACACACACACACACACACACACACACACACACACACACACACACACACACACTTTCGAACCCTCCTGAACTTAGGAACCCCCACATTCCTATAACCCTAAGGCTGCTCCATCGCATTACTTTTTCTCTCTCTCCTTTCCTCCCTCTCTCTCTCTCTTGCTCAATTTATTTCTTTTTCTCACTCAATCATTCTCTGAGCTTGTCTGTCGTTTTGTGCTGCCTCCAGCTCCTTTCCCTCCCACCTCCTTCTCCCTCCCTCCCTCCCTCAGCCTCTGCCTCCCTCCCTCCCACCCTTACTCACCCCCCCCCCCCCTCCCCTCTTTGTGAATCGGTGGATTTGGGAGCATGCTCTGTCTGTGGGACTGAGTGGCCACTTCCTCTGAGCGGCAGACAGCTCACTGTTTTCCCCCGGCCTCATCACTCCGTCACCAGCCGACAGACGTGGTGGACAGAGAGAGAGAGAGATCGAGTGTGAGGGGTAATTGAACGAGATCGACTTTTCTCTCTCTCTCTTTCACACACAAACACACACACACACACACACACACACACACACAGGTTCTGGCTCTCCCTGTTTGGACACGATGAGAACGGCAGATTATTGGGGCTGATAAGATGAGGAATGCTGCTAGGAGAGGAAACGCCATCCCAGAGGAGATGTATAGAAGACTGTTCCCTTGTCCTCCCCATATGTCACCCACCCCACCACCACCCTCCCCTCTCTCTCTCTCTCTCTCTCTCTCTCCCCCCCACGCCGGGGTGATAGGACGGGGGCAGACGGGAAAGAGAGGAAGCGAGCGGGGATTGAGATGTGTTGACCCAGGACCGATGGGCATGCCCGTTCAAGCCTCTCCTCGCTCTCTCTCTCTCTCTCTCCCTCTCTCTCCCTCTCTTTCCTCCTCTCCCGATCCCTGTTCCTTTCTAACATGACCTCAAACCAAAATGACATTGATAATTTGTTTGGTTTGAAAACATGAGCTAAACAATATTACATAATCACCGATATCTGAGATAAAATGAGGAAATAACGTGATAGAAATCGTAGTAACCATTGTGTGTGTGTGTGTGTGTGTGTGTGTGTGTGTGTGTGTGTGTGTGTGTGTGTGTGTGTGTGTGTGTGTGTGTGTGTGTGTGTGTGTGTGTGTGTGTGTGTGTGTGTGTGTGTGTGTGTGTGTGTGTGTGTGTGTGTGTGTGTGTGTGTGTGTGTGTGTGTGTGCGCGCGTGCGCGCCTGCTCATAAAAACATACTAAATCCTTTAATGGCTTTTCTCTCACACACGTTCACTCACAGGCACACACACATAGAGTTAATCCAAATCGGGTGTGTGTGTGTGTGTCACCTGACTGTTTCAATGGAAGAAGAAAATGAGAGTTGGCAGACGAGGGAGACAGAGAAGGGAGGAGGTTGTACGTTAGCATGTTAAGAGAGCAGTTGAGGTGAGAGAGAGAGTGAGAGAGAGACTAATAAATCGTGTGTTGGGAGCTGAGAGCTGCAGACAGCAGGCTTTGTGTGGAGCTGTAGAGGAACCGCCTCACCTAACCCTGACTCCCAACACCGCCAGGGCCTGCACTACGTCACATACATCCAATCCTGTGTGGGTGTGTGTTTGTGGGAGTGTATGCATGCCTGTGTGTGTGTGTGTGTGTGTGGGTGTGTGTGTGTGTGTGCATGCATGTTTGTGCCCTGCACCTCTCAGCCATAACCCATCTTTTCTCCCTCTCCTTCACATCTCACATCTCTCCGTCACCTGTACCAAAACAGCTCTGGAAATGGGGGCTGGTATGTAGCCTATGGAGCATGTATGTATTGGGGGTGTGTGTGTGTGTGTGTGTGTGTGTGTGTGTGTGTGTGCGCGTGTGTATGGGGGCTGGTGGGTGACTGAATGCAGATTGTTCGTGTGATAGAGGCCAAGGCTAGGGCAGCTTTTCTTTTCTTTTTTTTTTTTCAAATCTTTTCCAGCCTTCACATAAACACAGAGTGGGAATCACACTGTTGACCATACAATAGGTTTTTTTTCTTCTTTTTTTTTTCCTCTGTCGTTCCACACATAAACACAGACCAGGGGTTCGGCACTACGGCTCAGTTTGAAAGGTACAATACAGACATGCATATGCGCCTCGGCACTGAGAGGACTGGAAGCCATAGCAATCATCATCCGAACCTAAACAGTGAGGCCGGGGTGTTAAAGCCCAGACAGATCCCACCGTGCATTACTGAGATTACACAACAATTAAGATAAGGCTAGATTACATTTTCCTCTCTCTCTCTCTCTCTCTCTCTCTCTCTCTCTCTCTCTCTCTCTCTCTCTCTCTCTCTCTCTCTCTCTCTCTCTCTCTCTCTCTCTCTCTCTCTCTCCCTCTCTCCTCTCTCTCTGTAGTGTGGATTGTAAAGAATGTTGTTTAAAGAAGGGAAATCATGTTCAGCTTTGATGTTTCCTGAAATATGAAACACCCAGAGGCTGATAGAAATACTAAACACCCACCACACATATGCTCATGCGCACGTCGATACGCACGCACACGCACACACACACACACACACACACACGCCGTATTATACAAAGCGGTATTTTACACGAGCAATATTATACAAACACACACAAACAGACTAAACACACATTTCACTTTTCACTCACAATGACTTTATTGCAGTTTCTGTTTGACCTCAGTGGAAGTGAACAGTCACCTGAGGCTCCCTCTCTCTCCCTCCCTCCCTCCCCACTTCTTTCCCTCCCTCTTTAGCTCCCTCCATCTCTCCCTCTCACTCTCTCAGTCTACAGCTTTCTGCTGACTCCAGGAATTATGATCTGTTTCCCGTCCGCAGGAATAATAGAATACAGGAGGAGGGGAGGAGGGGGATCCATGACCCCCCCTCCACAACCAACAGCACTGTGGAACAGTAGTGAGGAGTCCAGCTCCGCTGTGGTTATCCTGTGTGTGTGTGTGTGTGTGTGTGTGTGTGTGTGTGTGTGTGTGTGTGTGTGTGTGTGTGTGCACGCGTGTTTAAGTATGCATGCGTGTACATCCAGATGTGTGAATGTGTGATATTTTCCTCTTCATTTCCATAAACTTCACACATTAAGAGATTATACTTGGACACACACACACACACACACACACACACACACACACACAGAGGCAGACGTATAAACTTACACTATCACACAAAGTTGGCCTCAATTAATGCTGATTAATCTCCCCCTCCTCCGGTTATCTTGACAGTAAGTGCCTCACATATACAACTGCGTGGCAAGCTGCGGCTCTCGGCAGCATCGCCAGCGCCTCTGGGCACTTAGCTCTATCGGCAGTCAGATCCAGCCCCTCAAGTGTGTTTAGAGTGTGTGTGGAGTGTGTTCTCAGCCGCGTAAATATTTATCACACGGCTCCCCCAGGAATTTTAATGAGCACTGATGGAGAGCAATCATCACAGCAGAGAGAGAGAAAGAGAGAGAGAGAGAGCGACGGTGAAGTGAAGTGACACTGCTGTCAAGTCACTTTCATTTTGGTTCTTAAAACACACAACGCGTTTTCTCTTCACCTGAGATCTTCCTGCTTCTCTGCTAATCGTTTCCTGCATCGGTCCTTCTGCAAAGCAAGACGTTCCCTCTTGTAAAATACAAGGCTGTCATTTCTTTGTGTGTGTGTGTGTGTGTGTGTGTGTGTGTCTGTGTCTGTGTGTGTGGTATACATGCTTGTCAGGGTGACAGGGCCACCCTTTAGAGGTCACTTAACACATTGTGTGCAGGCCAAGCTGCATGGGGAGCCAGGGAAGGAAACCTGAGCTATAACTCATACAGCCCTCTCTCTCTCTCTCTCTCTCTCTCTCTCTCTCTGTCTCTGTCTCTCTCTCTCTCTCTCTCTCTCTCTCTGTCTCTCTCTCTGTCTCTCTCTCTTTTACTCTCTCTCTATGCCTGTTTCTCTATCTTTCTTTCCATCTCTCTCCCTTTCTCATTCTCTTTTTCTTACTCAGTCTCTCTCTCACACACACACACACACACACACACACACACACACACAAACGCACGCACACAGAAAGACCCATAGACACTGGAAAAACACCCCAATCCTGACCTTTGACATCTGGCCGGGAGTGGCTAATACTGTCCTAGAATCCTGTAGAGACCCCACCCCTGTCTCTCTCTCTCTCTCTCTCTCTCTCTCTCTCTCTCTCTCTCTCTCTCTCTCTCTCTCTCTCTCTATCACTTTTTTTTCCATTTTTTTCATTCCTCCTCCCTCCTCACTTTTCTCCGGCTCAAACTGGGGGCCTTTTATGTCTTAAAAGGAAGTGAGAAGCCGAGGCGATGGCGGCGGAGGTGCGGTAGAAATTGACCAGTGACAGATTTGTGACTCTGGGTCTGAATGGGGAGGAATGATGGAGCTGTGAGTGTATCCCACCTGCACACACACACACACACACACACATCCCAGCTCACACACCTGGTCGCAGAGCCTCCATGTTCCTCGAGACGGAGCAGACCGTGGCATGGGGGGGGGGGGGGGGAGGCAGAGGAACTGTGTTTTCCTTTCATTGCCTTCTTTGTGTCGCTGTAGCAGCGATTCATCCCCGGGTCCACGCGGGTATAAAAAGCCCAGGATCAGGGGGTGAGTTCATCCGTCAAAACCCGACCAAAAGGTCAAAGGTCAGAACATTTGGGTCTGGTCGGAACATCTGCGTCTGCCGGGGGACAGCGGAGACCGTGGGCTCCAGATTCTCACAGCGTTTCTCTGCTGCTTTATCTGATTCTGTTTGATGTCTCTGTATGTGCAGCCTCATGTCCACTACTGTACAAATACCAGAGGCAGCTACTGGCCTTCCAAAACCACATCATAGTCTCCCAGCAGGCAGCCCTCGGAGAGAGAGAGAGGGAGGGAGGGAGAAGAGAGAGAGAGAGAGGAGAGAAGAAAGAGAAAGTTGTTTGATCTGTGTCCCATAAGTGTGTGTGTGTGTGTGTACAATAGGAAAAAAATACAATTTAGGGAAGACATTAGCATTTTCTGTAAATATCCCTACGTCTTTAGAATTAGGCCTTACATTGTGTGTGACCGTGTTTGTGTAGGTATTGTATATTTAACTGTGTGTGTGTGTGTGTGTGTGTGTGCCTGTATGTGAGAGAGGGTTAGCCCCGGTGTGCTGTGTGATTTATTGACAGGCCTTGCAGTGATACCAGAATTCCTTAGCGTTAAATGCCTTCTCTGAGTGCCTTTAACTGCCTGTGTGCTTTATGGACCGTGATCACACACTATATGTCTCTCGCTTTTATATTTTTGGGGATTATTTTTTACGGCGTTTCTGCTTTATTAGATCGTTCGCAGCGGAGAGTGGCTGGGAAGATGGGAGAGAGAGAGAGAGAGAGAGAGAGAAGGGGGGGACTGATGTGCCACATTGTTGGCAAGCAGGCCTTGACCTCGTACATGGTGTGTGTGTGTGTGTGTGTCTTAGCACTCTGATGATCCTCACCTTTTTGCCAGGAAGATGATGATGACGACGACGATGGTGGTGATGATGATTGATGATTCACAATAATGTCTTGTGCAAAAAGGTTATACTGGTGTGATGTTGTTGTGTTGCTGGCTACTTGTACAGCCTGATCTGAAACCAAAATGCTCCACAACTTTAACTAACTATCATAAGAAGACAGATAATAAGAATAATAAGAGTTGCTCCTCGTCTTTGGACTCATTTGAAGCCAGAAAGGAAATGTTCATGTATCAATATGTGAGGAAGATGGTTTTCATTTTGTCAGGTTTGGTTGAGGCATGAAACCCGTTTATGCATGCTGCTTGTCTCATTTCATTCCACGTGACACAATTCCACTTCTTTCCCCATAACAGCTGGTGTAGTGGCTACCCATAATGCACTGTGTCATTTAGCGACTGTGAACAGTGCTCACTCATACAGCATGATCTCTGTTAGTGATTGGGTGTACGTCGTTATGTACTCTCCAGAATGTGTATAATGCTCCCAGGCATAGAGGCACATTTTGTCATGGCTAATTTTCAACTTTCTTGTACTAGTTATTGTTATTATCACTGTTGCATATTTTCAGACATGGACAGAGCGCTACTTTAAACAGGATATACCACAAAGTTGGGTTTGGTTCCAAATCGGATCCATATGAAGATTATATTGTGCCCCCATCTGTTAGTAGTTCATGTTGAATTATTCGCTACATGCTCTGTTTGGGGTGAGTTGACTTGGCCGCAGAAACACTCTTGTTAGCAGTTTTGAAGCAACTTTCATTCCACCGAGCAGCATGAGTCGCTCTGCAGATGGATGCAAGTGCTTGCGAGGGTGAGATTGTCTGTCACCTGCATACAAAAAAAAAAAAAAAAAAAAAAGACCAAGTATCGGATTCTGGATGGTGAACTGTGTGGTTGTGTGACGAGACTACAGACATGACAGACGGTCTCTTTTCAACAGATGTTGTACTGCCAAGCTCAGATTGAGATTTCACTGTCCAGACATGATGATGATGATGATGATGATGATGATGATACAGGACACGGCTGCTGCTGCCGTACTTCCTGTATGTTGGCCCTTGTGATGAATTGGTCAGCACAGAGAGCATTTAGATGAGTTTTTCTCAGTGCCGCCAGTGGAACACACCGTATGTAATGGTGCGGGGTGGTGAAGGTCCTCTTTCAGGAGAGGGGCTATTTTATACCATATAGTTTCCTCATAAATGTAGGTGATGATTTACTGTATGAGAGGTTTTACATGAGTTTCAAATCCGTGTTACTGAAAAAACTATGAGCTTCAGCCCTGCTTGAACATTCGTGACAAGACCAGCCGACGTTGGTGCTGCGAAATGTTCTCCATTACGAAGCATAATCAATATAATTATGGAGCAAGTGGATTATTTAATGTAATTATGGAGTAAGTCACCATATAATAATTACATACAGCCTCATGATGAATTGTCCATTGCTGTAGGTAATTAGTCTGAAAATGTTTCCAGTTATAGCTTCGGAGCCAAAAGTGAATGTGAGTAATGCACAGCACTATTCACATGAGAATGAGCCTGTTTGTCTGGCTATTATAGAGGGAGAAAACGGGGTGCAGCTTTCATCTGGCGGTTAATATCGTACGTGGACCATGTGAAGTTGAAAGGTGTGCTGACTCTCAGAAGTCACCCGTGTATTGAACCGAGTATTCAACTGTGTCCGAATAATATCAAAATGAGCACGGGGGACAAAAGTGAGAGGCAGAAACGGAGAGTGTGTGTGTCTGTACATGTTCACTGTGTGTGTGTGCGCGGTGTGTTTTCCTTTTGTGTGTAATCAAAAGAGAGAGAGAGAGTGCGAGAGAGAGAGAGAGAGAGGGGGACTTCTGTGTGATTGAGTGCTGTGGAGGCTCTCTGAGATGTGGGTCCCTGCTCTCTAAAAGACTGAACTATGCACAGCCCACCGTAGTGCTACGACACGCCGGTGCTGCTCTGAGCGTTCCACTGTAATAAGATCACCCAGAAAAGACATTTTCAAGAGGTTCGGAGTCAGATAAAACAGCACTTTCTCTTTATATCGTTCCAACCTCCGTGCGGAGAGAGACAGAGAGACTGCCACGTACTTCCTGGCTGAGAAGAGAGCGCACCAAAGAGATTATTGCATTAAGGATCTTTACGGGGAAAAAATAAATAAAGAAAGAAAAATGGAAATCTTTGTTGTCCGTTCATCATAGGACTTCATAGGATTGTTCATTGGCTCATTAATTATGGGATTAGCTTCATGATTACAGCACATATCAGTTGTAAAAACAAGTCGACGCTTTAGTATCAGGTTTCACTACAATGTTTTATTAGACCGGTTGAGGCCCACATATGTGATTCTGACACAAAGTTATACCTAATGCCTCAGAGATGGCTGTGAAAATAAGGAGAGAAGAAGCAGGAGCGAGAAAAGTAGAGATGGAAAGTGGGAAAGAGAAGGCGGGGAGAGAGAGGGGGGAAAAAAGAGGACGTACAGGGATTTTTTTTTTTTCCAAACTGTCTCTTTGGTGGTCTCAAGCAGGGTCTCGCTAGATCGTGAACCCGGTACAAAACACAACAGGGGAAAAAGAGTAGAGGGAGGTGGGTGCTGGGTGGGGGGGGGTGTGTGTGCTGGGCTGGGGGGGGGTTACACCACCAGAGTCCCACAATTCATCACGCTCTGGCACCGACGGGGGCTGTCTGGACAGAATGGTGGTGGGGAGCAGAGGGGGGCGGGTCTGGGATTGATGGCCAGCGAGACTCTGTGACCTCCCGTTCCCCAAGAGAGGAGATACTGTGTGTGTGTGTGTGTGTGTGTGTGTGTATGTGTGTGTGTGTGGGTGTTGAGAGAGACAGAAATCATAGCCCTCCATCCCTTGCATCCTGCTGAAGATGTCAAGTTGGATACTGAGTGGAAATGCAGCATGTCTTGATATCAGGAGGACACCTCTACTGGTCCCATCCTGAATGCCCTTCTTCTCCATCATACATGACTGATGATTTTTTTTTTTCCTTCTCCCTCTCTCTCTCTCTTCACTTCACGTTTTCTCTCTCTGCCTCTCCCTCTCTTTCTTTTCTCTCTGCAGGACTACCTACATGGTGACAGTACTAAGGCTCAGCAGAAGCTGGGTTGGAAGCCGAAGGTGTCTTTTGAGGTGGGTGTCGATTCGATCACTGTTTTGATAAACACCTGGATAAAGTTCTACTATACCAAAATGGGTCTTAGTGTGTGTGTTTGGGGGGGATGATAAACAGTGTGCCCTTCAGTAATGTAACTTTATTAACTCTTACCTTTGTTACGATGTTATGATCAAAGCAGTTTCCATTTCCATCACTGCTCCTTGAGTTGGTTCATATTTCAGCTGTGTAGCCAAAATGATGAATGTTATATTTTTTGCCTTCATGCGGGGCCACATTTTTATTAAATTCACTGAAGTTAAACTGGAAACCCTTTTAAGAGCGCTTTTAGTTTCTAATATTGCCATGTTTAACTGTGAGCCTGGTGTCCCTGTACAGGAGCTGGTGAAGGAGATGGTCGAGTCAGACGTTCTTCTAATGAAGGATAACCCGAATGCCTGAGGCCAAATCTGATCATTCAGTAATTCCGTCCTTTGTACCTGGTGATGGTGTAACCATGCGATGCCTTTATTTCGTGGTGTTGGTTTACTTTGACTGGCCGATAGCAAACCCCCTTTTCCAATCAGTAATCACACATCATATTTTATAGGGTACGGGTTTTTGAGCTTGCGTTTATATTTATTTGTCATTTAATTATGGATTTAATTGTTTTGACCTGTATGTGAAGTTGTAATCCGTTATCTCCAACAATGAAGTCACAGCCTATACAAATAAATATCTATTACTTATCCTTTGTTGAAAAATAAAAACATAGTTTATTTTAATGAGAAAGATTTAAATCAACATGCAAACATTTTGCTACAATAAAATGATTCAACATATTTGTACATAGTCTTGCTTTTTTTTTGTTTTACGACAACTAAAACATTGTTCACTGTAAACCTGAAGAATGGCGTTTTGTGTGGAATGTGTGTTTTTTTTCTTTCATGAAATATTAACATTAACTACAACATGAAGCCACGGTTTACTGCCTCATAAATGGGTGTGTTTTGTAGGCCCGCAAATAACTCTGAATGATAGCAGCACTCATAGTCCCGTCTTGAAATAAAGGAAAAAAGTAAAAGTGGAGACAACGTGTGTGCGGGGCCCATGCAGGTTGTGCAGAGGTCGTCTGGCTCAGCTCCTGTCATTTCCCTCCCCGTTGCTCGCTCGGCTTTCCAGGGTTTTTATTTGCGAGCACACTGCCCTCTTTTATTCGTCAGGAAATGCGTTTTCCCCGGACCCAGAATCCCACTCTGAAATGCCTCTTGTCCGTCCAGACGGGTTTAGTGCCCGCTCCAAATCCACGAGCGCAACCAGCGTCTGGATCCCGTCCTCCTCTGTCCTTCACACCTACTGGGACATGATGAACACGAGATACACTCCTCCGAGCCAATTCAGATGTATGTTGACTTGAAAAGGATTAAAACAAGTGAAATATTCTGGGAGATAATCCACGAGTTTCCATTGCAGTTTCAGGAATGTGTCTTCAAACAGTTGTCAGTAGAACAAGGCAGAATGGGGCAGATCACTGCACTGGTATGAAGATAATATCAGATTAAAATAAAAATCTTAAAACAAGTTGATCTGCATTAGAAAATAGAAATATTCTAATTGATTTTCACCTGTTTTATGAAAAATAAGATTTTAAGATTAGGTTAAATTAATAGAATAAATTAATTTTAAATCGATCGTTAGCGCTTCCTTATCTGCTGGCGATGAAACAGGCCTTTTATAAGGCAAGTAAATGGGCCTAATACAGATTTCTTGTTTTTTGTTTGTTTTTTTAATGTATACAGTCCTATTAATAAATTGTTCAGTGGCCTACTGAATACCATTCCTTTGGGAGTTCTTTAACAAAGCCAGAAAATATAACTGTAGTAGGCTACCATACTTAATGCCACGTCTTTTTTGATGGGGGAAACTGTTTGACATTCAGCTTAGACAGAAAATTGAAGGTTTCGGGAAAGCTCTGCAAAGGAGGGTGGGTTTGCCTCTCTCTGTTTTAAGACAGCACCTAGGACATTTCAAGTCGCCGTATGATCGTCATGGACAGCGCTGCGTCTGTGTGGACTCCAAACTGGAAACAGATGTTGCTTTGAGGTTGGCCCCTGAAACCCGGCTGAGAGCAGAAAACACACGTCTCCACTGTGCCGGGGTCTGCCTCCATAGAGCCTCACACAGGTGCACTGGGTGGCCTCAACACTCCCCTTAGGAGAAAGACCTATAATAATCCTAAAATACATTTTAGAAGATACTTTAGGGAATAAAGTATCATAGAAAAACTTAAACATATCATGCAGTTACAACGGGTACAAAATATTTACCGCGGAAAATCCTATAGTAATACTAAAGGAGAGGGGAAAATGCTCTAAAGTGAGATGCACATATTCTGTATAGTGATTTTTCATTACAGCCCTCCTTCATTCTGGACAATTAAAATCCTGTAGGGGAAACGCTTGAAAGAGAAACCTGCACATTTCTTTCACGGTGGCCATGGAAGAGAGTAATTGAAAATAAAATGTCCTTGATCAAACACATTGTCTATGAGTTAATGTAGCCTGTTGTGATATTGAGAGGGTTATTTCAGCGCGCCTCAAAGGTTTGTAAAACACATCAACAGTTTGATTGTCATAAAAAGAAATTCTAACAAAATTGCAGTTACCAGTGTGTGTATTATATAGTATCATAATTTACTGTACATCATATAGGCCTGCTGCAGTAACCTCTGACATGACACCGCCTCATAATGATGTACTAATCCTTGATATATACGCCTGTTGCTTTCATGTGATCGCTGATTATTATGCTCATATGAGAATAATCAATATTGATGCAAACCCCTTTTCAGAAGACACTGGGGATATGGGTTATATGCCAGAAAATGTAAGAGTGAAATTGGGGCAGTGAGGAAATGGCGCCCATCTAACTCATCTGAACCTTGTTACTGCCTAACATTTTTGACATTCTCCACGGCTCGGACAAATAAACATAAAAGAGAACTGTTGTTTTGGAAATTCAACTGGGAATTGGATATTTTGATCAAACAAATAGAGAATGAATAAACACAAGGTGGACAGCAATTTAGAATTTTTAGATGAGATGAAATGTACAAGATGTGAGTTTTACAATTGCATATGTTTTCTCAAAAATCCCTCCATATACCTATGGCAAGAGGAGTTTTCGTTTTCATACCTTGCACGCCGAAACATTTTAGTTTTGCTTGCATATCGGCGTAGCTCGCAGTTTCAACAGATCTAGCAATCCCCCCGAAAACTTAAACTAGTTGTAGAAAGGTTATGCAGTCTAACCAAACAACCATGAACTCGCAAAGTAAAAGCTCTTCCTTGGAGTCTGAATCCTGTCAGAATTAAACAGCAAAAGCAATCTCAATCATCCCTTCAGTTTGAAGGGATTTAGCTCTGCTCCCATGGGACACAACAGGCCTCCCATCCTGAACAGCCAGCCCTCCGCTTTGGGCAAGGCACCTTTGAGATGCCAACAGACATAAAAGGTAGTGTGAGAGAGAGAGAGAGCGAGAGAGAGAGAGGCGGGGGGAGATCGTGGGTGGTGAAGTCTTTGAATTAAGCCTATAAATAGATTTGTTCTTGAGAATGTTTTTTTTATGAAACCTTAGATTTAGCTAACTTGTTAAGGCCCCGGAATCTGATGTTCTATTTATGATGCTTGGTTGGACTTTCCTCGCAGATTTTGATATTTACAAATGTATTTATATATGCTACAACAATTTACCTACAGGTTTTAGAAGACTGGTGTTCTTAAACTGGTGTTTAAAAAAGGAAATATTTATGATTTTGCCCGATAAAGAAATAAAACATGCATTGATGGATGATGGGCCGTGATCACAGTTTGAATTTTCTCCAAGATAATAATAGAATTATACTATAGGTTAAAAAAAAAAACAACAACGATTATAGGCCAAACAATATAGACCTGCAGTTGTTCCACTCACAAGAAAGATATCAATCACTTATCAATTATTAGTGGTATTTCAGGGATTTTTTTAAAAGAAAATTGGACTGTCTTGAAGATTCAAACACTGGCTGTTTAAGAAAATAAATTGGTTCCTTTGTGAACTTCTGGTGGTGAAGATCTCAACCGTATTCAGGTGCTTTGAATAACCCATTATGTCTCCTTTTAATGCTCTGGTAGATCTGCCAGACATGGATTATATGTGGGATCATAAATTCAGCATGCTTAACATTGGCAATAACAGCAGATGCATTTTATTCAGGAGCCATCTTTGTATCGCTCGTGTTAGGCTGAACGTTGTAGGTGCATTTGCCATAAGTACATCTGCAGGCGCCCGGTAGTGTAAAATACACCCTGGAGGTTTTACAAAAACCTATTTAGAAACAGTAAGTGCTTTATCACCTGATGTGATGGCTGTTTTACAGCAATGTTTCATTACCGGTGTTTGAATTACTGAATTTAAGATTGCTGAAACAAAACATTGAACAAAAACCTAATTATTTTGTTGTTGTCGTCGAGGCACTTCTAAAACAAATCCCTTTAAAAATAATAATAATAATAATAATAATAATAATAATAATACAACTTAAAAGATTCCTCAACGTTTCCAGTTTGAAGAAACCTCTTCCTCTGGGAACCTTTTTATTTTTGCAGTGTGGGCCTATAAATTGCCAAAACAACAAGTAAGTCTATTGGCCTTCAGTCTTAAGTCCTAGTAAAGGTTGCGTAGATAAGGTATTGACAGGCTTTACTGCAGGCTTCTCGTCGGTCCTCTCCTGAAGCACATTGTTGACATCCTCTCCACTGACCTCCGCCTCCCTCTGTCTTTTCCTTAGAATGAAAAATGATTCCCTGCCCTGATTGAATTTTACTCCTTCCTGACCTGACACACTCTTGAGTGCCGCATCAATCAACAAAGAGTTTTGTTTATTTCTGCAGAAATAATCTAATATTTTTTATTAGGCTAGCGCAGTCCAGAGGCTCGGTGTGCAGTTGCCGTTTTAAAGCACAGGTTGATGTCTAAGTCGTTTTGCATGGCAGTTAGCAGACTTGTTGAAGATGCCGCAATACAAATAATAGCCCATTGTTTATAGGAGGTTAATGAGCTTTGACTCATCTCAACATTTGTATCAGTGTGTGGACTGCTCTGGGGAGCGTTTGTGCGCCGGATTGGTTTTCAATGACTCATTTCAATCTCATAGGCAGGCCTAAATTTACAATTGGCAGCAATCACATTTACGCCTTTCCGTTGCCTAGTTGGCCAGGCACGGACACACCTGCAGCAAACTCGGGGTTTCAGAAGTGTTACTGTCATAGAGTAAAAATGTCTCTTCCACTCCCTCTGAAGCCAAAGCCCTGCAGGCTGCTGGATCAGTGGAGGTATGTGTGCTCATCTGACTGAGCCAGTGGCTCCATATCATAGCTGAAACCTCGGCAGTACTGACAGTAATGGTCGTTGACGCAGCAAATAAACAACGAGCCATGTAGTTAACAACCAGACGGCCAACCTGTAAACACCACCGACTTCTGCAGCTTGCTGTACACATGCGCGCGCACACAAATAACACCCAAATTAAAATTGTCCAGATTATTATTATTTATATTATTATTATTATTGCCTAATCATTTTACAACATCTCGTGGTAACCTATGATGATAAACTATTCTAATTATTTTTGTCAGAAATAAACTACTGAGGATATTGGAGATAACATTGGGATAGCCTATATCTCTATGTGCTCTATGCCCAAAAGTTTAAAGCGCGCTCAATTTTGACGTTCAATATGAACTGAATATTGACTGTGTCTTCGAGGAAGAACTGCCTCACGTCATCCAGGAAGTGAGCCTAGTGAAATAAATAAACACCTGGCAACAGGGATATTTCAATCAATGCCTGTAAATACACGTGGTTCCGCCAAATAAAACGGGCCGGTGCTTCTCTATTCCGCCAGTCTGCGTGTGATAAAACGCAAAGTGAACAGGCCTAAAACTATAGCTCATCGTGGTGTCCTTGAAGGCCTATAGCACATGGTTATGGACTAAACTCTACCCAGCTGATGTATTGACAACACCATTGTAAACATCAACTTAAATAGACGGAATTACTGTAATGTAATGATGGATATGTCTTGAGCATCGCGTTGTGCTGACGAAGGCCTTTATTGAGGACAACGCAGCTATAGGCCTATATAGGTTATATATACCTATAGTTGCACACCTCAACGTTGAGGTTCAACTTGAAATAAAACGGATCCGTCACTCTTTATCATTAATCTGTTTTATCTACTATTAAAGTCCTACTATTGAACTACTATCTGCTGTTGAATTTGACCTATGCAGCACAGGAGGCCCGCAAGGGCCCCCTCGCACTCTCTAATGAAATATACTTTCTTGAATCAAATATGAGTCTGTACTTCCAGGGCTCATTGATTACCACGTTATATTCAGTGATTTGCTTCACAATGTATAAACGTCACATATGAGCCCATTGAAAGGCACAGGCCACGCTACCCCAGAAGAAAGAAGAAACAGGCAATGCAATACATTCCCAGAGTGTATAGACCAGATTTTGCAAATAGGAGGTTTTTGCTATAGGAGTCCCCATTTTGAGTGGTGGGTTGGAAAATATTTTCAGGAAACGCAAGTAAGATGTAGGCAATGTCAAAAATAATTGTACCTGGGTAGCCTGCAGTATATACCTATGAATTAGAAAGCTTCCTTCTTTTAGCCTTACCACTAAACACAAATGCTAATAAATCACTCAACTTAAAATCAAATAGACGGCACTTTATTAAACAAACAAAATGTAATGCCTTCAAAATATTTTTTAACAAATAAGACAAAATGAATAGAATAAGTCAGTATAGGCTACAAGTTCCCCCTCTATTTCTATAAAAGAATTGAGACAATAAAAGGCAGCAAGAAAATTGGAAACACTTTCTAGTGTTTGGTCCTCAATATCCAACCACTCCCTTTCCTAAAAAATAAATTACTATATAGGCTATAATTTACAGTTTATAGTCATTAAAGCTGGTACTTAAGCCATCATTATAAACAATTCTCAAAGCGAGAGGGAAAAACTTACGTGTTTTTTGGTGTTACACACGCTTCACACACCAGAGCAAAAAAACATCTCTTTGAATCGGTTATGTCCATTCAAGGTGTGAATAAAAAGACCGTGAAGACGATGTAAAAGTACAAAAAAATATATATGAAAATATATATTAAAGTTATTAATTTAAAAGACACCATTTTTGTATTCAGAACTTGCTGCAGTCATAAACAAAAGCTCCTGAGGTGCGGTAGATGGACTGGCCGGAGGGGAAGGCCATCTGACAGCTATTATTCCCGTTGACCGGAGAGCCGTTCAGCCCGATCCGCTGGGACTCAAACATCTCCCTCACCGAGTGGAAGTTCTGCTGCTGGGCCGGATAACCCGGGCTCAGGTGGCTCAGGTCCCCGTACCAGGACGCAAGCCGGCCCTGGTGCGCGTGGTGGCCATCCTGCCCCGCCTGGCTCAGGTTGCCGTGTCCGAGAGGAGACGTGGTGGTCGTGGTGATGGAGTAGTCGGGCAGAGTCTCGTCCACGGTGGTGGAGGGCGCCAGGTGGCCCCCCCTGTCCCCAGCGTACAGACTCATGGCTTGCATGTTGCAGTGGTAAGTCGCGTTCGAGTTCGTGGAGATGACATTTTGGTTGCAGGTTGCCGAGCTGTACGCAGATGTCTGGTTAGGAGAATAGTTAAGTGACAGTGAGGGGGGGATACCTGTCCGAGAGGATGCGATGAGAGGCGGAGAGAGCTCGGCCTGCGGCGACGCCCGGAGGGAGGTCATGATGTTATCCACGCTAAAGCCCTGCGCCGGGGCCTGACCGTGGTGGTGATGCTCGGGTCCATCCATGCTGAGTGACCGGGAGGAGGGCACGCTGTGTGGGCTGCCCGTGGACATGCTGCTGTTGCTGTCGGGGCTCTCGATCTTGGGCACGGCGCTCAGAGTGGGGGACTCGGCCTGCGGCGGGGTGGAGGTCCCGTTCTCCGTCTTTATATCCTGGATACGCACTGGCTGGGAGCCCTGCGCCGACTGGTCCTGCTCACGGCCTGGCGTGCGGGCCGAGGGGTCCTTGCCCTGCCTATCCCGCTCATCTTTGTCCTTCAGCACATCTTTCTTTTTGAACCTTCTCCGGCGCCGTAGGAAACTGCCGTTCTCAAACATGTTGTAGGAGTCCGGGTCCAGGGTCCAGTAGCTGCCCTTGCCGGGCTTCTTGTCGTCCCGGGGAACTTTGACAAAGCACTCGTTGAGGGACAGATTGTGCCGTATGCTGTTCTGCCAGCCCTGCTTGTTGTCTCGGTAGAACGGGAACCTCTCCATAATAAACTGATAAATCCCGTTGAGTGTCACCTTTTTGTCCGGTGAATTTTGGATCGCCATGGTGATGAGAGCGATGTAGCTGTACGGTGGTTTGACCATGTCCTTAGGCTGATGCTGGGGAGTATACGGTCCATACGCCCGGGCCATGCTGGCCGGGTACTGGTCGTGGGCTGCATGGGAGTACATGCTCATTGGGGCAGGCATTCCGGTATATCCACCGCCGGTCCGGTAGTAGCTCTGGTCACTGCTGATGTACGGTACGACTCCCAAAGAGTTGGGGCTGGAGACGGAGTAGCGCGCCTGCATCCTGCGCAATGCGTAAAACCTCTCCAAGCTGCTTCCCCCAAGAAACTTCAGCGGCGATGTGTGCTACGCTTCCACGTTTCCTCTCCTTTCTTTGTCGTCTGGAAGTCGTTCTTAAGCTACAGCTCGCCGGGGTAAGTCGGAGAGGACGCAGACTGCTGCGGTGAACATTTGGGAAACTAGTGAGGCTGAAGCACGAGTCTCTACAGGGTTCAAGGGTAAAAAAGGAACTTTTTCTCCCTTTTGGCTGCTCGGGCTGCTCCTCCCCGAATGTGTGCACCATCCAATTGGATGAGACGGAATGAACCTGTGGAAAAGCTGCACAGCAAAAACAGTACCCCCCGCTCCTCCTCCACCCCTCCCTGTCTGTCTAGTTAAGTTCAGACATCGGGTTATTATAATGCTGTTAAGGGTGTGCCTTTATAATGCTCTAATTTCATTCAAAATTATTTTATTTATTATAAGTGATTGATACGTTGCAACGCATCATTTGATATTTTATGTTTTCTAAAAGTTGTAAACAATAAGATACAATCCCACTTGCCTATTTTGAAAAGGAGAGTTGAGTTGATAGGAAAAGTGAGTTGATAAAGGGTAGGCAAGCTATATTTGCCGACTTAATTGTTCTACCCTCCTCTTCATCTCTGAAATGCCAAAGCTCTGCGGAAATGGGAATATGGGCCAAAATACTACTAGAGCACACCAAATTGACCGCAAAGGCCAAAGTACATTCTGTCATATTAGGATGAAATCAGATATGGGTCTGCAATCTTTTATAATAAACTATGAACTATAATGCGAACATACATGTATCTTATTAAACATATTAGATATATTTTAATCACCTATTAGCCCCAAAATAAGATGAGCACGTTAGGTACTGCGGATTAGGAGCACCAAATGAACTAATAATCAGGCTCCACTCTGGAGAACTATCAACGTCAGCTGCGGTTCAAGCTTTGAATAAACAAACAGAGAGACATGAAAGAGCGTAGATGCCTCCCTCCCGGTCCCCGACGGTGCCGGTGGGCGGTACGGGGAAACTAATTAAAGGTTAAATGAAGATCGTTTGGCTGAGCTGGGTGAGAAAGGCTCCCTGGGTGTGAGAGGCTGAAGTGGGATTTTTAAGACGAGGCCCACAATACCTCCAAATGTCATTCACACTAAACGGGGTGCTAACAGTGCCATCACAATCCTCCAGACTTTTAGAAAGCATTATGTTAGAGCTAGGATTAGAATTTAGAATTAGAAACAGGACCTGTTTACAATCCGATTTTAATATAGATATTGACCTTTCATTATGAACAGGGATGTGTAGTAGAGGGTGAAATAGTTTATCTACTTTTTTTAGGCTGACTCAAATATTTATGATGTAAAGTCATATAGTATAGCTGTTATGTTAAACTGAAGATACATGGCGATATAGGGTCTATTAAGGAAAGAAAAACTAAATTCATGTTTTTTTTCTTAAAATAGAATTATACTGTTTATATTGGTGATTGATTGCCTTATCACTGGAGGTCATCACGGATAATAAATGTTCAGCACACCTACCTACTACCTATTATGGCATCATAAAACCAACAATTGCATCATACCTATTATGATGCCATCATTTTTTTATTGTTGTGCTGAGTTTTAATTTTCACCGTTTTATTCAAACATTTTTTTAATCTTTTGAATCTATTTGAATCTAGAGACAATTGTCAGAATTTTTTAATTGCTTGCACATTTACTTTACTTTACATTTACTTTACATGGAAGGAAGAAATATAGCATTTTTTGTCATTGTAGAAGTTAAGGATTAGAATTTGTCTAATAATTTGTTTCAGATAGAAGACAATTCTAAATGCTTGCCTTCTTGCAGGGTAATAAATGGAGCATTTAAATGTTAAGTTTGAAAGGTGAAAGAGCATGCAAGAATAAAACAGTCCTGCCTGAACGATTTCAGCCATCAAAATATTTTTATTTGAACAAAAGCTCGAAGAGGTTTGCTAGAGGCACAGATTGCAGGCCGTGTATTGTTGGTGATTTAAAAAAAAACGACACACACGTATAGACTTGATAAAGCAGGTCCACATCTCTCCGCTGATTTATGATTCAACACCGTTTAACAAAATAAGCCTAAAATTCAACCACGAAAAGATTAAAAACGAAAATATCCAGTACACTTTTATTTGGTTTATTTGGTTGTAGTTAACTCTAACTGAAGCCCAGTGGATTAAAGTCCTTGTAGATTTGTTCTGTCACGATGTTACGATGCTAAAAAGGCTCGGAAGGAATAAGTGCAAACAAGGGATTTCTGTTGTATTGGTCCTGAACTGTTCCGGTTCAGTCAATTTGGAATTTGGAAATAATCCATGCAATTTATTATTATTATTATTATTATTATTATTATTATTATTATTATTATTATTATTATTATTATTATTATTATTATTATTATTGTTGTTATTATTATTATTATTATTATTGTTATTATTATTGTTATTATTATTGTTGTCGTTATTATTACCATTTGAGCTCAAAATATTTAATTAGTAAGAGAAAAAACTCATGTAGGCCCCATGCCAGGTGATTTCCTTTCGCACTAGAGTCTCAATGGACCAAATAAGCATAAGAGCCACAACCCATTCCCCCCTTTATCTTGTACTTAAACAAAGGCGACGTGATTGTCACGTCTTATATTTTAGAGTAGTGCGGCAAACACTTCCAAAAGAATTTCCAGAAAATGGAAGGCTTAGAACAATTGCCAGTGCTAATCTCTAAAAGACACAATACAGCCCACAAGTCTAACAGAAGGAGATGAATGTCTCACTGTTTTTATTTTGCATTTTGCATGTTTTATCTTGGCTAAGCAGGCTCAGAGGATGAGAAAGCAAACGCTGAGTGACGGTCACCTGTGAGGTCCAGGTCTCTTTTTTACTGACCATGTAGTGACCTCTGCCGACTACAATATAGGGCTCGTTTGGCAAGATTTAGAAGCTGACCCGGAGCCGGAGGGATATTGGTTCAATTCCTCGGCGAAGGCTGGAGCCTCCTCCGGCTGTGGACTGGCACTGGTTTATCTGGTTGAAGGAACTGTTTGATTCTATTGATTAACCTTTATTAGTCATGGGGCCTTTACTAGTCACATGTAATTTATATTCGTTTGGTACCAGGCTATATGACCACAGTAGTAACCTACTCTAAAAATGTTTTCAGTGTTCATGATAGAACCAGGCCTTACTACAGGAATTGAGATTCCTTAATGAAAAGGTATTCTAGCAATTCTGTAAGTAATTTAACAGCAGCGAAACTACAAGTCCCTATAGGAATATCATAGAAGTATTTTAGTTTAGATTTGTTATTAGTTCTGTCAAAGAATCATGCTGGAAATTAGTTGTAAGGCGCAATTAATTACATTTCTATTACACAATTTTCAAGCAGGGAAATTACTACTGAGAACAAGGTTGTCTTTAATGGGGAGTCATGTGAGCCCTATGAAGAGCCTATATACTTAAAAGGATCCATCAGGTCTTTGAATATTGGACCAGAGACAATTCTTTCCTCAATATATGACACACTAGTGCCCCCTACTGGTCACCACGTACAAGTGCATTTGATGACCAGCAGGTTGTCGGCAGACTGCCAGGGCTTTGACATCCTCTACCTCACCTTAACATGTCACAGTCACAGTGTTGATAGGTGTGGTTTGTTGAACATAAAACTACATTGCATGTTATTTTAAGCCATGATTATATGAAGTCAGCTGGCAGTGACAGATTGGGTGATTTGATAAAATGACCATCAGTTCAACCAGTCACTGCAGGTCTCCAGTGTAACTCAACCAGATATTTTTCGTTTTTTGTCTAGGTATCACAATCATCATAATTGAATCTCTATGAAGCTCAGAAGCTCAAAAGTCTCTTGATTTCCTCTCATGGGAAAGACACACTGGCACCCTAAAATGGTACGATAGCGTCATCTACTGCCACGTTGATGCACATGCAATATCAACTGCGCCAAACTGAGTCTGTGCAACTATTACTACTACTACTACTACTACGTACTACGTTACGCTGTTCAGCTACACGGGACATTTTCAAAACTTTAATTTTAGATTTTTATCTCTGTAGTTGCATCTTTTTTTTTTTTATTGTCATTAATTATTATTGTTATTAGTTTAAACAAAGTCTCGCTCCTTTCTGAGCCTGCATGTGAATGTTCTGCGGGCACTTCCACTTCACTCCGTCATCAACAGTGTTTATATTGAGTGCTTAATTAAACACAGAAGAATTCCAAAATACTCAAAACACCAAGGACCTCAAACCCACGCACAAACCCAAAGAGCATATTGGAACTGGTTTTCAAATAAATAGCTGTCAATCATCCGTGTGCAAAACATTTATCTAGTGCTGAGTGCGCCGGCTGTGACTGGTTTGAAGAGGCAGATTCTCTGGCCGGGAAAGCTGCTCTCAAGGCCACGGGCGGTTCCACAATATGAAGGTTTTTTTCAAGGAATGCACAGATATGACCAGACAACAACATGAAATATGTTTTTGAAATGGCCTATATACACACATTAGGCCATTGCATGTCCGAGGGAATTTTTACATTTCAGATAAGATCCAGTTTATTGTGAAAGTGAACCACTCAGTGACCAAATGCTGGGCAGTGGAGAGTTTATGTGTCTCCAAATGCCACAGGTGATGAAATGCCTGTACAATGGTGAACTGGCTACAAATTAATCTTTCAGTTATGTGTAGTTTAAGTCTTTAGGTGTACTTGTTCCACTCAAAGCAGTACTCAGAGTAAAATAATTATAGGCTATTGTACAATCTACAAACTCTATGAACAATTCCATGGACTCTATTTTTCTTTTCAATACTGAGAGTTTAAAACTGTTGCAAACTGCAAGATGTACAGGTCTAATGGAGTGGAGACATTCAGATCTAACATCATAATAATCTTCAATATGGAACTTTATTAACTTTTAACTTTAATTTCCTGGTGGTTCTGTTTTGCTATCACAAAACTAGTTCTACCAACACCTGTTTTTCATGAATGTGTATGAGTAAAAACTGATAGGGCTATTGCATGACCACTTGTACAGATGTATTGATGAGACTAACAGATCATACAAAGAAAGGGACTCTGAAAATGAAGCTAGTGATGTAAATTATATGACAATATGGTCTTTTGAGGGGAAATTGATATTTCCATACATCGGTGGTTGTGATAATCACCAGTGGAGGTCACAATTTACCCACCTTTTAAATGTACCCTGCTTCACTGCCCCTACAGGCACATAAAATGAAATGAGGTGCATAAGAAAGACGAAACAGAGGAGTAGATCTCATCTTAGAAAACCTGAGAGTTTAAACTGTAAGGAAATGTAGAGAATTCCATTATTGTGTCAAGTTAGGATATCCGATTACAACATAAACATTGATGCGCCAATCTTCATGTGATTATGATAATGCTGAAATGAAAACACTGGCCATAATAACCATTTGCCCAACATACATTGAGATGTTACGTTTTACAGATAATATGGTTACATCCAACCTTCATGCCTCGAGTTTCAGCCCAGAATTAAGGAAAGGAAAACAGGAACAACATCATGGGAGCAATATGACTGCACTTCATGAGAAATGAGAATTGACATATCAAAACCTAACCTCTAATCAACATAACATAACCTAACATAACATGGAACTCTTTGATCAATGAGATTGCTTGGGTTGGCTGACACTATCCATTGTACAAAATTTGGTCAAAATCTTTATGAAATTTGCTTGAATAAATGCAATTGCCCTCCATTACCATATTTGATGTAATCATGCTGTATTCTTTCAAATTGACAATTATATTCCGATGGTTTATATGGGTAATTCTACCACAATTGTAGTCCCCCACTAAAAAGAATATTATAAGGAACAATTACGTGTTCAGATTTTAGATATTTATTAAGACCACATTAGGGTCTATCTAAATCCAAGGCATAATGTACATGCTTCTTTCTATTGGGAGGGGGCTGTCCCTACCACTAACACCTACATTTCAGTTGATGACGATAATACCACCCAGATGTAATTTAACTTTTTGTTGAATCCACTGTCCCTCAGCGTGCCTTGTGTACTACTTCAGTTAGTGATTTCCTACATTTCCCAGAATGACGTTCGACAACCCTCAGAGAACTTGCCGGGACTTGTGTTCAGTTTAGTTTTGCGTGTTGGTGGAGAGAGCAATAACAATAGATAGTGAAGGCAAGAGAGAGTTCCCCGTCTGGAAAAATTAGAAAAAGCGAGAGCACCTTAAGGGGTATGTTTTGCAGCTGCGTTGCATTCTGGTCTATTGAGGCTACTGTCGGTGGAGAAATTGCTGTTTCTTCCTCTTCTACGATGGATTTCTCACTGTATGATTGTTGAACGTCGGTGCAAAACGGTGAATCTATAAAGAAGCCCTCTATCTTCATTTCTGAGGGACTGACACCAAACCTGATGTTTTAGACTGCTGAAAGATTTTCTCCTGTCAAAACTCCATTGTAGCTGCTAGAAATATTTCAACATGATGTTACATTATGTACGTTTGGCCACTTAGCCACAGGAATAAGAGAAATACAGCACCAAACAACAATATGGACCCAGGATGTATAGCAATAGCTGTTTTATAACAGCGTTAAAGTGTTTTAGGGTGGATTGTTTCATTTTTTAAAAATTTGACTAGGCTATTTAAAAAAATAATATTTTTTTAGTAGAGCCAATTTCTTCTGAAGCGAAGTTGAAAGATCCATTTTGTAAAATAAATTCTAAATGAAGAAACTAAAAAAAATGCTGTCCTTAACGTTCATGTCACTATCAAAACAGACAGTTTTAGTCTGCACACTATGCCTGATTTTAGTCACATCTGATGAAGAAGTGAGGCCGCATGTCTGTCCATCAGCCACATGTGGAGTACTGTATGTTCTAACAGTTTGAAGTAAATGCACTCCAAAATCTGAAAACCAGTGTGTAAGAGCTGTCATTAGCAAACACTTGATTTCTCTAATGAAATACAAAGTTTGGGTTTTTAAAGAAAAGTATTATATCGCACATGTGCAACTGTCCACAGCCGTGTTTGCTAGCCATGCACATGCTATGCTCAAAATTAGCTAAGATTGTCACTTCTGAAACATTCACTACCAAAACAAATGTTTCAGTGGTGACATGATGGATTTGGTTGTGACAAAATGGAACATTCTTTCATTTCTTTCAAGATTTATACAACATCATTAAAATATTAATAGGTGAATATTCCATCTTCATTTCATATTATCCACCACATTTTGGTAGTGACACATTTTGGGAGAGGAAAGAAATTCCAGAAAGTTCTAAATTATATAATGTGAAATTTGACTTTCATGATGTAACATATGTATGGCCAAAGCTTGGGAAAAATAGAGTACAAATTTTACCTTTTTTTTCCCAACCCCCAATTTGAACCATTTCGGGAGAATCACCCATATAGCGAATTAACAAACCTTTGTAATGACTGGAATGTGTGCGTGTGTGTGTAGTGGAAATGAGATTTGAACAGCCAATGATATTTTTCATCCTCCTCCCGGTGTGAATTAGATTTCTCATATTCCAAACAGAGATGACAAGAGAGGAACCAATGTCAAAAATGTTTTAACACATTTGAATGTTTGATATTCATTTAGTCTTGACTGGTTTTCTTATAATTGCTTTGGCCCAAACTTCACAACAGAATTTCAATGTGCAAAACGATCAGCACAAAGAGCCAATGACTTACAAAAGTCTTAAGAGACAAAATACCGTGCCTATATACAAAACGCAGAACTGTAAATGACAGGTTCATTCTCAGAATACACCAGCCTCTTATTGGTACAATGTTGAAATTCTTATTTCTACACAACTTTTGTTTTCAATCATGTCTTGTTACTTCCTACAACAGTGGTTATTAGCACTGCAACACATTTGATAATCACTTCAGCACTACATAAAACCTTTATGATTATTGTTAGAATTTTTACTTTTGGGTTCTTTGGGTTACTGTTACTGTAAGATTGTGTAATGTGTTGAATTTCTGTTTTGTGTCCATCTTACAGTATTGTGCTGCTATAGAAATGGTCACTGTCCCAGCCATGTGACAGACTCTAGACCACTAGATGGGGTTGTACTCCAGTATATTGAAAGTCACTCGAAAATCATGTAACATGGAAAATCCAACAGCAATCTGTGTGACCTTTCATCATAGCGTGTTGCTTTAAAGAAATTTCAAAGGATTTTGTAGCCTAGTCAAAAAGTTTTCTGCCTTCCTTCTCTCCCTCTCCTTTGCAGATATGGAACGTGGACACTACCAGGCCCAGATGATATCGTTGTACCTCATGGTCCTCACAGTACCAGATGGAGGCCACTGCAGTAAGACCAGCATGATTCACTTGTTCCCACTGTGTTTTCCAGAGACTGGTTCAGGACCCAAAGTTTGGTCACAAGAAGATTATAAAGGATCATCAAAATATTCTGGAGAAATGTCTGATGTTTTTTGGACTGGGGAGTTCACATTTTGTAGGAAGATGCCATGTATGATGTGTTGCCAGATACTTCCCAACTCCCTGTTATGTAAAATGATTAGTAGTCTAACAGCTTAAAACTGGATGAATTTTGCTTGAATTACCTACTCACTGGCCCATACAATCAGTTTTAGGTTTCATGAGAGAAAATATTTTGAAAATATGGGTCCCCAGAGGAAAACTTTTAAAGCCATTGTGAAGTATACCATTACAGCTGAACCCTGAAGTTAGAGATATTAAAACCCCATTGAGAAATGCTTTGTGAGGCAGCGCAATTTAGACACTGAACGCACAGTACTAACTGAACAGAAAGCATTTTAAGAAATTGTGATGATGTCAGTGGTTAAATAGGAGTTTCTCCTGCCAAATCCTATCTATATAAGTATGGTAGTCATGAAGGATGCTGCGTTGATTCATGACCAAAAGCTATGCAGACAAAAACTGGAGTATCACAAGTGCGACCGCCCAAGTCTGCTTTCTGTTTGTCTGATGGGGCAGCTCTCTGAGTATGATCTGTTTACCGCACTCTAAAAATACCATGTTGTTGCATTTCCATAAATGTGCCCCTCTCGTTTCATTTGTTTATGTGACTTCTTAAAATGTTGGCAACCCTTGATATCCACATAGAAAGGCGCTGCCTTAGGACACAAAACACTTTCAGCTGCATAGACAGGCTGGAGGTGGTCATGAAATGTGCAAAATGTGGAAATATTCAACTGAAAACACTGACTATACTAAGAATAGGTCTATCCGTTAGTACATCCAGTTACAGATTATCTGATCTTTTGAACCGGCCACCTCATTTCATCTAGAGTTGTGCATATTGCTTTGTCACTGCGCAGTGAACACAGGTCAGCGAGACGCCTAACCATAATCATAATGCTGTAACATTGTACACCGTACCCCGTAACGCATCAGTTCCCTTCAGCATAAAAACAGTTGACCACTGCACATGTCCAAAAATACATTTTTCATCAGGTGGTTCACAATTTGTAACAATGATTTTAATGTTGTTAAATGTTTGGCACTGTGTCATTTATTTTAGAGAATAATACTAGTCTAACACTTAATCCATGTTCAGAAAGCTTTATGTAATATATAATGGAAACATTATTTTTGTATATTATGTTATATATTATCCAGTCTCAAAATAAAGTCCTTTTAAGGCCAATTGAATTACTTTTCTATATACTTGATAGAAATGTGCATAGAAAGAAGGTAGAAGGCTGGGTATATAGCCTAAAATATATCAGCTTTATTGAAACCTTTTACAAGACAAAATTGGGCAAAGGTCAAAGGGTTATACAATAAGTGCAAAGTTTGTTGCAGTTCATGTTAGCCTAAAGCATTGTGTGTGTAGTTACTCTAGTAAGATAGAACATAGTTATAGAGAATATATTTGTTTGCACGCGTTATAAGAGCAAACACATTAAAGTCGTGTTTCTGAAACTTCTTTTGAAGAAGAAAACGCTTGTCGGAAAACATTTAGGCAAAGTGGTTTTGTAGGCCTCAGGGATTTCTTCATTAATTTCCTTCAATGCATTTCTCAGTCCAGCCAAACGCTATTTTGGCTGCGGGAGGCAAAAATGTGAAAACTACTACCGTAATACATCCTGGTACGAATCTTCCACGAATTGTCCGATCGTTTGTTCTCATCGATAAGATGACGGGCATGGGTTTACATTGTTACCGTCGACTTCATGTTTTCTCTCAATGTCCACATTCACTGCGCCAGAGCTCACATCACACAGGGTTTGATGTCTTGGCAGACGCTCTGGTGATGGTGATGGTGGTGGTGGTGGTAGTAGGAGCCTCCAGCCGAGGGATGGAAAGACGAGATGCCGTTAAAGTTCAACACAAAATCTTTCCTGTCGCAGACGGAGGAGTGGCTCTGATAACGTGGGATTCCCACTGCATGGAGAAAAAGAGAGTGGAGATTAATTTCTGTGGATAAATAAAGAGGTGGCACGATAATCAAGACAAACAGCCTATTAATTTAGGCCGGAATTTTAAGTATGATATATGGCTAATATTTTTCTTTTTATTATTTCAAAGCGAGTTTTCTGAATTGTTCTCCAGGAAAAACGGTTTGTTTAAAATGTTAATGTTTGTGTTCTTTAAATGGCTCGCATCGGTTTGTAGGATTATTGGTCTCTGCTTTGACAGGAAATCAATGTTTCATTTGCAAAATTTCTCAAACACCTATACTGTTATAGTGAGCAAACGGTAGACTTTTATATTCCCTTATACCTTTTTGAATTTAAATATGGATAATGGACAATAAAACAATTATTTCCAAAAGGCATAAGTAGTTTGATCCCACCCCGTTCAGCTATACAAGCATATTTTGAAATCAACAGATATGGTTTAATGTTGCGGAAGGGCAAAGCATTTTGTACTGGGAAAAAAAACTAAAATGAAAGCTTGCCTCGTCCTACTTTTCAGAATAGATCAACCAGTTACAAAAAAACTGATGACATTTTTTTTTCTGACTGAATTAGCCATTACAGAAGAAATACCTTTGATCATTTTTTGATATTTTCCTTACATGCACCTGGTGTGGTCTGTTAAGTTGGCACAGCGCAATAATGCCCGCTGTGTGTGTCCCAGTTCATTTTACTTAAATAAAACCTATCCGTGGCTGTTTTTCATTCAGTTAACACAGACAGCTAGTTCAACAGATTCACTGCCAATAGCAATAATTTGTGTCATCGATTATCCCTGAAGAAAACGGAATAATAAGAATAATTTTATCACATTCACTGGCCGTCATCTACCTCTTTCTAAATAAGCCCGTATTCCAGAAACAGAAAAAAAGAAATGGGCAGCACCAGGCTAGAGCTTCGTCAAGGTCATAAGGACTCCAGATGTGACCGTGTTTTTCAGAGAGAGAGACAGCAGGCTTTATCCTCTGGGGCCACAGCTTACTGCCCTGCGTCCGTTTTCAGAGACAACACAAGTCCTGACTGACAGCCGCTATGGACACGTAGAGTCCCACAGATCTGTCCTTTAAGTAGGCAGAAGACGCTGCGCAAAGTTTAACAAGGCCTTCCGTCTCTTGTGGATACTCGCTGGTTGAAATCCTCTTCAGTGTGGTCCGACCCGCACAGTCTTTGTTTAGTTAACCTCCAGGACCCTTTTGGGCTTCAGCGTGGGTTATTCGCCTCGAAGAAATCCCCAGACTTTAGTAAAGCTTCAGTGTATTATGTTAAACAAAATGAAGCATGAACTGGGAGGGGGAATTAACAAGCGCGATCAAAAAACTACTGTGTAATTCTAGATCTCTAACTTTATTAATTAGGGAATATCCCATGCAGCCTGATTTAAACTAGCCTCCATTGGATCTCATCTAGTTTTCTCATTGTGCAGACTTGTGATGAAATACGAATTTATTGCACATGAATCGCTCATGCAAGTCCATCTCCTATTCACGAAGGCTAAATATTTAGTAGCCAATGTCTTTATGAAGTGTGAAGTTTATTTTATTGAACAAGCTCAGGCCAATGCACGGGCTTACACAATATGTTATTTATATTGTCATTTATTCAATAAAGTGAGCCAAATTGTTCTGAAAACGTCTGGCCCACGTCTAAGTGTTGCGGTTAATCGACTCTTAGATGGAAATATTAAGAGGAAAAATAAAACTAAATTAAACCACAAAACCGTCACTTGAAAAGCTGATTTGTTTTTGTAAATCGCCATGCATAAATTGTAATTATCCATTTGACATCATTTAGCCTTCTAGATAAGCAAGAAAAACATAACTTTAGACATAGAGCACATTTTAGAAATTTCAATTATGTATCAAATGTTAAGATTTGATACATAATTGAATTTTCAGTCCATTAAAACATGCACCCTTACTGTCACAGGCCATTGGTGCAGACTAAAACAGTTGCATTAATTATTTTATGTTGTTTTAGGTCTGTCTGGTACATGAGCTTTGATTATAACCCCCTGAGGTATTAGATGCGTGGGTTAATATGTGTTATTGCTGTCCATAATCTGTAAATATATCGAACCATAAAACCATATATATTTGAGTTGGAAATGGTTTACCTGATATGTCGGTGGTGTGGCTGTCCCTGCCGTTTTGGTGAAGGTAGCTCTGTTCCAGGGAGTAAGGCGACATGCCAGAGTGTAAACCAGAGGATGCGGGGCTGCTGGAGGCTAGAGGCTGCTGTTTGATGTAGGGGGACCCGCCGGAGGACGCCCAGTGTGCGGATGTACTGGCGTACGGGGAGTGGCCGTCCAGCGCGCTGGCCATGGCTGGAGAGGACGGTACGGGACTGCTGCTGCTGTCAGGTCCGTACTCCCCGTTGGACGGTACGGGACAGCTCGCCATGTATGTGGACCCAGGGCTCGGAGACATGTGGGGTACGTGGTGGCCGCCGCTCAACCCGTCGTAGCCCCCGGCCATTGAATTGCTCATCATGTCCAAGTTGTAGCCATTGCTGTGACAAGCGAGGGTCGCGGGTGGCGCTTGGAAGTCGAAACTCTGTGGTAAAATGGAGGTGCCGAAGCCTATGCCGTTCATCATCCGGTACATGGGCTTCAGGGCTTGACATTTTCTTCTAAACCCTCTGGGTCTACGACGAAACGAGCCTTCCTCGAACATGAACTCACTAGCCGGATCAATAGTCCAGTAGTGGCCTTTCCCCGGCCTACCCAGCCCTTTGGGCAGCTTAATGAAGCACTCATTAAGCGAAAGGTTATGTCGGACTGAGTTCTTCCAGCCCTGGTAGGAGCCCCTGAAGAAGGGGAAGCGAGCCTGGAGGAATTGGTAGATCTCACTCAGCGTCAGTCGTTTGGTGGGGGAGCTCTGTATTGCCATGACGATGAGAGCGATATAGGAGTACGGTGGCTTTTCCGGTCGCCTTAAACCGGAGCTCGTCTTCTTTCCCTTGACGGTAGTGGACGAGCTTTCCGTGGCGGCTTGTGGGCTCAGCATTGCGGGGTGCAGGACTCCGGACGCCGGGCTGGATCTCAGAGGAGGCGGAGGGTCCAGCTGCTGCTGAGGGGTCTCGGTCGTCATGTCAGCTCTGACGCACGACTGGCGTAGAGAGTGAGAGGGAGGGAGAAAGAGATTTGCTGCGAGATGTATGAAAAGAGAAAAAACGTTACGATCCGGTGGTCAGTGTCCCTACAACGTCTTTTGTGCGTTACACCACCAGTGGTCCTCAGAATCCCACAGCAAAATGGAGTGAAACCTGGCTCCCGTTACGCACGACTCTATACGCACGACTCTCCCTTTACGCATGAAGAACGCACGCCGAGTACGCACTGTCAGAGAGAGAAAGAGAGTTAGGGGGAGTTGGCTATCCACTGGAGACTCGATGTCCAGGGCTTTAGTTCAACACAGGGACTCCAGTGGGTGTCACAGTGCAGCTAAGTGGTGCTCTGTGGCGCGCCGGGTGGCCATCGCCCGCCTTAATAATCCCTAAAGTGAAGGAAACACGAAAACCTCTCGATTTAGTGCGCACAACAGTCCAGGCAAACAAAGCTCGACCACCTATCATTTCATAAATCTTTCTTCCCTCTGCGAGACCCCCCACCCCTCCTCCTAGTCCGCACTCTCTGTTTGCAAATCTCCCTGAAATCAGTGACGACGAGAGGCCCACCCTCTCCTCTGCCACATCTGGCCCATGTCCACTTACCGTTCGGGCAGGCGGCGCTGCAGCAGAGTTAAAGCCCCTCATTCTCTCCTCTCCTTCTTTCGTTCCCTCCCTCCTGCATTCCCCCTACCTCCAGTTCGGACTACACGCAATTAAGCCATCTATCAAACCTCCCCCAGACATCCCAATCAACAGCGCCACACGCCAGGCGCTCAAGGTAAAAAACTAGATTTTCCCCAGTTCTTCATGAAGCCGTGATTTCAGACCAATGTGTGACACAACGGAAACATTCGCTTGACACAAAATACAGCGGATAGGCCAGCACAGCATGTACAGATGATTCAGTCAGCAATTGAAACCACGATGCCATATACATATATGGCTCTAAACATATCTGAGCAACATAGTGGACGAACGCAACGCTGTGAAGCTACGAGAACGTATCGTTTTGCAGTATTTGTATTATTTTGCTCATAATTTCCTCCAAAACTCGTCCAGAGAATAACAAAAACAAACTGTCGCACTGCTGTGCTGGGGAGAGGAGTGTGAGAGATAGAGAGGTGGTGGTCTTTACCATGCGTGTGTAAGCGGGGGGTTGCTCTGAGTAAATGACTTTGACATGAGTGGAAGCAGGCTTTTTCCATCAAGCCCGGCCCTGGATACCACACACAGTGCGCCAGTGTCAGCTTACCGCCCCGGGCCAGAGTCGGTCCCAAGGGCCCCACGTTCATTAGAGAGAGAAAAGCGAAATTAGGCGAGCGGGCGTCGACAGTTTCCTCCTATGGAGACATCACACGCAGATTTGTCCAACATGATGGAGTCATATATCCCATAAAGGTAATATCAACATCCGTGCTGAAGAGAGGAGTATCGGCCCTGGTCTTACCATTGCAAAAAAGCATCTTTTTTTTTTGCTAGGCCGAAGCTTCGTTGTCTAAATATAGTTGTGCTTGTGTATCAGTATTTCTTGTAACTTCAGAACTATTTCAATGTAAAGAAGGCCGACCTATTCAATTCATTGCGTCCTCTCCTTCCCACGGGCCTTGCACGACTCGGTTTTGTGTCAATAAAATAAAACACAAGACCATTAATCAAAACTATGCAAATAATAGCATGGATTTTCATTTTTTATATATTTTTTTATTTCACATTCTCAGATGTGTGTGCGTGAGCACGCGCGTACGTGTTTGACTTGTGTCTGCCGACACAGCCTTTTTAAGTTTAGATATAGCCTGGAGGATTTTCTGAACAATGACCAGCAACAATAACCTTTGCACTTTGCACAACAAAGGATGTACGGATAAAATCATTTTCCACCATGACACAGAGAAGTTTGGAGGACCTAAAGGCCCCAGAAATTTCCTGCGACATCAAAACTTATGACCCCCGCCGAGATCAGGATGCCTTGGCTTGCAGAAGGAAACTTTGTTCTCTGTGCACTTTGAAGAATGTCGTCTGCTTTTACGCACCAAGATTACGAGCTCTTAATTTAGCCATTGGAAATATCAAATGATCAACGTTCATCACGAAAGCTATTTGGAGGTGTTTTGGTAGGAGATTTTGTCTTTGGTTTGGAGGCATGACTGGAAGCCCATATTAGCCTAGTGCCGACATAATAAGGCCTTTTGTTTGTTTTCATGTTTATGCTAGGCTATATTGTTTTCCCCACATATTATTAGGCAGTGGAAATGCTTATAGGCCTATCTGGCCTATACGGGTTTAGGCCATTTTGCAATAAAATTGGCTCGCCTGCATTTATAATATTACATGTTATTAGGGGCTAATTAAATACACCTAATTAGAAAAATATTTTAAACCGTTATTTATAACTGAGAAAGACTATCAATAAATATTCAGAAAAAAGTTGCATCTGAAACCACCCGATCCAAATAAATTACAAGCTGTTTATTATTTAGAAACTATGGTCAACGTCTCTCCGATTCGGTGCATGTTTTCAGTGGTAGATTTGATGTAATGCGAATAAAATGCTGAAAATAAAATAACAAATACTGAGTTCAGGTCCTCATAACGGTAAACTAATATTCTTGTGGCTCCTCGGATGTTCTTCTAGGCGCTCCGCCTGCGTTTCCTGTGGCTGTGCCGGGAGCTGCTTCTCCGGGACTGGGGGGTCAGGCGCGGTTCAGTCTGCTGGAGTGACAGACTGTTTGGACTTCCTAACATTGTGCCTGCCTAAAGTTTGGTTTCATAACAGTGGGCCTTATTCGCAGCTATTCACTCTTGGAATAAGCCCGAGTTCCTTAGGTTGCGCTTTGTGGACTGGGTCAAAAGAGACGCCATCTCTTGACCAGTTTCACACAGTAGAGGCAAAATGTAGGAGCCATGGCCGAATGGAGAGATAGTCGATGCAAACATGTGACGAATGCACGCCAAGGCAAGGAGATTACAACGTATGGACACGTGCGGATGGAGCCATATGATATCCTGACACACAGGTGTGCTGTTCCGGTGTTTCACCTGCAGGTTGCAGCATTGTCCCTGAAAACAGGAGCAAATCTCACCTGTCACCTGTCAGACTACACGGCGTGCTTTGACAACAGACTACTGTTACTTTATAGCCGCATCGACCATTATTTGAGAGACTGTAGTGGCATATAGCAAAGGCCTCATGCTGAATAGAGTATACTACCCATTATAACAGTTTTAGCTAATCATTGCCAAATGCAGTTTAAAGCCTATAGCCCTATATGCAGCGTGTTCCCCGAGAAGAGTGCAACAACTTCAAATTGACATTAACTTTACAACTAATCTTGGTTTACACTGAAATTCGGTGTAAGACTTCATTTCCAAACCAATATATATCCATTCAGGAAAAAAACCTGAAGTTCATTATTCAATATTTTTCAAATAGGTATGCGGTCTCCAGTCTATAAAAGTGTTAACCAGAGACAAACGTACTATCTTTACTTGTTATCATTAAAAAGCATGATAATGTTGTTGTTGCCGTCCACCATTTGCAAACTTTGCAAGTGGTGGATATCTCATTTTGGAACAAAACTGTTATTTCATCATGTATATATTTTATACACATAAGCATCTATAGCAGACCTATTTTGGGGGACTAAAAGGTCCAAAAAGGTCCTCCACAAAACATTGTAAATTAAGAGTGATCGGGACTATATAAATGTTGATATTTGAATGACTGTAAATATTCAAGAAAATAACCGGGATATGTCATTCTACATTGTAAATTTAGAGTGTCTCTTAAACTGTTGGTCGGGATCTAAAATGGGTCGTGAGGCTGGTTCTGGTGGGCTCCCACATGACAACAGTATATTTGCATTATATTTCAATCTAATTTCCCAGGGACAAAGTGAATCTACTCGAAAGAAATTACAAGAACCCATGGCTTGGACATTTTGTGTGAAGATTCCCCCTGCCAATAAACAAATATTAGACCCTCGAAAACGACTGTTGAGCCCGGGGTCTGCTTCAGGACCGTGGAGAGCAACTAAAGCCTCTTCCGGAAACTAAATACCATTGGCTACTATAGATAGGCATAACCCTATATTGTTTTCAAAGATTTTGTCGACGTTATGTAATAAACTAATAGTTGATTTTTGTTTGTGATAACAGTAAAAAAAGGTTTCATTCGTATGGACTGAGTATCCTCTTCAATCAATGCAGTGTTTTGGTAGGTGGTCGCACATTTGACAGCGCATTTTATCCTACCTTTGTTTCAGCTTGTTTATATGCATTCTTTTTTATTTACAGTAGGCCTATATCTTAATCCACTGATCTCGGTAAAGCTCTTTATCCATCATAGTCCTGCATCACGAAATCTATTATTATTTGCCTCTAAACCTATTTGATATTGTTATTGTGATAAAACCTACAACAATAAACACAGTGAAAGTATTACTGACAATACGATTATTAATATAAAATGAGAGAAACAATACATAGTAATAACAATGATCCTAATAATAGGATCTATATCTATCTATCTATCTATAATTTTGTATCTTTATTGTTTGATCTATTATTCTATTTTATCTTGTTATTGCGGCTGTCTTGGATTGCAACATCATACTAATAATGTTCTTAATACCATCTCGATACCGTTATGCAGTATTCATGCATTATCTTTAAGTGTCAGTGTGGAAGCCATCAGTTTAAGAAGAGCCCTCAGAAAGCAGGCTAGGCTTTCGGTTTCATTTTATGAAAATTACTTTCATGATTTAGGATTTTTCAGAGTTGAATTTCAAAACATTACTAGACTAATCACTTTCCTCCTCTTTTCCATTAGAATAAATTACACTCTATCAGGTGTGTCTTCTGTTTTATAGTCACAGATTTAAAGCCTCTTCGTTTTCCCCCCCTACTGGTCCTCTCATTCCCTCCTACCTCTGATGACACATGCAAAAACTCAACCCACTATAATTCCCCACATAGCCTATGAATGGAAATACACTGTCCATTTTTGTCTGTAATAGATACTCATTAAACAAGGTCCCATTGTTTCAAGTTTTTATTAATAAAAATACCACGCATGCATGAATCAATCATAGGAAAACAGGGCATTTTCATGCTTTTGTTGTATAACCACAGAGGAGCATGTGATTCTCATCGCAGCTCGGTCAATATGCAACAATATATACAACATTTTATACAGCAGGTCATACAAAACATTCAAATATAAATAGATTAATAGTTTTATTTTTCAACATGTGGCACTTAGTTGCCGTTATACAGTAGAAATGACCAATGAACCATGAAAATACTCTCTCGCTCTCTGTGTCTAACACACACACGCACACGCACGCACAAAGTGGAATGTCCTGTAATAACCGCAACTAATTTGCTTCGTCTTATTTACCACAAAGTTAGGTCTATAGGCTTGACAACGCGCCATGTTTATTCACTGCAAAAAGACTTACAGTAGTCATGATGATACAGAGTCCCAAACAGTTAAGCTAAAGCACTGAAAACTAAGAGCGCCCACAAAAGTGGATAGAAAAGATACAACAAGTCTAACAACAGTCCGGTGTCCTGGTCTTATGAGAGCAATGAGTCTATATGGAAGCTTGTGCCTCGCACCTTGGGCATCTTCAGCGAGGGTAGGGCTTCTACACTGGCCAGACCATGTGATGCCTGCTGGAGGTATGTGAGCGCATCCCTGCTGTGCTCTGTGTTGTAAGCCACCTCTGACAGGCTGTGGTATGCGTGATGTGGGGGGGCAAGAGCTGCCGCATAGTTCAGAGAGTAGGGAAGTATGTGGGCCCCTGGGGACCAGAAGAGCCTGGGACCGGGGTTGCCACTGCTGTCTGTATCGACGTGGCCATCCTCTCGCCTTTTGAAGGGTTTGCTGAGGATGCTGTCAATGGCGAAGGAGCTGGAGAACTTGGCCTCCACCCTCTCCTCCTGGGCGGGGAGGCGGGTGTCTTCGCTGGGGGTGTGGATCTCCTGGCTCTCCTGCTCCTTGGCGGACCTTTTGGCAATGCGCTTCCTCCTGCGGCGGAACACCCCGTCAGCGAAGGTGTATTCGCTGTGCGGATTGAGCATCCAGTAGTTGTCCTTGCCCCAGGGTCTGGACGGGTCCCGCAGCACTTTGAGGAAGCAGTCATTGAGTGACAGGTTGTGGCGCACCGAGTTCCTCCAGCCGGTGTAGCTACCTCGGAAAAACGGGAACTTCTTCATCAGATAGTCGTTGATCTCTGCCAGGGTGAGGCGGCCGCTGCCGGAGTCCCGGATGGCCATGGCAATCAGAGCGATGTAAGAGTAGGGGGGCTTGGGTCTGCGGGTGTAGGGCTTCCCCTTACTACTGTCGCCGCTCTGGGTGACAGGTGCCGGGCTGTTGGCCACGCAGTCCCCGTCCGACCCCAGCTCGTCTCCGGACAGAGGCGACGGGACACCTCCCTCGGCGTCCATGCACAACTCCAGTGGCTTCTGAGCGAAGTGGTGCGCAGAGAAAACTTCAAGTTTCATTTTCCAAAAATACTTATCTTCCCCACTCAGCCTCACCTGTAGCTCTGCAGCGCAAAATCTCTCCTCGGCGAGATTCTCGTCTCAAAAAAGTAAGATGATGAAAATGAAAATGAAGTTGAACGCAGCTGGACAGGTGTAGTCGGTCAGAGTGTTGTAGGTGTCCTGAAAGCAGAGGTGTCTTTCTGTCTGTCTGTGGGGAAGCTCCGTCTGGAGAGCTGAAATCACCATGAGCCCCAGTCTGTAGCGGCTGAATTCAGATCTGTCTCCGGAGACACGCTTGTCCTGCTATAATATAATCCCTCGGCAAGGGACGGCCCACAGGCGGGGTTTGCTGCTCAAATCCATCGAAGCGATTGAGGGCTACAATATATATTTATATATAATTGGACGACAGCGTAGCACGCCAGCAGTAAAAAAAAAAAAGAGGAAAAACTGGTAGGGGTGAGGAGTGGAGGCAGATAAGAAAAAAATAATTAAATGCAACCAAACATTTTACAGGCTATATAAAACATATTAAATGATAATAAAATATATTATAGGCTATCTATGTGTCTGTCTGTCTGTCTCTCTCTATTTTTTCCTTAATTGCTATATGGTTCTTAACAAATTTCCTGGAAGATGATTAAACAACAACAAAAGCCATAATGAAATGGAAATGTGCTCTGATTGTTGAAATTCTTGAAAAGGACCAAGATGACAAAGAGACGTTTGAAACTGTCCTTTTTTCTATGTTTTCCAGCAATCCTAATCCCGCTTTAATGATCCTCTTCCGAGTTAATGCGATGGTCGTTCTGGGAGCAACAACAACACTCAGGAAAAAGGAGGCTATAGTAATCCTATAGGCTATAAAATGAGATGTCTATAAAAGGAAACGTCACTGCAAAAGTCTCCATGGTGATATTATACTTACACCACATGAGATACATATGCCATGAAGCACCATAAACTCACTATTGGGTATCACAGACACATTATTAATACCTATAGGAATATTATAGGAATATTATGGTGGTTTATCGTTAGGGAAGCGTATGGCGTATGCTGAGGTTAAATCCAACTCAAACACAGACAAAGCCAGAGAGGGAGAGACAGACAGACAGACAGACAGACAGACAGAGGGCTTTATGTTAATGCTGTTAACTATAAATTGGTAGTCTCACGATTCGAACTGCATGCGCTCGAGGCAGCGTCCTATTGACTCCTATGGAACGGGGAAGTAATACAGACATGGCACAGCACTGTAAAAATAGATGGGTTTGGACGGGTTCCATGAAGCACACAATGAATGATATGTAGCTTAAGCTCAGGTTAAACAGCAGGGTTGCCCGGAGTTCTAAAAACAAAGATTGCCTGAGAGGTCATTTGAAGTTCAGAGGATGGCACCTAATGCAGGAATGAGGAAAATCGTTGGTGCAACCATAAGCCCAGGTAGAAAACAAACATTTGGCTCTGCGTTTTCAACCAGTGATGCAAATATGCCCCTAGGGAGACGGTCTCTTGTAATAGCCATAATTTCAAAACATCACTCTTTTTACTGAGAACATCTGTAACATCTGTCCAGATCTAATCTTATAGTTTTTAGCATTTTAAAGGAAAACAAAGAACAAGTGAAATGTGACAGAAATCTGTTCAAACATATCAGGGGAGCATTCAGACTGCTGTAACTCCCTCTATTCCTCCCAGAATGCAGCTGCTATAGGATCTTAACTGGTGCCAAACCAAGAGACCATAATCCCCTATTCTAGCATCTCTCCACTGGTTACCAGACAGATTTAGAATTGATTTGAAGATTTTAATAATCAGCTCAGCTTGGTGTGGCCCCTCACTACATTTCTGACCTATTGGTTCTCCATGAACCAGAACACAACCTGAGATCCTCAGGCAGGGCCCTCCTGACTGTCCCTCAGTCTAGACCATAAATACAATTTTATTTACTTACTTACTTACTTAGACTCAGGACTAAAGGTGACTGTGCTTTTGTCACCAGGGCTCCTTGACTGTGGATTGCCCTGCCTGAGGAACGTAAAGGAAACTTCTACCCTCAGATACTCTTATGCCTTTATATCAATCTGTGATGTTCAATGCGTTACAGGAGTTATTTTGTTTTGTATTTTATCTTTTTGTTGTCTGCACGTTCCCTCAACCTGCCTTGTCTACTTCTACTTCAGTTAGTGATCCCCAGAATGCCTTTTAACAAATCCCAGAGAAAGGGCATGGATTTACTGGTGCTGCACATTATTTCAGACAAAGTGGAAAGATGGATGATTGCTCTAACCTGAAACTTGTTGGGAAGCCCTTGGCTATTGCTAGCTAACTCCATAGCAACAACTCATTAATAAGTTGCTTTGTCAACCAACTTTGGACTAGATTCATGGCAGCCATTTTTGACAACCTTCCGTTATTCGTACCGTCAGGTAAGAGATATTAGGGCTTTCAGGAAGTTACCGTATTTTCGTATGAAACATTTTTGTCCCAGTTGGAAGCTCGTATTTACGTTATCTTTCATTACACATGAATGCATCATCATCATCAGTGGAGAAAAAGGGAGAGTTGCTCCCCTTATGGAAAACACAACATTTTGTCACCACAATGCATTGTGGACTAGTGCTTGGCAAGTGTTTTTGGTGACTCATTCATTTCGTACCAGTACCTCAAAATTAATCAAACTTTTGGGTTTTTAGGGTTTACGAGTTTTTTTTACGAGTTATTCAGTCTTCATAACTTCCAGGCAAAGGGGCTTTCACATGATCCGCACAAAGCATCTGCGTCAACGCCAGGAGAATTACATTACATTCATTAAAATGACAGCATTCAGGAAAATAGAGTGGAGTTCAATTTCGGACTACAGCCCGCATCAGCCATAGCTAACCACATTGCCAATACTAGCACAGCCATAGAAGTGAATATAGACTGGCTGCATATATGAACCTGTACTAAGCTGTCCACCAACCTGGTAGTCCCATCTGTAAACCGACATCATTCCATGCCACAGACTTTTTAGTCAGATCGTGGTATGATCTGTGTCATGTTGTGTAATTCGGGATGCTCCAACACACATAAAGCAAGTTTCTGATCCCTTATTTTTTTTATTTTGCGGAGCGGGAGGTTTGATTTCCTTGTACCAGTATGTAATATGTACCATTGCACTCGGTATGTTTCAAACTCGAAAATGATTTGTTCAAGTTCAAGTGATTTGTTCATTCTTTTTTGCCCCGGCTACTATTGTGGACTGTTGAGGCTACCATCATTAATTGGTGACTCGTCCTCTTCTACGATGGATTTGGTGAGTCTAGAAAGAAGCCCTTGTTCTTTAAGTCTGAATGACTTACCGTTGATGTTTTAGATCATTGAAATGTTTTTCTCCTATTCAACTCCATTGTAGCTGCACTGGAAATATCTTGCTGTGACATCACGTCGTCTACGTTTAGCCAACCAATCACTGGAATAAGAATAGCTGTTTTTTTAACAGAGTTTGTGTTAGGGTGTTTTAGGGTCGATGTTTCCTTTAAGCTTGCTAAATCAGTATCATCTTTAAACATCACCTCTTGACATTTGACCTTTTTATGGACTTGATGTAATTGTTCTTGATCCTGCTTACTTTTAATGTTGTGTTGTTTCATATGTCTTTCATCTGATTTAATCTATATATTCATTTATCCTCCATTTGATGTATTATCTCTTGGCTATGCGTCTTTTTTATCTCCTCGTTATCTACTTTACCTTTCTTTTTTATGTCTTCCTGTAAAACACTTTGTAAACTCTGCTTTTAGATAAGTGCTAGGCCTATATAAATACAGTTTATTATGTGATACAGGGACCTTGCCATACCTTATAGGTTTTAAGTAAATTGACACCCCGGCCTGTAAACCAAACCTCTGTGTTTGTCCCACTTAGACCTACTTTTCTCCTGTCAACACATTTAAGCCGGGATGGCGATGCAGAGAAGTTTGAAAGTTACATGACTTATGTGCTTGGCCCCGGGCCACTGATAATCATTAAACTGTCTTCTCCGACACACCTCTGTGCAGCCCGCTGGCTCGTTGGACTTGGGACCTGAGCTTTACAACTTAGGTTCAACCGGCAGACAAGCTCTCACACACTCCTTGTGCCTTCATATCAACTTCACACACACACACAATCCTGATGAAAAAGAACTGTAGCAACCCAATAATACATTTTTGTCAAGGATACAGCAAAACCTAAAGTCCCTATAAGAAGTGATATCAGAGGATACAAAACAATCTAAAGTACCATAAGATCGCTGAAAATGTAGTGAGTCCCTAGAAAAATGTTATAAGATTGTTGTGGTGATTGCACACACACACACACACACACACACACACACACACACACACACACACACACACACCAAAATTAAGTATAGGCCATGTGTGTCAATTCTGTCTCTGTTTTAACAGTGGGATGCCTCCTACTATGAATGAAAAGGTGAGTGGTCATCTCCCCACATCTGGCAGTATCAAGGCATCTGGAGTGCTTTGTGTGTGTCTACATGTTATCATTTTATCACCTTCGGTGAACAAGACAAGCATGACTGAAGATCATGGGGATCATTTTATTGGAAAATCACTTGTAGTTTTCAATAACAGACCATTAAAGGCACATAGGTACAGCATCAAATATTGTGTTATGTATCATACTGTGTATATTTTATACTTGGTAATGTCAGAGGGCTTTTGCTATAGACAGTGCTATAGCAGTTGGAGAGGCGAAACCAAAATGTTTTTGTTGAAACTCAGGAGGCCTACCACTGTGAGGGTAGGAGCAGAGCTGGTGAAAGCAGTGTGATGTGTGCTATCATTATCACCGTCACCACACAACACTCTGGCAAGGCACAAAGAGAATTTCACACAGCTTGGTTATGGGTAGTGGGAGGCGGGAGGCGTGTATGTGTGTGTGTATTTTTGTGCGAGTGTGATGAAGTTGTATTTGATTACACACACTCTGCCAAGATGGCTACACACACCTGTGCTGAAGTGGTTTTGGTGTGACAGGCAGCACACCTGTTTTCAGTCTTGCTGCCCCCCCCCCCTACATGGTAATTTAAAATACATCTCAATCATATCCAGCAGGGCAGCAGGGTGGCGTAGTGAGTAGGGAAAGCATGTTTCAATCAAAGGATGTGGGTCCAAACCCTTTGGGTCAGCAACCAACCGTCCTGCTGAAGTGTCCTCGAGCAAGACACTGAATCCCTGCGCTCTGACTTCCCTGTGGAGGGACCAAGTGGTAAGACAATCTTCCTGCGGGGATCAAAAAAAGTATCACATTATTACTGCTCTCCAAGTTTTGTGTAGTTATCTGGCTTACATTGGAATACCATATTCAAAAATGCCAGGTGGCGCTGTATTTGAGAGCTGATACGGGATGATCACTGTCTAGTACCCTGTAAGTCTGATCACCTTGCTCTGACTGCAGCGGTCAACGGGTGCAGAGGAGTCAACTCTGCTTTATAATGATGCCAGGAAAGAAACATGTAGTATAACTTGTTAATGTGTCTCTACTAAAATTGGCGCCTTGTTGTTTCAGAGCACCTATTGCGATTTTAAGTGTCTCCTTTGAGCGAGTGGAGAAATCTCTTTTAAGTGTCGACACGACTGGAATTCCAGCAATGTAAATTCATCGGGTGAATCCTTTGCAGCGCCTAAAAATAGACACACCTCTGTGGCGGTCTGCGCTCACACGCTAACCCTTGTCTGCATGCCTCTGGATGACTTCTTACCTGTATCTCATCTTTGTTTTCTTTCTTCTCTGTGAGTGAAGGGTGTCCAGCCCCTATGTCATTGTATAAACAAAGTACAGGTTCTGCGTGAGCGGGGCAGAGAGGAGCAGCAACAGAAGCGCTACGTTGCTGAGATTCCCAAGATTCTCTGCAGTTGATCTCGTCTCTGACAGGCCCCCGCTGATAGTAGACATGCCTCACTGGGGCTCACAGGTAGGCACTGTATCTACAACACAGTCAACGCAAAGGTTAGGCATTCCTCACCAATTCCACTCATTCCTGCAGCTGCAACAGGGCAGGCGTTGGTGCTGGGGTTGGTGGATGAATGTACTGTATGTGTGTGTGTATATATCTGTGTGCGGGTGCGTCTGCGTCTGCTACGGAGTGTCTGGGTGTCAGCTAAGGTGGGTGTGAAAGTGTGTGAGAGTGTGTGCATGTCCTTTGGTGGAGTGGCGGAGGAAGACGCACACATTCCATTTAGTTTATTCTTTGAACAGTGATTACTGTAATTACCCAACAATGTGGCCGTCTAAATGGTTGCTGCATGCTTTGTTGCACTACTTTAGAATCATACCTTTTTTGTTTTGGAACATAACCGGCGGGGGGCTTCCAGTCCGTGTAATCAGCAGCACACCTGAACACTTTACAGGGGGAAAAACAAAGTTCCCACAATGAGTTTTCTGCTGTTTCCACTGCTGAAACATCCCACATCAAATGAACTCACGGACCACCGCTGCATGTCGTGTACTAGCGATGAAAATTTGTTGTTGGATACTTGGAAACATACATGCACATGCTATTTGTTGGAGTTTTGATAAGTGCGGTTTGATGAACATAAATCTCTGTTGCTTTCATCTCAGCCATAAATAAATGAAATGTGAAAACGGAGCAGCATATCCTGCAGTCAGTTGGCAGTGGCAGGTTGCTATTTTAGGTCCTCTTGCATTCTTACCTGAGGTGCTCACGCCATGCCAAACCAACAGAGAGAAGAAAAAAAAAGATACATATAAATAAACGGCGCTAACAAGGGTATAATTAAAGTAATTAAGGAAAGAGGTGAAGTACAGGTGAAGCGCAGGTGAAAGGCAGGCTGGCACCTCTGGGACCTAGAACACATGCAAAGGCAGTGATGTCATTCTGGGTCCTCCCTGCATCTCAATGCCATGATCCACAAAATAGTTTCACCCAGACAGACAATTTTGTGAATTTGTGTGTGTGTGCGTGCGTGCATCTGCGTGTGCATGTACGCTTGCTAAAGGTAATGATAAAGGTTGCCACTATTTACAGGTGCCTTTGAATCGTTTTTTTTCCAACCCCTTGAGATGTAATGGTGGTTGGTAGTCGACGGTAACTCAAAACACAACCCCGTCAAAAGGGAAGCAAGTAGAACAGGGTGAACCCCTTAATACTGTCTGGAAATGTTACTGTTACTGCTTGCCTGTCAATGGCCCTCAGCCATGCGGGCCACACGGGCTCGATCCCTGCCCTATCTGCCGCTATCGCCCATTTGAACTCTTCACACGCTAGAGCCCCCTCGCACGCCGAGCTGCTCCGGAGTAAAAGGGGGGAGATGGAGTACAAAAGAAAAAGGAGCACTGATTGATCTCAGCTATAGACACCTTGCTTTATCGCTGCGGCAGATATGGCCTGCCTCCATTCAGCAGTGCTGTAGGCTGTTTTTATGTAAGCATAAACACAGGGCCAAATCAGTACCTGCGCAGCACTGTTTACCTGGCAGCCGTTCAGCCCCTTTCTGTCTAAACTTGAAATAGGATCCAAACACTCTACTCACGCATAGTGGTTTGCACGAGATGCTTCGCCTGCCTCCCAACCCACCGCGGGGCTCCCTAACGCTATTTTTGCACTGTCTGAACCTTAACTAGCCCTCTTATTTCTTTGATTGAGAGGTGGAACATCTAGCTTGAGGGGTTTAACTGCAAACATAGCACTGATTTTGAGTAGTTTCCTAGGAATCGGCCCACAGACAACCTCAACAAACACACTGCTGATTGATATTAGCCAATCTGTGGGTTCTATTTAGCTCCCCATTGTTTCAACTGTATATCAACTAACTTTTAAACAGGTCTAAAACTTTGACCTTGTAATTTCTTTAATGTAGGACCCTTTGCCACTCAACATTCAACACTATTAAATGACTACGAATCAAACTGTCATGTAGCAGTAAATTAGGTAATTCACACATTTTGCCCAGGGGCCCAACTTTTTTCTTGCAATACAAAGGGATTTTATAAGCATTCCTAACATTCACCTTGCTTTTAGGGGACTAGCCTGTATTTTTTTAATTTAACATACCTTACCTCACTGTGACTTTTAGAGAGAAGAACAGGGAGAGAATTTTAGATCCTATTTTAATCTTCCCTCAACCCACCTTTGAGTCCTGAACCAGACATTGTTCAACACTGCAGAACTCAGCAGTTCTCCAGCAGCACTATGTAGTTCAATGGATATCTTAGCACACACACACACACACACACACAGAGAGAGAGAGAGAGAGAGAGAGAGAGAGAGAGAGAGAGAGAGAGAGAGAGAGAGAGAGAGAGAGAGAGAGAGAGAGAGAGAGAGAGAGAGAGAGAGAGAGAGAGAGAGAGAGAGATGACCTTCTAGGAAAGCAGTAAATCTCATCACAGCGAAGAATTTAAAAGCAGCAATTTGTGTAGCAGGAGCATCAGTCATTCATTTCAACACTTCGGTCACAAGGGATTAATGGTGCTTTCAGTTGGTGTGTGTGTGTGTGTCTTGTGCACGTGCACACGCAAACACAGCTATACTCTATGTGTGTTGTTCGGTACCTGTATGGACAAACCCTTTATATCGCCTATAGATGCATACTGTGACATGCAGGTATTAGTTTAAATCATAAAAAACAAGCACTTCCTCGTCTATACTTTGAGAGTTTACATGGCTCACCGCATGGGTAATTAGAAACCAGGGCTCTTGGGCAGATGTTACTGTTTGTAATGAGTGCTATTAGATATTGATCCGGTGATATTTCGTATATGAATATCATTTAGGATCGGAAGTTTGATTGGGAAAAAAGGCCTAATCTCCTCCAGCTGGCTGCGGGTCCTGCGTCCGCTCAGAGGAACTTGACATTGATCCACTGGAGCAAACAGCAGCTGCTTGGCTGCACAACAAACCCCAGGACCCATCTGGTGCTGTACATACATCAGACAATATAAAATAACAGATAGTATAACATGTCTGACAGTGTAACATATATCAGGCGTAACATATGACACAAATATAATCCAGACAAATAGCGGTAGAGGATAGAGATCATGTGCAGATGATGTTTACGATCCTTGAAAGTGCAAATCTATGATCATACAAAGTTAGATCAGGATTCTGGACATCCTGCATCAACAAATAATTAGGACATAGTGAAGAGTGTCGTGGTGCAATCATTTATTGTCTTGGACTCCTCATCAACCACTGGAATGTGGTTTATCCATACAACAGGTGCCAATGTTTGACTGCTTGCACCTAGTTTTCACATGTGGGTTTTGGTGTGAACACCAGCTAGCCTGTTAACTTTAGCAATCGATCCAGCCAAAGAATGTACCATGGGACATTGTAAGACACTTATAACAACTCCCCCTACACATACCAGAGAAACAGGTTTAGTCGTATGGATGGAGGGGAGCGAGTGGTGGAGACAAAAGGGCTTGTGAGGTAGATGCAACATCTGCATGGGTGACCCAGGATAAAGGTGGGAGCACACCTACTACTACTACTACTACTACTACTACTACTACTACTACTACTTACTAACATGGCAGCATGGTCAGCAAGCCTGTCCTCAGTAAAACAACGTTCATCTGTGTCCCAGTCTTATAGTATAGTGGGTGAATGGTTTGAGTGTTGAGATGAGGAAAAAAAGCAATTAACAGTTCACAGAGGGGTTAGAGGAGGTATAAATAGACTCAGGTGTCAGTGGAAAGGTTTATGCCTCTGTAAAATTTGAATCCAACCATCTCCAATTATGCTAAAAAAGAGCCAACCATAATTGCTGCACTGTAAGGCTCGTTCATGTCGGGATATGTGTCGCTGACACGCCACTCTAATTGAACTTTCTCTGAACGGTGTTGTGAGAAAACAGGCGGTAACTATTTATACAGCTACACACCTGACCAGGCATCTATCCAAACAAAAGGTCTTGAACCCGGCCCTTGCGTGCCTATCCAAGCCAGACATCTGATTAATTATAGTGTGGCCGTTAAGGCAAAGAAAAACTAGCTGATGAAAAGTCAGCGAGTCTGCAGGCTCAACCTGCCCAAACAGCATCATGCGTGTTAGCTTGTAAAATCCTCCTTCCCGCCTCCCCCCTCCTTCTCTTTGCCTCCCGTCCTCCCCCCGCCCCCCCCCCCCACCCCACCCCACCCCCTCCTCCGCTCCGGGCCCATTCGTGCAGACGAGGTAAAACATCTCCCTCCCTGTGTCAGAGCCCCGCAGGTGGGCCCCGCGTGCTCAGGTAGATAATATCACTGTTACTATAGACCATGTTTGGGTTAGCTCGAAAACACTCTTCACGGCAGGGGCAAAACAAAGTGCTCTGTGGTGCGTGATAACAGCGGGAGCTGCTCCCTACAAATTAACCTGTGGAAACACTACAGCCTCGCACGAAACACCCACACATAATACCTGCTTTTCCTTTTTTTTTTTTATCCGACTAGTGTTTACATGGTGTACCTCAGGAGAGCGTGGAATAAATCGGTGAGATTTCTGGTGATTTAGAGGATTCCTGTTGTGTGTTATCCACTAAAAGAGTGATGTTAATCCAAAACAGTGAATTGAACCTTTAATGTCCCCGGTGATTATGTTATAGGAATGTGCTGCTTTATGTCCAGATTGAATGCATTGGGCTCATTGGACAACTCGTTCTGTTTCTAATCTGCATACTGCATGTGCAGTAGACTTTATAAATGGACTTTCTTTAAACAAAGGGAACATGTATAGCTTGAATGTGCTCAGGGCCAGAAGCTCTTGGGTTGGCTTCCATAAACAGATCACCCAGGTGGTCCATGTGTGAGAGAGGGAATGGAGCGCTTGTGGAGAGGCCTGCTGGTGCAATCACAACCCAGGATCTCCTTATTTCAAGAGCACCTTTTATCTCCCAACAAATGTCCCAGCTTCTGCTGATGACTTGTGGATTTGCCTAATAGTATTTACATCACAACAGCTGTTTGGCACCAAATGATGATTGTGGCACAGAGACATTAAAGAAGACTGACAGCACATGCTTTACAGAACACGATTTTAGCAACACATACAACTGTAATCGGCAGATATGTGATTTTAGAGTACCAAAATAACAGTGTGGCCTATCATATCTCAATGCCCAACCTCACAAAAATGTAGCTTAGTTTATATCTGTATTGTGTTTAAATTATAGTGCTTTACTTAGAGCTTGGGCTTTTCATTGGAATAGTAGCACATTTTAATCTGAAATCCTAATAAACAGCTACTGAATGGATTTACCAAATTAAAAGCACTGTAGTGAAGTTTTTGCTCATGGGTCTTAAATTTTAAGTGAGGGTCTCAAGCTCTTATGTAATCGAGTATCTCCCCCAGTAATGAAAGCTCGCTCCTCAAAGCCTGGGTCTGGCTACCATTGTATCCTCATCTGGTCCTGTGCTTGTTTATATCCTATAGTTTATATTAGGTGCTCCAGTCAGAGGCAGGCCTCCTAGTGCAGGGCCACACTACAATGGCTCTAAGATTTACTGAGGCCCTGGGTGGAAAAATGCATTCCTTAGACACACACACACACACACACACACACACACACACACACATACATACACTCTCTTTAACTCTCCACTGTGGATGACAGGTGTATTCCCTCTCCTCAAGACAGGTGAAGGATCACACTAACAATGCCAGACGCCTCTCCTTTATGCAATGTTTAGATAGAGTTTTACATAACTCTAGCATGTTTTCGTGGCCTTGCTTATCAGGGGTCAAGCGTGTTTAGTGAACGGCATTGACCGGGGGCTGAGCTACCCCATCCACCCCGCGTAACGCTGCCCCTATCTCCTATCTTGTCCTATTGACCCATGTTTATTGTATGAAATGTGTGCACAATGCCATTTTATGTTCTGTGGTCATGACAGATCCTCGGTCACATGCAACCTGGTCATTCGCTCAACACGTCCAAACACAGTTGTTTATCAGCTGTTTGTCCGTGTTTGTCTGAAAAAAGGATTACATTGAAATATGAGGAAACAGTGACTGACAGTGTGTGACTTTGAGGGTAACCCAGCTAGTGTTTCACAATGCTGAATGGTGTCAGGTAATAGCTCTGACTCATTGTTGAGAGTATGCCATCGCGTGTGTGTTGGGCTATTGAGGTTGGGCCTTTGTGTATGTGTGTGTATGTGTGTGTGTGTGTGTGTCTGCTATTGAGAACTGGTTCGCCTGAAATTCTGTTTTGACAGAAGTCAATAGCGTAAGGGATCACTGGATATAGGGGTTTCCCTCCATGGGACGCAAACAAACATCCTGACTTATTTAGTCAGAAATTCGTCCGCACTACCAGGCCGATGAATCAAGTCACACCTGTCATCATTACTAATGCTGGATGGCATAGCAGGTAAGGAATACATGTTTGTCTGCGGTCTATGTGCTTCAGGAGTTTCTGCTATTGTTCTTCAAGGTAGCTTACCCTCTGACCACAGCTCTAAAAATAACACGAGACCCATAATTACAGTTTTAACCTAGAGCCCCCTCCCTCCCTCTCTCCTCCCATTCTCCTGTTCAACACCTGTGTAGATTTATTATTGTGTGTGCGTGTGTGTGTTTGCCAGGTGATTGATGGCATGGCTGCTGTCAGTCTGTCAGATTTCACGCAGGAATGCAGCCTGTGATGTCAGAGTCACCCCCACCCTGTCTGCCGAGATTCGGTTCGAACGTCAACCCAGTCGGAGCATCGAAAGGTGAAAAGCTTCTATTTTTGTGGGGACTCTCTCTGACGGTGTGACGTGCTAGCCATCAATAACATTGATGCTTGTTTATAGTGCTACTATTGTGTTGGCATGCAAGGTGTGGCACTGTGGCCAAATTGACACCGCACAGAATTCCTGTCTTTAGTGTCTCGGTTATCCCAGACTCACAGGTGATCAGAGATTCTTGAATGTGACACCGAGTTTAAGATTTCACCTGATGCAAAAAAAAACTCCTGAAGGCCTCGTAAAAATGGTTCTGTGGATCAAATGTTTCCCACCAAATCATATGTGTTACCAGGACATGGAAACAGAGATGTAACAACAATCTGATCACAGATATCTTTCTCACCTCCACTGCACACTCAGTACAGTAGCTACAGACTGGATGTACTCCTCCAGTGGTCGGTCTGCTGGCTGGTGACTGTTATCAAGCGCTCCCATCACGGCTCTTTTTCTGTTGTAGCCAGATTATCACGCATGCGACAATAACGTGCCAGTGCATGCGGGCATCTTCTGTCAGCTGAAACGATTGGCACGCTCAGCGCGGGGGTGACGTCAGGTAGGTGGGGCCGTAGATCTCCCTGATTGGAGCAACTATAGTACACTCACATAACGTAGCATGGAAACACACTCCAGCAAACAATCGATCAAAGACAGTCATTTAAAGAGGTTTAATAGGACTAGTTTTCTACCCCAGCCAAAAATGTATTCATGTTTTCTGACTTCATATGAGTCACACGAGGTCAGCGCTCTGACTCCCAGACTCCCTGAGCTCCCAAACCCATGCCCAGAGTGCATCAAACTCTGTGACTGATCTTAGATCTCTGATTTCAAAGGAAATGCAAAACAGGATTTCTTTCTTTTGAACTTGAAAAAACATTTTAAAGGTTTGCATGACAAAAACTTCAATTGAAGATACCGCTCTGTGGCCATTTGTGAAATATGTTTGCTTTTTGATCTTTGAGCAACTATACAACAGTCTGATTTACTTTGCCAGGTGCACACAGTACGGTTTTGTAATACTGCAAATACTTGCAGTCTAATTCAGTAAATAAACTAATAAGATTAGCTAACTGGTATTGCTAACTGGTAAGGCCACAAAACACCATTAGATCATCCTCTGACGCTGTAATCCAACTTGAAAATACACAAAACCTACTTTCTCTGTAAGTTCACTCATGTTGTTATAGTGAATTACTGTGAATTACTATTACACAGAAACTAGCCGTCACAGGTAATGGAATCCAGTCAAGGGTGAAAGCCTTGCCCAGGTGAAGAAATGTACTGGTGAAAGAGCAAGTATGGGAACACAAAACACACAGATTGGCCACTCGATTTGCAAAACAAAAGGATTTTGATACACTACAGTATCTTATTACGATGGCAAAACCCCAAAGCTCGCTGTAGTACAGACACACATAGACACATATGCAAACACACAGGTGTGTGAGAAATTCTTCCACTTTAATTTAATGAGCTGTGCTCTCAGATCAGATAAGCCCTATCAGATCTGTGCTCAAGTCATTCTATATAAACATCCACGATAACCTTTGTGTATTTGTGCATACTTGTGTGTCTGTGTGTGTGCACACATGCAGTAGTGTGTATGTGTGGTTGCATGTTTATATAGGAGAGATCTCAGAACTTGGGAGCTCAGGTAGTAGTGAGTTGGTTTCAACCCAAACAGGGCAGTAGACCGTAGTGGTAGACTGCCCAGGGCTACCAGGAGTGAGATTGACAGGCTCTCCAAACTCACCTGATCCTGTCTCCTAGGTGTGATCACTCTGTTGATCCACATGGTCTAGGCCAGGTGCATAGCCTACATAGTTGTACCCTGTGTCTTTGCGTCAGCGCTCTCAGCACATGCGCTAATGCTGCAGGTATTTGCACCAAATTTACCCTGCAGGGAAAAAATCCTTGAGCTTTTCACTCAAGAGCATTGCTGAGGAGCACAACACTTTGGCTGAATCTACACACAGAAACAGTTATTTCTGGAGCAATGGTAGCAATTGACACAAAATCATGGATCACTAGCTTAAGTAGAATTTAAAGTAGAACAGCTGACTGCAGAACAGGAGTTCTGCGTAATGATTTCACCAGAGAAGAAGGAAGAGGACGAGACCACTTTTGTCAGACCCTGTACAGTATAGTTGACAATATGTGTGTGTGTGTGCCAGGTATTCGTTGTAAACTCTACTCTCCGTGTGTGTGCGTGGGCTCTTGTGTGTCCCCTCTAATAGTCTAATCTGGTGGTTCTGTTTCTGGCCACTGGTGGACGCTTTAAATCTCATTGTTGGATATGCAAACACACACACTTAGACACCACCATCAACAACAACACCTCCGATCAAGCACCTCCTGACATATACAGGCTCGGCTCAGGCTGGTATGCAGAGCCAGACATTCCACGGGCCTGTCAACTGTCTGCCCATGTCTGCGACTGGAGATCTGAACCAGAGAGCTACAGAGTGACGCACAGTGCGGCACCTCACCTGCTCTGCTGGTTGATGGGGTTTTGTTTTAATGTATGTTTTAAAGCCAGCCAGGCGCTTGTGTGTGTGTGTGTGTGTGTGTGTGTGTGTGTGTGTGTGTGTGTGTGTGTGTGTGTGTGTGCGTGCGTGCGTGTGTGTGCGCGTGTGTGCGTGTGTGTGTGTGTTTGGATACTCAAATGGATGATAATCTTATCCCGATTAAGGGAACTGGAGAACACCTGCCAAAATACTGGTTACTTTGGTACATACCAACGAAGTGTGTGTGTGTGTGTGTGTGTGTGTGTGTGTGTGTGTGTGTGTGTGTGTATGTGTGTGTGCATGCGTGTGTGTGTGGGTGTGTGTTTTGTTGTCTGCCAAGCTGATAAGCAGATAAGATAAGTAACATGTAAGCAGAGTCATGGCGGTAGAAGGCGAGTCGCACGCCATGAGCAACTCTCACCTCACCTCTTTTAGATTCACTTACTCTAAATGCATCTATATCCGTCAGAAATATGTGCGTGTGTGTGTTTTTGTTCACATCACATAAGTGTGTGTGTGTGTGTGTGTGTGTGTGTGTGTGTGTGTGCGAGCAGGCGTGTGGTGTGTAGCATGAGAAACACAGCAGGGGTTTGCTCTGCCGCTTTGCTGAGTGAGGGAGGGGGAGCGAGGGGGCAAGCTGTGATAACAAACTCCATTCACTTCAGAAATAACAACACAGCACTTAGAGTGAACCGTGGGCTCTTTTCCTCTGGGAGCCACAGATCTGCCGGAGCAAAGAACTGCACTCGCTTACTGCCATTAGCTGTTACATCACAGGATGGAGCCCTGTCTTCGAAGGTGATTGCTTATCGTCGTATTTGCACTTTGCACACACACACACACACACACACACACACATGCTCACACAGACACACCTGCACGTGCACATGTATTCCGAAAACCTCTGTGTTAGAGAGATAGCGCCTGTCCCAGAGTTTAGCTCTCCGCTGCAGATGGTCTGTGTGTGTGTGTGTGTGGAGTTGGATGTGAGTCACACGAGGTCAGAGCTCTGACTCCCAGACCCCCCAGACTCCCCGAGCTCCCCAAACCCATGCCCCGGTCAGGTCGTGTCAACAGCAGACACAGAAAGACACACTCACTGAACTTCAGGTCATCGCTCCACCCTGACCAGGGCTTACAGGCAAATAAGGCACTAGTGAAAGTGAGATGAGATAGTGCTTTGATGTAAAGTTGTATCCCTTTTATCCCAAGCTGGGGCTTTTCACATCTCTGAGGCCATATTAAAGCTACTGTATGTCCTTCCCTGACATCAGCTAGCCTCTTCCAGAAGGCTGTTTGGTTTTCTGTCTTTTATTCAACTGTGTGTGTGTGTGTGTGTGTGTGTGTGTGTGTGTGTGTGTATTTGGGGTGGGAGGTTGGGGGGGACATTGTGTTGTGGTGGAGGATGGTGTGCTATTTTTGTTCCAGGCAATGCAAGTGGAAACTGGTAACTGGTGTGAGTGGGGGGTTGGGGGGACGACTGAAATATTCCAAAGACTGACCACTTTACAAACACCCTGTAAAAGATGCTTTCATCAAATTATACCAGAATCATCACAGTCAAAACTACCTAAAGAACTATTTGGTTCTATATGGAAACATCACGCATGGTTCTTCAAATAGAGGTAGGGAACCATTTAGGGGTTCAAGAGTTGAATGACAAATGATAACGGTTCTGCAAAGTACTATTTATCCCACAAAGAACCTGATGAACCATCACGTCATAGCAGAATGTTTTCAGTTTCTCCTAATCTTTCTTTGTCTCCCCCCTTCTGTTTTCTTGTCTGTGTTCAGTGACTGTGGCAAACAGGGCTTGTCTTCAGCTGGATGACAGAAGATGCCTCTGCGGAACGATGCGGCCATTGCGAAACAAACAAGGTCACCAGTCAGGTGGGGTCATCAGGGGTCATCTTCAGGTCAGAGGTCAGCAGCCAGTCTGCGCGGCGGTGAAATGGTTAGAGGAGCAATGTTACTGTCACGGTAATGACAGGAGATTAGCATCACTGTGACCTCTGAACTTGACTATGACAACCAACTACTCTCATCACCATTTCTGGGTTCAGAAAACAACAGCTCTGAGCTTGTAACCCAAAAGCATCTGAGCGATAAGATAATCTTTGGCGCTTAATTGATCGCAACACTGAGATGCTTTTCACAAGCTCTGACCCCGTGTACGATATCATCAAAGGAATTTGTTTTTTGAATGATGATGACTTTTGTACAAACCTGTTGAGGTCTGTGATACTTGGTTGCCACTGTGTCTGTGTCTGTGATAGTGTCTGTGTGTGTGTTATAGTTAATTCAACCAGCCTGCAAAACAATCTCTTCTCTGTGGTTATTTGCGTGCATGCTTGCCTGTGTGTGTACATCCTGAACAATGCAACCTGCACAACAATCCCTAAGTCTTCACACACAGTACATGTCTGGAGTATGTGAGGAACACTCCCTGCACTCCTTCAGTCGAGATGTGATCTATAGCAGGAGCTTCTTATTTAGGTGTGGTAGAATGTGCGCTGAACTCACACCTGCCCCCGGCCTTCTGTATTTACACAGACTGTCAGGTCCTGAGAGACAGAAACCCTCTGAGACATCTCTCATTGCCTCGCATTCCTCCTAAAGAGCGTCTGAGGGCAAGGGAGGCTAATGTACAGGTGAGTATGGCTGTGGTATGTGTGTGTCCATATGCAGACCATCAAATACCAACACACACACACGCACACACACACACACAGACGCACACACAAGCCCAAGGATGGAATGCACTTTTAACACACACTTCACCGCATCACCCTCCCATCACCTGTCTGTGCTGTCGTAATGATTTTCATACCATACAGATGTCTAATGCCCTGTCTAAATATGAGTGAGTGAGGGAGTGAGTGAGTGATGTAGGATATAATCCCAATACGGGCGCCTCAGGCACCTCCCAGTTCACAGTTCATTTGTCAAGGTCAACCAAATGACAAGGTTAAAGGTCAGAGGTCAGTGATGCTTGTTGGCCAACCAAACGTCAGCGCAATGAGTCCTCAGGGGACTCTAGTGACCCGCGCGAACCCTCTAGAAATGAACGTGCTAGCAGTAGGCAACGTTCATACGCACTATCACCCAAACACACACAAACAAGCACTGAAGTTCACACACTTAGAAGTACACACACACAAATGCTTGTGCACCCACACACACAATAGTTCCACGGGCCTGTGTCAGCTCCTCAGAGGTTGTTTGGTCCTATCCTCTGTGTGTGTCTCAGTAAACAGTGTTTTGAACACGCCGTATAAGAGAATACTTAGAGAGAGTTATGCTCCCGGCGCTTGTTCTGGTGCTACTCTTTTAAGCTCAACATCCCCAACACTGTAAATATGTTCACATATCTATCTAACAGCAATAGACACAGGCATGCACACAAACAAACACACACCTCACCTACACATACATACGCAGATATACTCTGCACACATTTGGGGAGCCACGCAACAACTCTACTGTGCATAGATTACCTCTCATCTCTGTCAATGGAGGGTTTTCTGCTCTGATTTCGGGACCTTTTTGGCTTTTAAGTAAACTAATCTTTGAGCAAATACCACAGGCTGTTTCTGAAGTCTGTGCATAAAGCAAAGTCTTAATATATCTGAATAAGAGCAAACAGACTGAACGAGAGGCTCACTGGAAGTTTGGGATCAAAGCTTCGGGGCACAAAGGCTGAGATTTAGCATGTTAGACTGATCGTCACTCTTTCACAGCCAAGTATTGTCTCTGTGTTTCTCTGCTCAAGTTCTTTGAATTCCTTCTCAGTGTAAAACGCTTATTGTTATCCGCGGGTTTTACCGCGGCAAACCGTGTTCTTAAACATCTCTTCTCTGCCTTTCAGACTCACCCTCTATTGAGAGAAAGATTAAAAAAGAAAAAAAGGAGCCGGAGAACATCAAACAGAGTAACATTGTGTGCTCATGTTTTGCTGTTCGGTTATTGTCGACAGACGTGACCGAGGTATAGTGAATTCGACCAGCTTGCAAACACCTCTTTTTCTGCGGTTATGTTTTAAGTGGTTGTTGGGCCCAGTTGCCATGTATGCTGGGCGTGTTCCAGGTGTATTTGTACAAGATGCAGAGTTTCTGTGTGCACAAGCAGGTTCTCTCCACTGCCCCCCCCTCACCCACATTTTTGGTTATAAAATTGTTTGATGATTTTGGCATAGATTATCCCTTAGTTTGTCATTATAGTTCCTTGATGCAGAGTCAAAGCATTACTCAACGTGGCTCCGAAATTATTTTGTTTCCAAGGCAGCAACCCTGAGATTATCACCTCTCACATTAAACTTAAACAAACAGACTGTATTGTTAGGAGGGCTGATCTGTATTGGCCTTGCGGCTAACTTGATTTAGTTTGATTCATTAGAGAGTATTACACATTGGTTCCTTCTGATTGTATCTGATATGTCCCTGTGGGATAGATTGTCCATGCATTTATCTGCAGAAATCTCTCCCTCTATCTCACTGTCATGGCGTGTGGGAGGATTAAACGATGATAGTGTTTGTACAGCACACCTGTGCAAAGCAGGTTTCACGAATATGCGTGCGTATGGAGTGAAATCCACGGCACATCTCGAAAGCTCGAAAATAAGTTTTGAATCTTTTTGTGAAATCTTTGCGGGAAGTCATTTGTACTCGTATTTGAGGTTCCTTGGATGTAAGAAAAGTTTGCAAACATTGAAATACTAAAATCTGTCTTTGTAATTCCAGTTTGAATTTGTTTATTTTTGAATGCTTGTAGCTTAATGTTTGTATTAGTCTGTTTAATGGTTACACATGATGAAATCACAAAACTTTTACATGTAAAGCAACAGCAACAACAACATTTAGATTCACACTTTCGACATGTGGATGGATTTCATTCCACGTGTGTGTGTGTGTGTGTGTGTGTGTGTTTGTGTGTGTGTGTGTGTTTGTGTGTGTGTGTGTATGTCCACGACTCTGCACAGTAATGTGCATCAAGTACTATGGAACTGCTTCACCCACTTCTGAACTGAAGTATGACACCGTTCATGTGAAAAAAAGGTCTACCTCAAACATAAAACATCATTTTTAGATAAAGCTATGCAGTTTTATGTTCATGTTCAAACAGGTTCATCTCATCAGGTGCGTCCTGTGCTGATGCTGAGTTGAAAGACTGGGATCCAAGCACAGTATTTTCCTTTGATGTAACTTTGAACTTGGGTTTTTATCTGTTCCCATTTCACAGTACAAGGGGAACCCAGCATGTTCGACGGTTTCCAGATTGGCAGGAGCTGATGTTGACATTAGGATGGGTTAATGACTGTACACCAGACAGGTGCCATCGATATGCACTTGGTCCATCGCTCGGCGAGAGAGAAGTGTATCAGCAATTGTCCCTGCCTTTTAATAAGAGAAAAGCTCTTTAAAAGCTTTTCTCTGTCTTTGTCTCTGTAATCTATGTTCTTTTTTAATTTTTCGGCCGTACTTCATACAATAATCAATTTATGGTAAACAAGGCCTGATTGTTTATTTACAAATAGATTACACTGGGCTCTTTTGTCTTCTTTTGATGGGATTAGTGGAAGATTTTTACAGGAACGAGTGGCAAACACTTCATTGACTCGCCTCTTCATCTCCGCACTTAGCTTTCAAGATATGGTGTGCAATTGCCTGCATCTCTCGAATTCATAACTTTCACCAGAGCTTAGCACAACTGATGGTACTTCCTGGGAGATGAAAACTGTAAACTCGTTCCCTTTAAGTTCATGGTAAATGACGCAGGGTAAAGTGTGTTGAGGCTGTGATTGTTGAGGCATGCCAGCGGTGCTCATGAACCATGTTTGAGTGTTTTAGTCTGTTCAGAACTGCAGTTAAGTCGTCATTTCACCCTCTCCATGTCGTCAAAAGCAGACTGGTCACCACCATAACGGCACAGTAGGATGTGTAAAGGGTGACAGATATACCACGTCATAATTCCTCCATAGTTAATCGGATATTGAACAGAATGGTTGCACTGACTTTACTGCATCTGCAGAGAAATAAAAAAGTTATTATTGTTGGGCGCTCGGACACGCCCTCTCTGTTCATCTCGTCATGTAAATGGCTAATAGTTTACCCCAATACCATTAATTTATTAACAACATCTTAAACAACAAAAACTGTTGTCAATGTTGCAGAATAGATCGCTACATTATAATGCCTTTTCACGATCCAATATGGGTCATTGATCCGCAGGTAACGCGAAGTATCTCTCTCGTTTTTCTTCAATGAACGAGAGCTGATTTAACTAGATGAACGAAGTCCGATAGAGACCGAGCGGTTCTCGATGAACGATGAACGAGAGAGCCGAGAGTTCATCGTTCATCGTTCAATTGAACGATGAACGAGAGAGCCGATGAACGAGAGAGCTGATCGGCTCTCTCGTTCATCGTTCAATTGAACGATGAACGAGAGAGCCGATGACCGAGATGAACGAGAGAGACTGAACGGTTCATCAGCTCTACTTCCGCGTACCTGTCGGATCAAGGAGCCATATTGGATCGTGAAAAAGGCCAATGTAATAATGTAGCGATCTATTCTGCACACATTAGAACAGTTTTTGTTGTTTAAGATGTTTAATAAAGTAACTGGTAATTGGGTAAACTATAAGCCATTTAACATTGGTCAACAAAACTGTCTCTATTAGAAAAAGAAAGTCAAGAGCACACAAAATAAAATGAAATCAATAGCAATACTCTGTGTAAATACTAAAAATATTATTATCATTAACCTGTGATTTAGTTTTACGTTTTACGTTTTACTGTCCCGAGATGTCCGATAGAGACTCAACGGTTCGAGAACGAGAGAGCAGATGAACGAGAGAGCTGATGAACGAGAGAGCTGATGAACGAGAGAGCTGATGAACCGTTCAGTCTCTATCGGACTTCTCGGACATCGGACATCTCGCGAACCTAGAGAGCAGATGTCCGAGAAGTCCGATAGAGACTGAACGGTTCGCGAGCAGCTCAGAGCAGCCGCTCAGTCTCTCATAGCAGGCAACGTGAGTGGCCGTGGGCAGTGTGAGTAGGGATTCATGAGGAGTCGGTCCGTTCGATTTGATAACCCGGTACGTACCGGACACTAAAAAGATTCGTTCAAAAAGATTCGTTCGTTCTTTTTTGCCCATCACTAATGTGTACACACCTGCAAGCCTGCATGCTTGTGTGTGTGTGTGTGTGTGTGTGTGTGTGTGTGTGTGTGTGTGTGTGTGTGTGTGTGTGCGTGTGCGTGTGTGCGTGCATGTTTAAGACATTTCAAGAAGGAAAACCCCATGACTTCTCATTTAAACACATTTCTGGTAAATGCCCTGGCTGTCTCACCAAAAGGAAAACGGTTTACCTTCATATGACTGAAAAAGGGCAAAGGGCATTCACTGATTTTAGATTCTTTCATTCATTCTTTCTGGTTTCCGCTACAGAGCCAAACAGAACCAGTTGGGGCTTCCTCATTATTTGTTAAATGAACAAAACAAGATGATATGGTTTCAAATAAATGAAATTAAATAAATTCAATTTCATGACTTAAGCATTCTGAATCAGTTTGCCCCAAACTCACTAGGCACATCTGTGGGAAAGTGATTAAGTCATTTATCAATTACTTCATTCCTTCATTTGCAGTTACAATTTAGCTTCTTTACTTAGTAAGTTTAATGGAGTGGTCTGTTGTTCATTGGAAGGAGACTCCCACTTCAGAAACGCTTCTGTCTCTCCTCACATATCTCGTGGCCTCCTTTTCCACTATAGGTGTACCTGTGACTGACAGAGAAGTCCTCAGGAGACTGCCAGACTGATGTGTGAATGCAGAAAAGGCTATGACAACAGATTACATGAGCGCTATGGTTTCTTTTTGTCCTTTCCTGTTGTCGGTGATTATGACAGGGTTTACTGTCTCCATTGAAGACGTTGAGCTCTGAACCCCATGGGCCCTACCGTGTCATTGATAATAACTTTTGAGTACACCCAATGCCCTCTGGTCATTTTGTTAAAGACACCATGTCACACCTATGAGGAATAGGCTGGGACAATGGACAGTTATGGGATAACATGTCTCTTTGTGTGCGTGTGTGTGTGTGTGTGTGTGTGTGTGTGTGTGTTAAAATAAAGAAATGATGGTGTCAAGTCTTTTCTTAGCACATGATGTCTGACATCATTACGTCTGATGTAATTGTTAAAAATAAAGATTGGCTCAGGCAAACTCAGGGCATCGCAGGGTAAGTAATAACTTAAATGCAGCAGAAGAGCGATGTCTTTGAATTGCAGTCTGCCAGTATCCATTCACTCAACACATTTCCTATGCTCTCATCTATTGTGTGATCAAAGACCTGCTCAGTCCCTACTGATAATGCCCATAAAGCATTGCTGTGCTTATTTGAAAACGGAATTCTTGTGGTAACCAAGGGAACCAGGTTTCGATCCTGTACTTATTCTTCTTACGCTGCCGAAAACTTCTCAGGCAGTACACATGCAGTGGTAACTGTTGTACAAATACCCTTTAGGGAATCTATAAAGCCTTCATTTTGAATTGTAAACTAAAGTGAAACAAACCTCTGTTTCACATTTCACATTTTCAATTACAAGATGTATTTTTCATAACTCTTTGACTTAGGTTTTCCCTGGGTGTGGATGGAAATACAGAGTACAGTCCACCTAAAATGTAAACAGCAGTTTCTCATTTCTCTGCCTTAATTTCAATGTAAACCAAACCAATCGCTCCCCCTGCTCTTGCTCAAACCACCAAACTTGATGGTTTCTTGGTGTTCCTTGCCCCAGGCCACCCATTTGGCACATCGTCCCACGCTGTGTGGCTCATTACTGTAAGTCCCAGAGGAAAAGAGAAACAGACAAAAGCAGTCAATGTGCAGGGCTTTTTTGGCATGTCTGTTTTTTGGAAAGCAGGAAGCTCCTTATTAACATGATCAATGCATTTTTTTTCTGCATCTATTGTATTTGATAGGAAGGGAAATGAGCGGGCCTGGTGTGGTGCGGAGTGATATCCTTTCCGGTATAGAGCAAGAGGGATTATTGAGTTGGATTCTAATTTTTTACCTCCACCATGATCTTCTACAGAGCTCCAGATAATAGGAGTGAATGCTCTCTGGAGACTCTGTGTGACTTCACCGGGTATTTTGCAAACTAGTAGACGTGACCCACTTCACACGATAACACAATTAAGACCAGGATGTGGCCTATTACATAAACTGCTATATCGCAGCTTGTCATGCAACACCCTCTCTGAGAGTATAGAGCGAATCCTGGAGATTGTTTTGTGAAGGGGCAGTATGAGCGATAGACGCTAACTCACATGCTCGCGTTTAGAAATTCAGAATGTTATTGGAATACTTTAAACGTTGCTTCAATAAGTCGTTTTCGGAGCCGATATGGCACGCACAAATTTTATTATTCATTAACTGCTACCATCATTTTTATTTGTACAGATAAAGAGATCAATACACAATAATAACTCAATAAACATTGAGTGCTGCACTGACATTCAGCCCGAACGGGGCATATTTGATCACCTAAGCTCTAAAACAAACTGTCCCTGAATTACACAGCTATAAAGCAATCAGCTGGAGATAGCATCAGCTGCATTATCAGCCTATTGAGCAACTTTTACCCCGAAGGTGTGTGTTGCCACTGTGTTGGCCTGGGCCTGCAGGTCATCTGTTCCTTTGTCAACTCTGATAGGGCTTTCACAAGGCCAAAGCCGCCCTGTGTTTGTTAACCAATCTTTAATAGGAGCTAGGCAGCTGAGGGTAGACATCGTAAAGCCATCCCACACACAGCACAGCTACTGGGGCCGATAAGCTCACAGTGGATCAAGTATTGATTTAGATTTAAGTTTATTGGTGATGTTGTAATGTTGTGTGATCTGTAAAATACAGCAGAAGGCAAATGGCTTCCAGAAATGTTCTCTGCTGTCTATTTGTTCTCATTATTATCAATCATTGATTTGAAAGGGCAATATATATATTGAAAAATATGTTTCAGCATATTAGGTAGGTAGGTAGGTAGGTAGGTAGGTAGGTACTTTATCAATCCCCAGGGGGTAATTTCATAACGTCATCATCATTTAATAATCATTTTGTTTATCAAATGATTTGACAGTCAGTATTTCAGAAGCAAAGCGTTACATATACTTTACTATACTTTACTATACTTTACGTCACTATCTGTCAACATCATTGGTTATGGATGATAAATGGCATTAATGACTGTCTGTAAATGAATTAGCCTGTGTCCACACATGCCAAAGTTCACTGCTTTATCAAAATTTGTGATATTACTTTACAGCAGAGTTTCCCACTCTGTGCAACACACGATTCAGCACAAAACAAAAACCCAAAGTACACTTAGTTGTTCAGAGAAATGTTACATAAATTACATAAATTCTTATATGATCATATGAAGTATATGCAAGTATATCGTCACCCTCTTCAAGTTTCAAGTTTTTCAAAAAACAGAATAAACTGAACCAAATATAGACTATATGATATTTCTTAATCATTTCACACAAAAAGGTTATGACAATATATAACTATTGACATACAAATAACACTGTCTGTCAATTATGTAACATGAGAGGATTAGATTACCAGTAACTGTAGTAGTAACTATTTACTACCAGTTACTAGTAACTACTAGTCACCAGCAGTAACTTTAACCAGTAACCAGCAACTGTAGTAACCAGTACACCAGCTTCACAGAGCTAGCTATTTTGTGTCTGTAACCCACTGGGAAGCTTTGTAATTAAACTATAAATTGTGAAAGTAAAAGACTAAATAACTACGCAACATTTATAGCCTAGCCTATATTATAGTAAACCTGATCACTTACCAATAGGGGACGAGCCCTGAATCATGGAAATAACTTCATTTATCTGGTAGTATTTCTTTCTTCTTGAAGCAGCCGCCATCTTGAAAGCTTGTAAAATGTTTGCCTAAGTCACTTACTCCAGAAGTAATTTGGCCTAAATCAGGATTAAAATTGCCTAAGTCACACTCTTGACGTAGGCCATTATACTACCGGGGTAGGAACAGCTGATCTTTTCAATTAAGGATGTAGGCAATTTTACCAGAGGTGGCCAGCATCACGAAGAGATGACTTATGCAAAAAAAAAAAATTCCTCAAAAATGACTTAGGCCATTATTTTAAGAAGGTGACGATATACTAGAGTATAACTAAGTATAACTAAAAATTATTTATTTTTATGTTTATTTTTTTACTTTCATTTCCTTTACATTGTACCATAATGTTCAGACACACCAAACATCCACTTCAAGGCATAACACTAGAAAACAGCAGGTGATTTGACCTTTGACCTTCAACCAGAGAGGAGGGACTAATCACTTGGTTGGAGTCCTCCATGGCACATGATTGCCATGCCATGTATTCATATTTTTTCTCATTTACCAAAGTTCAATATGCATGGAAGCAGTGCCAAATGGATTGTGCAGAATTGAGATAAATAGAGATAAATATCTAATAAAACCTAATCAGCCAAATGCAAAAGCACCAGAACAACAGTGGAATATTTACAGCCAGTGAATCAGCAAAATGACAACTAGCCAGTAAAACTATGAGTCAGTCGGGTACTTCTACTGTAGCAGTCAATTAGTTGACTAACACAAGTGTTTCAAACATGTGTCTCTTGTCTGGGAGTTGGATTAATGAAGCTGGGATACTCCCAGGTTTCACAATGCCTGGCTAGATATTGAACATGCACACCGGTATCTGAGCAAAACGAGAAAACACACTGTAACGCTCTAGTTGCAGCCAGTGAGTCACCAAACTTTGGAACTTTGCAGCACTTCAGGAGCTTGACAGGAACATGGGCGTTTGATTAATTGGTTAGCGTGGTTGCTGTAGCTGGAACACACACACTATCTATGAAACGCTACCTGTGAAACGCCACAGTGAGACCCAAGGCAACTGTAAGTGTTGGTGGTTAGAGAAAGAGGTTTGGGGACACATAGCAACCGACCTATGCACATGTGCACACACGCCTGCACTCACACGTATATATATACACAACTGGAGATTGTTGTTTTTGTTGTTAACGCACTACAATGTACTTAGTCATTATAAGATGAGATGAAACTTCAATGATCCCCGTGGGGAAATTGGGAAAATCATATTGTAAATGTGAAAGGATGTTTTTCAGAGTTTATGAGGGTGCATGATGGCAATAACAAACAGCAAGTTTCCAGCCATTGTCATTCTAATATGTCTAGGATGTGCATAGAGGGTTTGGAGTTTGAGAACAAATTTCACTCCTCGCCTCCTTGTCAGCGCTGTTGTCTGCCTCCCCTCTCTCTAGTCCTTCGCCGGTGACTTCTGTTTATGCAGAAGTGTCAGCTCTGCTCCATCTGCCCCTCACAAAGGAGAGCAGCTCGTGTCGTTCTCTATGTTAATGGCACTCTCTTTGTGTTCGCCCGCATGTGTTGATAACTCCCAGCTTTAATCCAGCCTGTGTCTTGGGAGAGGAACATTCCCGGTGGCGTGCGCGCCAGGATTAGTGGCAAGGGTTGCTGTAACGGCGTCTAATCTACAGCGAGGCCCGTTCTTCTCAGACTCAGCGATCTGAATACGTCTCTATAGCAGAGACAATGAGAGAGCCAGACATCCCCGCGCTGCACGTGCACAGCATTATTACCGCTGACAATAACAGGCAGGTTTTTGAGTGGCATGCGGCTTGTCGTGCATACCCAGAACCAGTGTGTGTCTGTGTGTATAGTCAGCTACATGTGTTGAGGCGCTGTCTGGCCAAACACTGCCGAGAGTGAGATATCAAATAAGAGCGCTGTTTAATTTATCTATCCAAACAATCCTTCCCTGACTGGATTCATTGATATAATGCGTGAGCACACACACACACACACACACACACACACACACACACACACACACACACACACACACACACACACACACACACACACACACACACACACACACACACACACAGATACACATGCAGGCATGCTCGCACACACACATACACATTCTCTCTTTCTCTCTAATAACAGCCGAGGTCAACCCTCTTGTGTTAACAGCAGCAGATACACCTGAGTAATGACTGCAGATACACTTCATATAAGCTGTGGGTGTTACCTCCAAGCTTTGTTTGCCCAGTCACTCAAGCACAGATGGGTTAAGTGGGGCTACACGTTGTTTTTGGTGTAAATTGCCCAACTCGCCCGCTCTCTTGACAAGAGCATAAGTTCATTGCCTCGGCTGTCCTTCAGGTGAACCACGGCGGTTCCTCTTGTATGAGGGTACTTTACCTTGCAATGGCCTAGGTGTGTCTAAGGGCATGTGGAGCATCAAAGGCTCAGACTGATCGGCCCAGACAGACGAGAGAACGCCTCGTCCTTTTGGCCTTTATTCACCTCAGCAGTTCAGCAGGTTCACCCTTTTACCCTCCGTCTCTCCTCCTGTCTCTCCCCCAGGCTGAGAGTGCATGGAGATGGGAACAAGAGAGAGGAAGGGAAGGGAGTGAACAGGGAATGAAAAGAAAAGAGGAGGAAATATTCTGTTTGTTTATGTGCCCTCACACATGAACCTAACTAGACGAGGCGATGAAGAACTGGCGTGTGATGTGATTGGATCTCTATTGCACTCTCTCTCTCTCTCTCTTTTTCTGATGGAGATTGAAAATTGAAACAGGGAGGTAAACAGAGAAGGAGCAAAGCTTGAGGGCAGGGACGGAGTAGAAACGAGCAGAGAGAAGTTTTCGACACCTCTCTGGCAGCTGGCTTTGCCAGTCACGCCATGCTGTGTGGGTTCACTGCATTACTTCACCTGCCTTGTGGTTAGCCAAGGGAGAGACCAAACACAAACAGAGACACCCCAGAGGATTTGTTTTTACTGAGAGTAGTTTTCTTCATTTCTTTAGAAATATGGTAGATCTAATTTTTGATCACCTCTATCTGAAATGTTTCCCCTAAAACCCCCTTAGGAGCAATGAGGAGATAATGGAGATAATACATTCTTGAGACTTGATGAGATAACTTTGAAGATGCTAACATGTGACATATATAATGGTAATAAGCTCCTACAATATGGCTGCTGCCCCCATGGCTTCAGTAGTAAAGTGCAGCAGTGTGTGAAAACTGTTGAAGAAGAAGAAGAAGAAGAAGAAGAAGAAGAAGAAGAAGAAGAAGAAGAAGAAGAAGAAGAAGAAGAAGAAGAAGAAGAAGAAGAAGAAGAAGAAGAAGAAGAAGAAGAAGAAGAAGAAGAAGAAGAAGAAGAAGAAGAAGAAGCATCCAAACCGTAGGAGTATCATCACATTGAGTTTTGTTTTAGATTTTTCTCTAATCTCTTGGCCTCATTCAGGAGAGTTAAATGACACTTATTTCAGATCATTTGGATTGTTGTTTTGATCAGAGTGAGATAAACACGAGCTTATGTGATTGTTGAAAAATTGGCTAAAAAGAGTCTAGGAGAAATAAAAGGTATAAATATGAGATCTCCTCTCCACATACTGTATACAGCCCTAAACATCTTCAGATTTGTTTCATGAGTTTGTTCCTCCTCTACCCTCCTACTCCTCCACACCACTATGGTTTGCATATGTAGCTATAAAAGATAAAAATACAAAGAAATGAAACAAAATCATCCAATGAAAAGATCTAACATGAGAACCTTTCAGTAACCTGAGTCTTGCTTTAAATAGCAGTGCCGGGGTCGATGAAGGGTTTGCGTGAACAATAACTTATGTAATGGTTACCCATCCTCAGGAGAGAGACAGCTCCCACCACCACCATGCCTCCCATGAATTATTACCCAACACACACGCACACACGCCTGCATGCATATACACACGCACACACACGCCTGCATGCATATACACACACACACACACACACACACAGATGTAGACACTTTTTCTTCCTGGATTACATTATTCAACTTTAATTTTCAAAATTGTGGCAAAAATATATATTGATTAAAGATAAATTGATCAATTAATTTGTTACTTAATTATATTATTAAAACGTTTCACTTAAACAAATCCAAATACACTCCCAATATTGAATCCAAATACACTCCTGAATGTACACCCAAACACATATCCGTATTTTGTTACATGATGCCTGTTGGGTTGCAGTGAAAATGGTAAAAATAGAAATGATCATTTCACCGACAGAGGCCTCAAGACATGTGACAGTTACACAATATACAGACAAAGAGACATCACCAACAATGCCATCCTCCGGGGACATGTGAGGGTTACACAATCCACCGAGTCTGAGTGACGAGGCGTCAGTTACGTGTCATATTGTATACGCCGTTATATAAATTATCCTCCATTATATAAAAAACACATCTGAGAAGGGACTCATATCCATGTTGCCGTATCACTAACACGTTGACTTACATAAATGAGTCTTCTCAGCGCATCACCCAACACAAACGCACTCCGTGGGGAGTTAGTTCTGCGTCATCCAAATGGTCTGTGTGCATTGTGTTTACACCTCTTCACATTACTACCATAGACACATCATCATGCTATACACTAGAGGTGTCAGTCACAAAGATCTGTTGCATCTCTGGTGGTATAGTTAACACCCCAGGCACAATGACGTATAAGTGACTACTATTCTACTTGGCTCTTCTGAAGCTTCGAGTTCAACGTATCGGTTTTATAATATAGTATGAAGTGAAGAGGAGTGGCAGGAAATATTAGAGAAAGAAAGAGAGGGGACCTGCAGCAGAAGTCAAAGGATGGAGTCAAATACTTGGTATGCATGTTGGTCACTGTTAAAGCTTTTGATGATCTTCCTGCCTTCTTTTGATGCCATTTTTTTCCACCAATAAATTTTGTCCGGTTGCGTGAGAGTGTTAGCTAACTTCCCTTTTCTGACTGTCAAACTGAAACAAGGGGGAAGCTCAGCGGTGGATTGCATGAAAGAGGCACAACCGTTACTGCATAGCCTGCCTCCACCTAAACAGGGGGGGGTGTGTATACTACTGTATGTGTCACTATCTGATAAGTGCCAAGCTATGCAAACCTATACATCTGTAGATGGAGAAACAATGAACTGTTATCTAGGGAGGCCCAGTGATGAAAGAGAGGTCTCACTCAATGATGTTGCTGTTTACTCCAGATGTGTCATACAGTAAGCTACGATGCACATTTGTTTTTGTGCAAATGTAAGCAAATTCAATGTTATAGTATATAAAATACATGGTAATATTACAGTTACACCATGAGCTGCCTGACTATCGATCATTCATTGAAGGTAATTTGTTCCCAAGCTGTGTGTGATTTGTCATCTTGTAATGTATGATATACTAGTAATTGGTAATTAGGTGTGCTATGGAGTTTGGTAACTTGTAAATTTACCACAGCACAGAAAATTTGAAAACCACTGTTCTATAGCAACTGCATCTGATAAACGCAGGAAATTGCTCATTGGTTTTCTTATTAAAGCGACTGGAAACTGGTCCACAGAGTCAGGGTTCGGATATCTGTACCTTCGTAGCAGAGAATTCAGCAATACCTGTGGCCAGCGGCATTTGAGGCCATTAGCACAGGGTGTGCCCGTCCTTTCCAATTCTCTGCTTTGTGTGAATGACTAAGCGTCCACATTAACCTAAATGCGATGACAGCTTTATGGCTCTTGAATGGAGATTAAAATATGAGTGTAATGTGGCCAATAGTTCTCAGGTATGGCGAGACCTAGGCGAAATGGTCATGAAGAGACGTTCCAAAGATCATCACTTGTTTGTTCATGTGATGTCATGATGATTAAAAGGATCACACCATATCATTTTCCTACACTTATGTATTTATATAATATGTACTCTACTTAAGATTTAGTCTTTAGTCTTTATAAACTTAAAAGTCTGAGATTCCTCATACTTTTAAGTTTCCCACGCCTATCTTTTAACACACTATACAAGAAATAGTTTATATGTGACTATAGTTTGAGAGAACAATAGCAGATAAGGTTTGGAACAGTGTTGTTTCTTGTGTTTCTAGGTGTGAACAGGTCTGCCTATCAAACATCGGACCTGTTTAAACTAGATAAAGTCAGTCCATTACCAACTCAGGTGTGTAGCCATTCAAAATCAAGTCTATCTTTGCTACAAACTAAAGTCAACATGTGTAACACCTGGACCGATAAGTAGCTCAAAACTTTACCTTCTAAAATCTTCAGACAAAGACACAGAGATGAAAATGGCGTTCTTATCAGGATGTGGAATGACAGACATTTTGTTCCTGAGGCAGTTGATACAGTACTTTCAATATACCCAGCATTCTTAAAATAACCCTTGACCCTGACTAATTACCGTAGTACAGTTTCATTATTGCTCTGTTCTTACGAAGTTAAAAGCTATTTACATTCCTTCTTTGTGACTGTGGTGTGTCAGAGCAATAGCAAGGGTTTCCAACACAGTATATATTCATTTTGAGAAAGAAAATGTGACCTGGAATCCATTCATCAATTTTTCCAAAACACAGATGAGTCTATCCAAAGGCCATCTTGATAATAACCCATAATCTGCGCGAGCAAGTGTCATTTTGGAATGAAACTCCTCACATTATATCTACACACTTGGTTGTTAGCCCCAGACTGAAACAATTTTCAGCAGCTGTCAGGCCAGAAACTCATATGTGTGAACTGTCAGTTCAGTTATGCTAGCATGCATGTCATCTTATCAATTAACAGTACGCTTCATTAACTCTGCAAATTCATCTATCCTGAGGTGAACTGTACTTGTTTGTCAGTTGGTCGCTGAGTACATGATGACATGATGTAGATATACTCACACATGCAGTGCACACAAAACCCACTATTAGTGTCAGACACATATTATCTGTGTGAGACATCTCACCTGTACATTCAAATGCATGTGTAACGGCACATTTCAAAACGCATTTATCACCTGCCATTCAGGTGGCCACAGAAGACCACACAGACCAGACCCCTACTATACAGAAATATAATTTGGCTATTGTGTGGAGGTGTGTGTGTGTGTGTGTGTGTGTGTGTGCCACAGAGAGACAAAAAGACAGAGAGGGAGATTGTGGTCTGTGTTCAGTGTAATGAATACATGATCTGTGAGAGGTGAAGAAAGAAAGAGAAAGGGGAATTGAGTGCAGAGAGGAGAGAAAGGTGGATTGTTGGAGGGAGACAGACACACTGAGTCAGGGAGAAGCAGGGAATGAGGCTGAAAGAGGAGCACACTGGGCGTTTGGCATGGGGCGTTCAGTGGTGAAGGTTTGCGTTTATTGTATTGAGAGAGACAACAGCGTTGCAGAGTGTGCCTGTGCGTGCTTGTATGAGCCACTGTATTGGAATGCTGGCCTCGGGCACTCAGCAGCTCTCAGCTTTAACTTCTGTAAACAAACTAATAGCTGGAGACCGGGGGACCACACAGCCTCACCGGTGAAATACTAACTGCAGCGTGTAGTGCCATTCTGCTGTCCTCCACATGGAAAGGGAAATAACTACGTATTATTTTGTAGTGGAGAGGAAGATGTTAAAGCGAGGAACTGATGTTTTTTTTGTAGATTTACAGTATTGAAGGGGGTCTAAAGTGTGCTTAAAATGGTCTCTGGTTTTGATTGTATTATAACGATATCCTACTTACCTGTATACTGACATCACCAGCTTTGAATGCAGCCATCGTAGACAGCAGTTAGACATTTACAGTTATTATCATTAGCTTTATCATGAAAAATATCTGTTGGACCCTGATCATTTTGTTGAGAGCTGCAGGGTTTGGTGTTGCTTTGATGGTGTGCCCGAGGCCAGGCTGATCCTAGGTCAGTAAGCAGTTGCTGAGGTGTCTTTCTCAATCATCCCTTTGTTTCGCTTCTCGATAACAATCCAACTGTCACCTCATTATGAGCCTAAACAGGTTGGATGACATGTTCAGCATCCAAGAAAACTCCCTGTGCACTCGCCTTCAGCACAGCAATCGCACGCGATGGGCATTCTTTGGGTGTTGAAAGATCACACCATAGCTCTAGGTCTGTCACTGTGTGTGTGTGCGTGTGTGTGTGTGTATTGTAAAACACTAAAAACCAACACTTTAAATGAGTAAGCCACTCAGTAACTCAAGGAGAAGTCACAGTGCCAGTGTCTATATGCTAACAGAATATATTTGATTATGTATGAGCACGTGTGTGTGTGTGTGTGTGTGTGTGTGTGTGTGTGTGTGTTTGTGTGTAGTCATTGGCCCACAAGGAGAGGTTTGTCTCTGCATGTCAGTGTGGCGTGCATGGCGTGTGTGTTGTTTGGGTGGGTGGATCAGGTTGAAGGGGCCTGCAGCTGGAGCATTGTCTGCTGGCTGAACTCTCGTCATGATGGATGTGGGTTGAGGAAATCGTTATTCTGTAATGATGCTCTGATTGTTGATCTTATGAAATGTATTAACCAATGCAAATGCCTCAGATTCCATTTCCTGCTCCACACAGGGGCGGGGGCAGAATGCAATTAAATGTAGAGTGGGGATTGATTTTGGATTTTCCTAGTGTCTCATCCCGCGGACGCCCACACTGCTCTGAGCTCTCTGAGTTCCTGTTGGGAGAGGAGAGGAGAGGAGAGGACAGGAGAGGAGAGGACAGGAGAGGACAGGAGAGGACAGGACAGGAGAGGACAGGAGAGGAGAGGAGAGGAGACTGGCAACCGGTGTTCATACTGTGCACATTTTACGTTTTTTACACCCACCTGTTAAGAACAACTTATTTGCTGTTCATTTTAAAAATAGCTGAAGACTAATCCTTTATAGAAAAACCTGCTTCTCTGTTCTGCCAAGTATTGGACAAGGTGTTTTCCTGGCTGGGGAGCAGTTGTCATAGAGGATTAGCTCAGAGACCCAGAGAGTTTCCCAGCTGTTGGGACTTGTCTCATTAAGCAATACAGCCAGCATCTCCAGTTGGAGAGGCAAAAAAAGGGTCATCTGTCAGTTGGTATTTGGCACCAACTCATACTATACATCTAAACTATAATCTGCTCATCTTTAGCATCATGGGATTGTTTATGGTGGATTTTCTTTGAGACAGGCAGACTTCACACTTTGCAGTGAAAGGTAATTATTTCAAAATTACCTTCCCGGCATGAATGATTCTTTGATGTGTTTCGGTCTCCGTGGTTTTGTGAATTTGCGCATTACAGATGTATAACTGGGCTTCTAAAATCTGTTATGTTATCACAAAGACATCCCTGCAGCTCAACGTCTTAACAAAGGCAGTGTGGATTAATGAACTGTTTACTGATGCGTACTTCCACAAAGTGTGACTGGATTCAAGCTGAATGGATCCCAGATCAGCTCAGGTATTCCTATAATGGCAGATCAAGACAGATTACCTCTCAAGATTTGTCTCCATTTTATTTAACAGAGACGTCAGTTGCATCCTCCCACTGTTTCCAATAGTTAGCCCTATCACTACTAACACACACACACACACGCACACACACACACACACACACACACACACACACACACACACACACACACACACACACACACACACACACACACACACACACACACACACACACACACACACACACACACACTCCTAAAATGTTATGTCCTATTGTACTTGTGATGTATTCACTTCACAACTCTTCACATTTTCCTCATCTCCACATTACCTAATCCATTCCTGTAAAATAATGACTTTATATTCAATAGTCTGAAGGGCCCAATCTCAAACAGGAAAGTGGCCCACCTCTCTCCTACCCTTTGCACCCGCCAACCCCCCCACACACACCACACACACACACACACACACACCACACACTGTACTTTGTTCCTGAACTCTATTGTGTTTGAACTAATAGTTCCATCCCGTCATGTATTACGGCTACACTTTCCAGTGTAGCCGTAATACTTTGAAGTGTCACAGCTTAGAGCTTAATGCAGAGAGAGATAGCGAAACAAGGGGAGACACAAAGAGACATATATATATATATATATAGAGAGAGAGAGAGAGAGAGAGAGAGAGAGCGAGAGAGGGGAAGGAGGAAGGCAGACTTTATCAACCGGAGTTCCCATAAAAAACAGTCACACTGCCCAACTGGGAGCCAGAGGTCTGCTGCCCTGAGGACGTGGAACCATGAAACCCATACTGGTAATCTGCAGAGTTTCCCCTCACAATAACAAGTGTGTTCAAATACAGTATGAAAACATGCATATTAGTGATGAGTCAAATAGAAAAGTGATGAAACACCACAGACACACACACACACACACACACGCAAACACAGGAACGCTTCAGGCTTTGGGTCCGGTTCCTGACAGGTCGTGGGAGGATCAAAGTTCAGATTTTGAATGTCAGACACAGGTAGAGGTAGAGGAAAACAAAAGGGAGAGGGAGGGAGGAGGAGCAGATAGAGAGAAAGGGATGTAGACAAAGCACTGATAGAGCCCATCACGATTTATATTAGCAGGAAGGATGATTTACAGAAATGCGTGGGCGAAGATGCGATCAGAGTTTGGCACAGGGAGAGGCGAGACAGATGAAAATACGAGATACTTCAACGTAACACAGGGAACAATTTGTGCAGCATCGAACCATATTTGTCAAGCACAAAACTTAATCTGCACCCCCCCACCACCACCACCACCAACAACAACACACCCTCCCCCCTTTCTGTCTCTCTGTCTCTCTCTCTCCTTGGCAAGGGAAGCAGGATGTCTTTCATCCAGTCCAGTTGAAGGATCAAAGCTAAAAGGCTACTCTGCTGAAACTGACCTCAATTTGCACTGCTGTGCACTCTGCACCACTCCAACATACACAATCCTATAGTTCTCCTTACACCCCCACCACCACCACACACACACACACACACACACACACACACACACACACCCTGCGCTGCAGTTCCGCCACCCTTATACACACATGCTCCTTCCCTTCCTGTATGCCACACTGCCTCATCCACTTAAGACGGGAAATCTCTCACCGCCTCAGACCCATTAATAGTACAATTTATAACCCCCACACATTAATAGTACAATATATTAGCTTTACCCTTACACCATTTATTATCACAAATTATCAGACGTACAGATTATCAGTATGTGCTAGACTAACATGTAGGTTGGCCGCTGTTTGTACGTGTTAGATAACTTGTGCACAATCGCTTTACCCTGCTCTCTACTTCAAAGAGCAGCCTGGCTTCATCTTCCTCTCTGTGTCTTCTTTCTCACCGTTTCCGCTACAAAGAGCAACACACAAATACACACATGGTCATAATTCCTGCTAACCTGATATGAATGTGGTTGATTTATCACATCTGCAATGTGCAGATTTTAATTTGCTTCTGTACTTTGGAAAAGGGGCTTGCAGTCTCCACGTTTTCACACACCTTTTCCAAATGGCCAATCTAAAACCAATCTATCACAGCCAGAAACCACCATATAAATGGAAGATGATGTATGATGGTAATGTTATCATTTCTTGTGACATGTTTCTTACATCACATGTGACAAATCTGACTGTTATCTATCTTTATGCGGATGGGATCCAACATTCAATGTGTCATAAGAACGTTCTTGTTAAATGTACAATTGCCAAACTGTCATTCATTCATTTCACCACCTTGAAACCTTCAAACAAACTTTTCTCAACTTGACCATTTACCTCTCTTTTACATGTTTCTCTCTCTCTGCTAACAAGATCACAGTGGAGAAGCCAAGTTCATAAATTACATTCTTGGGCGCCCCCTTCTGGACTGAGGCTACATTCTACAATTGTTCTGAAAATCTTTCGGCTGCAGATACAGAGAAGGGAGGAGAGTCCTGAGGGCACACTGACGCCGGCATGTATCCTTATTGTCATTGACTTCACAAAGGAAATGAAGACATATTAAATCCTATTTTTGTGAGCCAATATACTGCACATAAGTCCAGTTAATATTCACTGAAGCCATTTGAGTTCCTGCTGTCTGTGTTAAATCCTTATAGACAGATCCATGGGATAGAAAACCCAAGTGTGGCATTAGAGGACTCATTCAAGTTAAGACCCTCTCTTCCTTTCACACAGTGGACAGCAACACTGAATGCACTTTCAGTTTGTATCATTTGGTAAAAATAATAAGAATTATAATAATAATATTGCCTTTCTTACTCCATCTCCTATTTTCTTTAATTGCTACCCTATCCCTTAATTCCTAATTTTTTAAATAGTTTTCAAAATAAGTCCCCTATTTTTCCAATTACTGTATCTTTCCACTTTATGGTATTTCCTCTGCACTACTTAAAAAAATATTTTCATTTCCTTAGTATCATTAAATGAAAATGCTTTATGCAACTTTATGCAACTAATTTTCTCTGCACTTCATATAAAGTCAATTTAATTCTTTATTGTCTTATTAGGGACATTTGATTTACAGATAAACACAATAACATAATAAAAAAAATCAATAATCAATAAAAACACATGAAGACAGAATAAAAACTCACTCACAACATATACCATACAGACAAACATCAGCTGCTAAGACCAAACATGGAGTCAATAACGAAATAATAAATGAAGCAATCTAATTGCTGATATCTTACCAATGAAAACATGACAATATCTGACCGGTGAAAAAATGACAATAGAAAACAGAGATTGAGCATATAACCTCAGCCTGGTGAGTTTATGTCTTTATTCTCCTCTTTTCCTGATTGCAGTTGGCATGGGCCCATCCAGTACACAAATAACCCCCAGCTGTAACAAACTCCACCTGTTTCTAAGCACAAACAGCGATCCACACTCTGACCTGTCACATCTCATCAGAAACCTGCTGGCTGAGGAGCACGCACTGTACCGCAACATGCATCGATTGAATCAGCTGGTCCCTGTGGATGCGAGCTGTTTCCTTTCTGATGTCTTCAAAATTTCTTCAGCTTTAACTGACATTGTTATTACTCATTTGAGGAGGGCTGAAGGTAAACAACATGAGCTTGTACAGTAGGTTTTTAAGTAGTATAGTAGGTTAAAACATCTACCCTGGAGAGTGTGTGTGTGTGGGGGGGGGAGTCCAGGGAGTCCTGGTTGTATACCTTACATTTTCAACAGCCTTGTGGAGTTTTCATTTCGCTAGCTAGAAATTTCCCAGAGAGTATTTCTCCACAGCGCTCAGGGCCGATCCAGACGGTGCCTCCTGAGACACAGTAGCCTGTTGTCTGGCCTGGGGGGCAGAAGGAGTGGTGTTATGGGAGGCCAAGGGGACATGTTATGATAACCTGGGTGGTAAAAGCCTGTACATATTTGGGGAAAATGCCTCGTTATACACTCTCTCACCCTCCCTCTTTCTTCAACCCCTTGCAGTTAACTGCTGCTATTCTGCCATCTTCTCGATGTCTCTGCAGTGGAGGAGATATCAGATCCACCGTGGTATAATATCCCTCCTGTACCTCTCCGTTCATCTCTTCATCCATCTGTTGGGTGTGTTATCCAGACATTTTGAGCAATGTGTCAGCAGTCAGACTGAAAGGCTCTCTGTTCCCCCTAACGCTCCCTCTTGCATTGTGTCTACCTCGATGCTTTTCCAAGCTAAGCCTGGCACAGGCCTGGATTTCCGGAGCCCAACATTCGAGCCCAGGGAACTGGACTCCTCTGGAGGAGCAGTGGGAGATGGAGCGCCACTCAAAAGCAAAACAAACCCAAATATGAGGGGTTTATTTAAAATCTTCCCGTCTTACATTAACAGCACTGCTACAGGCTAGTGATTAGCCACACATGGGTCATGGGTTTCTAATCCTCATATAATTTCCCTTGGAATCCATATTTTGTGTGTTTAACAAGTTACCAGCATGGATTGGATTTGTGCCTCGTCATTAAAAACATATTATTACTTATTGTACAGTTATGGTGACTGACTAAACAATAGCTAAGTACATTCTTTTAATGGGAACGCATTCCCAAAATGAAACTTATATTCTTTGGTATTTCACATGTACAACCCTCTGTCCTGATCCTATCCAGCAGTGTTTGATTGCAGCTTTTGACTGCACATTTTGCCACATATTATGCTAGTTGATGTGCCCGTCACAAACAGCTGAGACCTGCTCCAGGTTATTGTAATGTCAACGGTGGCCATATGATCTCACTGCCGTGATCTTTGACACTGATGAATTCATGCTTGTTTGATGTCTCCTGTTGGATCTGACTACAGTTGAAATGCCCCGCACAGGAAGGAAGTGCTCACCCACTGGTCGCCTGTTCAGGAGCTCTATGGGGAGGGAGGATTTCAGTGCAATATTTACAGTGACCTTTTCCTCTTGCTGGCCAGGGGCCCATGGGAAAAAACTGGAGAAGACAAACAATGAACAATAGGGTTTTGGGATGAGCTATGGTGCCAGCGCAGCATGTGCCATTATGGGATGTGGATTACAGAGGGTGGGAGGTCACAGCAAGGATCAAGGCCCCATCCCTGTCCCTCAGCAGCACACCTGGGACACCTGCTCAAGGAGCCTGTTCTATTAAAAGACACACTGTGCAATTACATGTTCCTTGCTCAATGCCAGTACTACCAGCAGAAGGTATGTGGTGTGCCAGACAATATGACTCTACACTGACTCTGACTTTACAGTGGTCTTGCCATCCTGTGCTGTAAGTGGTTTGTGAAAACAGAAGCTGGCCAGGGTGGGTAACTGGGCATGAAACCAAATGCTGTATGGACAGCTGGGATCTGGCATCTTGTTTCTCCCAGTATTCTCTGACATACCTCACATGAAAATGTCTCACAACATGACTCATATAAAAAAGATCTCCCTGTGCACCAAATAAACCATTGATTTCTAGTTGAAGTAGTTGGTACATGTGATGAATATGCCACTGTTGTTATCTCTCAATGGAAAAGGCTGCTGTGCCACTGGGGCACAGACCAAAAATGTTGCATCAGCATCTGTGTTGATTTGTCACCAACGTCCCAAATCACAGTTTGATCCCTCAATTATCAAATTAACCCTGTCTAATTGGACAATGCAGTTTCCCCAGGGATTGGGCCTTGCCTTATCACAGAAATTATTTCTGCCCTGCACAATTTGGTGAGATAAATGTAATGGTATCAGTATTCTAGTGTGAGCCTGGGTGGTCTCTGTTGCAATTCTAATGATGCTGCGCCTTTCCCAGAACAAGTGGAAATACCTCAGTGATGCACCGTGAAAAGAGAGAAGAGGAAAGGCGCAAATTCCCTCTGGGCCTTAGCATTCTCACACTCTCCTTCTGATGTGAGGACTTCTAACACTTCAGAGAGGCATTCTTGCTGGCTGGTTATGTTATATTGTAACATTTAGTCCTAGATCAGCTCTAAGCACAAAAGTGATCATTTTGGACACTGCGGATAGATTTCTTTACTATAAAAAAAGCTCTTCAAGACAAAAGTACAAAATCAAACAAATTCAACACACCATGACAGATAAAGGTATTCCAAAATTGAAGTTGCAACTAGGAGAAATTCAATCATGTGTCAGTCTGTTCTGGGAGTAAGTATTATATAACAGGATAATAGGAAGTTGCTGTGCTGTGAGTTACTGGGCAGGTGTCTGAGAAAAAGGCAGCACAATGGGATGTTTAAGTTTCTATATGACAAACATAATTTCCTTGGAAAGAATTGTTTGCCATCACCACCTCAAGCTTGTGCTTTTTTTCTTCAAGAATTGGATTTGAATTTGAAGTATGGACCAAAGAAGGATACAGCACTTGCAAGTATCAGACAAAATTATAATTATAAATGTTTTCAATATTATTTAGTATGCGACTAAATCCAATATACTTTTCATAGTATAATTATAAATAATAAATAAAACATGCTTTAGAAATCATAAAATAACTAGATAATAGATGTATTGAATTACATAGTTGTATATGAGCATAAGATTAAATTGTATTAAAATTGACATACAAAACTAATATTTCTATAGAATATTTTTAAAACATTTTATTTTGTTTTGTCTGTCGGGACACAGGTGTGGGTGGAAAGGGAGGGTTTGGATCCGAGAAGAGTTAGAGGAAACAGGAATGTCTCGTGGAATCCAGCTGACAGTTTAACTGTAGTTGCTTTTTCTGTTAAAGCCTTTTCTCTGAAGTGTCGAGACAAACTGAAAAGGCTACTTGATGTGGACAGGGTGATCAGCATGTATGGATTAACAGTGTTAGCGATCCCTCTGCAAGTCTCCAAAAGTCTCCAGTTGAACCAGTCAGAGCACTTCTGAGATTTATCAAGCTTAGTGTCGCTGCTTGATGCTGCTGCCCAACACACGGCAGCAAAGAAAAAGGCGCTGGCAACAACAGACTGGTAGAAGATCTCCAACATCTTGCTGCACACGTTGAAGGATCTCAGCTTCCTCAGGAAAAAGAGTCTGCTCATCCCCTTCTTGTACACAGCCTCGGTATTAAATCATTAAAATAACAAACTAAATGTATTGAATTACATTAGTTGTATATGAGCATAAGATTATTTTATTAAAATGTGACTACAAACTTCATTTCTCCTAGAATATTTTTATCATTTTATTTTGTGTTGTCTGTCTGGGGGCACAGGGCTGTGGGTGGAAAGGGAGGGTTTGCCTCCCGGAAGTAGATAGAGGAAACAGGAAAGTCTCGCTGGAATCCAGCTGCAGTAAACTGTAAGTTAGCTTTTTCTGTTAAACCTTTTTACCTAAGTGTTCGAGACAAAAGAAAAGGCAACTATGAAGTGACAGGTTGAAATACAAGCACTGTATAAGGTTACAACGAATGCAAAATGACAGGCTCTGCAAATCCCCCGACCATGACTAGTTAACGTTAGCTTGGTAGCTAACGCAGGCTAGCATAGCTAACATTAGCTGTCAAAATTGTCAACACAGCATTGTGTTCATTTCTGTAAGCTCTGATGTTGTTTGGTCTTTCGTGTGCCAGTAACGTTACCTTGGTCGATGATAAACAGATGCGGCGATCAGGCAATGCCTAGCCCCCGATACGAGCCTTTCTCTCTTGTATGGAGAAAACCATATACGGAATTCCATTCAAAAATCTTGCTATTTCACTTTGCCTTGCTTATCGGCAACGGTACATACCTAGTAGAACATATTTTAAGATAAGTTACTAATTGTTCGCCTCTTCTATTATATTCGGCCAATAAGTAACCCTAAAAGCTGTTATTTATTTCAATAAAAAACTAGTAACGTTATCGCCCACTCGCCCTCCACAGTGTATTTTGGTGGAGGAAGGTTGTGTGAATAACAGACCAACCAATTCTAAAAGCCGAACATTTTATTAAAATAAGTGCTACTTGGTGTATTGGATGTATGCCGAATTGAAAAGGATTCGTAGTAATAGGTGTGTACCTTTGCACCATTAAATTATCAGATTTTTCAATTGAGTTTGGCGTGATGTTCTCCTGTTTTTGGGGTTAGGCAATGTCATCACATGATACACATGAACTCTAACTCCTGTAGCGTCTGTTTTTAAACCCGCTGATTTTGAATACAATTTCCCTCTTGGGGGAGGGAGTTAAATAGCCTCACTGGGTGTTTCTTGATGGCACGTGCTAGCAGGTGCCTTGATAAAGGAAGTAGGATATAGTAGGCTGATTCTGATAACTTAACAGCAGGTTCTGAGTAATGGAAATTAGGTATTACATCTGGTTAGTAGCGCTCAACCAGTTTCTCAGATAGCAATTGTCTTGATAACAAATGGTCGGTTGCATAAATCAGTGGTTCTCAATCTTCGGGGGCCAAAACCTTGCATTCATTCCAGCTGTCTAATCATGGACTGATTTACACCTGGTACACCAGGTGAATGCAATTAACTACCTGGTAGGCTAGAAAACCAGCAGGGCTCTAGGTCCGAGGACCAGGATTGAGAAGCAGAAATTTCAGTCATTGGTATTTATCAACCCTTCAAACCCTGCATTTTGTGCTATATGACAGCACAACTCTTACCCAATGCACCTTTAATTTTAGGGAGGCTGTACAACATAGAACTGATCAGATGCCCTTATTTGTTAAGCCTCATATAAGAGTTCAACCTCCCTCCTGACCCTGGTATATGCACCTGGTATATGTCTCTGTGTGTAATGCTGCTGCTGCACTGCAATTTCCCAGCTTGGGATCAATAAAGTATATCTATCTATCTATCTATCTATCTATCTATGTGAATATGTGTGCATGAGAATGAGACAGTGTATCAGAGAGATCAAGAGAGTACTGTTCCAGCTGTGGTTGTTTAACAATTGCATATAGTTATTTCCTAGTAGGTCTAACGCTTAATATATTACTTTCTTACTTATTAAAGCTAACAACCTCTGCTGTTCTGATATAGTGTCAATCATTATCAGCAAGTCTAAAGTTATTACTAACAGTGCTAGTGTTTTCAAACATTAGCACATAACCTAAGCCTAGAATCCCTACTCCTGTGTGCTTTTGTCAAATATTGTTACAACACACTTTCTTTAAATTACCTTTTCAGCAAAAACATTACCTTACCATGTGTGTTTGTTTAACTGATAGATTGTATGAGAGGGTGAGTGAGAGCAATTGATTGACAGGCTGATAGCAGGCAGGCACCATGTCCCAGGAACAAGTTGTCATTGAGCTGCTCCATCATTTGACCGGTAACCGTGCTAGTGAGTCCCTATGCCCTTTAGTGAGAGCCTACAGAGCTATACTCTACACCCCATATCTCACTTCTCCTCCCAAATTACAGCACCCCCTGGCTGGGGGATGGGGGTAAGGCTACACTGACCCATTTCCTGCCCCCTCATGGGTCTGTAATTGGAAAATTTGGGTGGCCCTCCTTGTTTGTTTTGGTGGGATGCGGTGGGTTTTATTTTTGAGGCATTTTCTCAGTGCTGCTGTTCCATAGAGCCCAGGGTGATTTGAACGACGGGGGTCAGGCCTGGCCTTGTTTGTGAAGTGGCACTTCTCTCTCACCCCTGTCCACTCTCCCCAGTCTCCCCCCACCTGGTAGCCTCCTTCCTGCTGACAGGCTTGCTGGGCCAGTGGTTTTCACAGTCCTGTTTCCATGACCCAGTCAGAACACAGACCTGGATGGACCACACTGGAATTCAACATAGATGGAGGAGCTTTGGGCGAAAGGGCCATAGAGCAGCTCCAAAAAAACAGGCTACAATATGGATCAAGACAATTTACTATATAGCCTATCCTAGCAAGTTGTGTTTTACTTTAGCATGAAATGAGGAAGATTTTTATTTGTATTCTAGGCAACAATGTTTTTATAATTTATGATACTTGGTGGCTGTGTTTGAGTATGGTTCTCACGCTTGTGATGGGTTTTTATGTAAAAGCATCAGGGGTAGGCGTGTTATAGCATGGTTTATGAAGGTTTAAACCTCTTCATTTGCTATGTCATTCAGCAGAGCTGCCTGGCTCCAGTCGCTAAATCCTCTAAAAACATCTTCCTGCATTCATAGGCCTAGACTTTATATTTCTATTTATTATTCCAGGATTTTTAAATGAGAAATTGCTGCCTTCATGCTTTCGTTAGGCCTAAATTTGAAAAGCAACTTGAGACTAACAAACAAACAAACAGACAGCCCCAAGGATAACAAACCCTGAGGGCAGACATCAAGATGGTAGTGAGCCAGACAACCGATCACTCTGTTCTCTTCCTCTGTCAGGGCAGACACCCCAACAGTGCTGAGACTGGCTGTTTGCAGAGGAAATGCTGACTCATTGTGGGAGGACTGAGTGACTGGCCAGTGGTTAAAGCATGTGTTCTGAAACATAGAATAACGTCGGCTCCAGCGTAGGTTAGAGTAATGTTATCAATCTGGGTTACATAATATCTGCTCAGTTCATATTGGTATGATCTAATCAAGATTGGTTGTCATACATTACTGTCATTTTTTTGTCTTTCGGCACCACCAAAACGTGCTGCTCTGTTTGCCCTTCTCCACTGCAGAGCAGCTCAAAGGCATGTGCTGGCCTGGGTGTGAGGACTGAGGAAGATTGTTTCAAGCGCTGCCCAGTCTATGTGATCAGGCCAGTCATCTCAGCTCTGTGGCTTGTGAGGGGTGGGTGAGCGGGGGATCTTTGATGGAATCTGGTGTTTGTGTAATGTCGGGGAGCATGGAGTGAAATGGTGTTAGTGTGGGGGTACTGTGCCGCCGGCATAGTGAGTTAGCTGCTCTGATGGGAGATGGGGGGGTGGGGGTGATGAGTTGTCTGAAAGGGTCCCTTTGTGCCCCTTCAGCCCATCTCTCTCTCTCTCTCTCGCTCTCTCGCTCTCTCTCTCTCTCTCTCTCTCTCTCTCTCTCTCTCTCTCTCTCTCTCTCTCTCTCTCTCTCTCTCTCTCTCTCTTACCTGCCAATCACTGCCATATGTGAGTCAGAGAGAGAACCTTTGAGTAAGATCTAAGGCATGAACGCCTCATTCATGGGACAGACACACTGCAGTGTGTTGATGTGGAGGGACAGAGAGATAAAGATCACCTTTGGTCTACTCAGTTTTAAAATCCATGTCCTGTCAAATTCGTATGCAGTCATCCTTAGTCGCTCAGGAGTTGCCATTCTGCTGCAGTAGGATGAAACCCTGGTTCTACCTCAGCACCCCCCAAATTACCTTCACACCACCTCCATGGCAGTGGGGGTGTGAAAAGCTGCACACGTGTGGAAGTGGGTATATTTCCCTCTTGTCAGAGAGAGACATACACTTGATGACATAGATAAAGCTGTTGACCTAAGTTAAGTCCCCCCTGGTGTGCACTGCCATCCTGAACCCTGCCACACCATGCCCTCTGCATTAACCCCATCAGCAGGGGAAAATCAACAACATGGCCTAACCCTGAAACTCGGGGGTTATTTAATTTTCAATAAACACTCTGAGCTGTGCAAACTTTATTGTCTACACAACACTATTTAGCATAATGTAGGCTTCAGGCATTTTTTTAAAATTGTGAATCAAAAATCTCTGCCATCTACTGCCATCTAGCCTAGAGCACAACATTTATTGGGTGTATTTTTATGAAACGTCTTTCCTTTACGTCCATTTACCCCAGTACACAGCCAGGGAAGGGTTCTCACTTAGCAGCACTGCAAGAAGAGCCCAAACCTCCTCCGCTACCACACAGAGTAGGGCCAGCCCTGCTGTTTATTAGTCAGCCTCCAAGGAAAACAAACCTGCCTTTTTAGCCCAATTACTAGACAGAGAGAGAGGTGGGGGGGGTTGGGGGTAGGGGATAGGGGATAGGATCATGGTTGGAAGGGAAGTGAGCAAGGCAAAAGGGCTAAATCTGGTCCTGCTTTGTCATTAATTAAATTTAGCCTACACAGTATGACATGGCTTGACACAGTTTTCGAAGTAAGCGGGCTATAATCTTATCGGGGTCCTCTGACGCCCCCTAGAGGTTCATAGCCTCTAGCCTTCTACTGGTGAACACTGCCAGGTTTATAAGTCATGTTTCCAGTTGGAACATAGGAAACCTCTTCTTTTGTTTTCCTGTCCATGCTATTATAAGGAAAAATTCATTCACAGTTAGGCCTTGGCCTGCATCAGGTTATAGTTTCTATTACCTCTTTTGCAGTGTATTCCTGATGGTGTGTGACGTGAGACTTGTGCAAGAGCCTCCTTACTTGCTCTGTGTGTGTTTATGTGTGTGTGTGCGCGTGTGTGCGCGTATGTGCGTGCGTGCATGCTTGTGTTATAGAGGGGTCTGGGCAGTGTTCCCGTGTCCATGCACAGCCCCCAGAGTAAAGTAAACACAGCGGCTCTTTTCTCATCCCAGCCGTCAGCAGGCTCTCCCCAGGCCCGCGCCAGAGACCACACACCCAGACCACACACACACACACACACACACACACACACACACACACACACACACACACACACACACACACACACACACACACACACACACACACACTACCCAGACCTCTCCGCAGATCCTTCCACACACTCGCATACACACAGACCACACAGCACCAGCTCGGGCCTCTCGCACGCAACCTAGCTGAGCTGTCATTCTGCCCAGCCTGTGTGTGTGTGTGTGTGGGTGTGGGTGTGGGTGTGGGGCAGCCTATCTGTGTGTTTGTGCACGTGTATTTCCAAGATGGGGGGATAGGATAGAAACTCTCCTCGAAACCCGTTCCAGTCAGAATTCCCTAATAAAAAATAAGAACCCAGTCCTCTGCCCTTCGCCACTCCCACTCTAAACATATGGGATTGATGAAGGACACACCAGGCGCTTGTTTTAGGCCTGTTAACCTCTTATCTTTTTCATGTCAAATCCCCAGCATGGGGCAGCAGAGACAACGTGAGGTAGATCCCCTCAGAGTTATCACCCCAGCCCTTTGGGATCCCTCTGGGATGTCAGCTTGTGGCAGAACAGTTCCCCCAGAGAGGTTCGTCTTTGTGGAGGTTTCTAGGTCAATACATGTGTTTCTGCTGCTTTTTAATTTGGTGTTTTTATTGTGCCAAAATCTAAAATTTCAAACATAATCAAGGGAACTGTTATTATTAAGTACTGGCCAAACCTCATGATATTTATTTAGAGTGACACTACAATAGGATAATTTACTATTTAGGCATGTATATGACACGATTATCCAGCGGGACTTACAATGAGTGAGCTGGTGATAGATGACTGTTGATGGCCACATTGGATGCTGCAGGGATTGAACCTGTGACCTTTGGGTTACAGAAAAGTCTCCCTAACCAATAATCCACTCTGCCAATATATTTTGTGCTCCCTCAGTTTTGATTTCCTTTGATATTAGGCCTCTGTTGTGTCTTGAACATTTCATTTGGAACCCAGTTGTACGGCTACACCTAGTTAGTGATCATAGAACGGTGCAACGGGTGTGCAGTGTTACTACCATGAACTTCTTGCAGGTCCGGTCCGTGTGAACTCCTGCATTGTTTGTGGAGAACGTGTTTTGGCTTTGTAGCAAAAGGGCGGAAGCCTCGCTCAAGCTGCTTTAGAGACTCTAGATTGGTCAGCCTTAGCAAGACCTGGCAGTAATTTATTAGCAAACATCTGTGCTGTTGAAATGCATCCTTTCATTTTTTCATTTGGAATTGTTCCTTCTGTTCCTTTACTCAGCCCCAACATGAACTGATTTGCATGGGTGCTCCTTCTGGTACTGTAAACGCATAGCTGATCTGTATTGTATTGTGTGGGCTTATGTGGAATGATTGGGTAGGCCAGGTTTATTTATCCTTCACTGTGAGGTTTACATTCTTCCTTTCCTCCCTGCTCTCTCTGTCTGCTCCTTCATACTTGGCTCCCTTCTCTATTTTTACTATTATCTGAGAGATAACTACTGCAATGCACACATTGTTGGGATACCCTCAGGGTGGGAAATTAACACTAGCTACCTCCAAATGCTGGTCAAATTTTGCTGTGGGTGGTAAGTTGATCTACACGGCCCGCTGTTTGGGCAGGTTACTGACCATCCCTTGGTAGTCCTGTTCAGTTCTAAAAATATATGGCTGGTAAAGTAGTGAAAGTGTCTGGTGAATTTTTTGGATTCACCAGCCATGGTGGCCTGTTGATGTGAAAGTTAGTTTCCTGCCCTGAAGACCAGGAACTTTAGATATGGTGGCTATAAGTAATTTGTGTAACCAGTTGATGTTGGCTCCATTGTGAATTCTGCCGATATTGTCCTGTAGAGGTTTATATCTTTCACATATTTGTTCTTCTCTCCCTGTCAATTTTCAATTACAGGTGCTGATTCACCCTGAGTTCCTGCATTGCCTAAGGCCACCATGTCTCGTGCCCGTCAGCCCCCACTGGTCACGGGCATCTCGCCCAACGAGGGTGCAGCCTGGACCAAAGTCACCATCCGTGGAGAAAATCTCGGCACAGGCCCAGCTGACCTCATTGGTAATAAATTTCTAACCAACCAACCACACACACACACACACACACACACACACACACACACACACACACACACACACACAGAGCTATTTATTTTCTAACATGTTGGAGTTTTTGCATTCATTTTGATTTTATATAAATTACTGTATGTCATTAATTGATTTTCATGGGGAATGAAGACAGCCATATTTATAAGATAGGCTCCAGTTTATTTGTGTTTGAAGTGTTTCACCTTGGGGGGTTTTTTTAACTGTGGGGGGTGAGTTTAATTTGGGGTATGGGCATGGTTTGCTGCATGTTTTATTTCTGTATCAATTTCAGTACCTGTTGTGGATTAGATACTTATATAATGATGTCTAGAAATTTCTAGTAATTTACATTTGTTTGTTTTCAGTAAATAAAAAGTCCAGATGAAGATTTTAATTTTTTACATCTTCAGAATCTACAGCTGTAGGAGCTTTTGTTAGAGTAGCGAGCCACTGCTGTTGAGTGAATGTAGAGGAAACACTGATTTATTTTTCTTATTTGAGGTCTGGCCAAGTATATACGATATTGTGTAAATTCAGTCATATTCATTGATTTTACTAGCTTATCCATCTACAATCCTCAGTGGTTAAAAATAGTCTGGTCTATAGTTTGTTTTTCTTTATGTGACAGGAGACCTGATTCTTTCTTTCTGTTCAGATAAGAATTACATCACTTTTCACGTTTTCACTTTTTTTTTCCCCACAGATTTAAGTTTAATTTTATAAATCTAATGAGTTGAGTAAAAATAATGAGTTGAGTAAAAATAACTTTATATCTACATATTTAGCAGAAATAAAAACAAATTTTATCAAATATTTTTTTGAGATTGGTGTTAAAATATAAATTTAAACGGTTTAATTTTAACTGGCCATAATGTATACATAGATAGAATTAAATATTTTGATTTGTGGAGCAAAGTTATCCAAAAACAAAGATGGACATAGTAACACTGCTAGGAAATAGACTTTTAAAGAATTAAATGTATAATTGCTATTATGTTCATAATGCCTAGGCCAGGCAGAATTGTAGCCCATGAAAAGTTAATGGGGGGTTTAAATTATTTTTTTTGTCTTTTGACCACTGATAACTTGATGTGTCATAGAGAAATGAATTGAACAAACTGCTAAAACAATTTCATGTCAGTTGAGTTGGAACAGTAATATTCCTAACGATAGTTCATAATTGCATCTTGTAACTATTTTGTGCAAAAATAAACATAGCATAAATGTAAACATAAAATCTGTTGACACCAAAGCAAAATTAAATTATGTCCATTTTACCATTTCATTTTACAATTTTGAAGTTTAAATTTATAGTACATATAAAAATCTAATGTTTAGAGAGGCTGCGCGAAGTAAAAAAAACAAACTCAGCCATGTAAGACAAGAATAAGCACTCTAGAAAATTCAGTAGAGAATCAAAATATATTTTTACTGCAGAAATAAAAGCTAGATCGAGACATCTTACTTTTATCTACTTAGATCTCTTTCTGGAATAGAGATGACTTTGCTTCCTCTGCCTACAATTTTCTCTGCCAGCTCTCTTTGTAACATGCTGAACACAAACAATATTTATCAGTTTAGGTCCTGCAAATATTTATTCCTACGCCTAGATTGAGAAATGCAAGCGCTAATTAACACACACACGTGAAAATATAGATGAGTGTGTTTTTTTTTGTTTTTTTTAAAATCAATCAATCCAAGAGCCACGCAGATGGACTATCTCCGTCTTGTTCTCATTATGTGTTTCAGCGTCACACTCTACTTTGTCGATATTTTCCCTCTTGTTCGCCAGTTCCTCCCCTACCCCATTTCTCTGGTTCGAGTGGAGAGAGGGAGACCAGTCCAGAAGACTCACACTCACTGCTCCATACTTGGCAAGCCTTGTCCTGGACAATGATATGGGTCTATTTCGGACCATGAATGTCCCCAGGGCCTGGAATTAGCCAATTAGATATGCACAAATGTGTGTGAGTGTGTATGTGTTCAAACAAAGTGGTCAGCAGAGAACAGAGGCAGGAAATGGGCTCTAATGGGCGTATTATTCACGGTTTTATGGGCTATTTGTTGATCAACTCTCGCAGGCTTTTATGATGTTTGATTATACACACGTGAAGCTTTCCTAAATTCCTTGGCTGTAAATGTCAAAGTCTGTCCTCTAGTGCCCAAGTAGTTTTCAAGAGGGTCTAAAAAGAGGACGACAGATGTAGGGAAAGAGCGTACGGTGTGCCAGTAATGAGCCACTTAGCTTTGAGATGATACCCGTTACGCTGTGGATAGGTTGATGGAGCTGAGTGAGAGGAAGGAAGGTCAGGGCCACCCACACCCACCGTGACCCCAACTTGAACTTTGACCCCTGGTGACAGGTTGACTAAACTCGCCCATAAAGACGCCAATGGTGTCTGAGTGAGCACCTCTTGTCTCAGATTGTCTTCGTGTGTCTGGGCTACAGCTTGTTTATTTGCCCTGTCACTGTGTCCAGATCTCTCTCTTTCTCACCCTCTCAACCCTTTCCCCTCTCTCCTCTCTCAGGTCTGTTGATCTGCGGCCATAACTGCCTATTGACAGCCGAGTGGATGTCAGCCAGCAAGATAGTGTGCCGCGTGGGCCCTGCCAAAGACGACAAGGGAGAGATCATCGTCACCACCAAGTCCGGAGGCAATGGCACCTCCACGGTCTCGTTCAAGTTGCTTAAGCCAGAGAAGATTGGTAAGACTCAGGAGACCCCCACCTTTCCTACTAGTACTGTATAATGTTGTGTGTATAATGTGTATTTTAAATGCATGTATATATGTGTGTGTGCATGCCTGCGCACATCTGGTATGTGTTGTAGAGTGCAGCGACATGTGTCATTCCTGGCCCGCCCTCTCCCACAGGTATCCTGGACCAGTCTGCCGTGTGGGTGGATGAGATGAACTACTACGACATGAGGACTGACCGCAACAAAGGCATCTCCCCCCTCTCCCTGAGACCAAGCAATCCACTGGGCATTGAGATAGACAAGTACGAAATGAGAACATATGTATACCACGCACACACACACATACACACACACACACACACACACACACAAATCCCTCAACACAATCACACAGCCGTAAACACACACGTTCTAGTCATTGAGTCATGGTTTACATCCATAAACAGAAACAAACTCTCCCCATGTGCAGGCATTTGAAATATTATGCCAACACAGCAATGGCTGAACAGCCCCTAACCGCTGCACATAGGGAGTGGAAACAACATAATTGTGTATAAAGCAGAGAGAAAAAACGGTATAAAAGGATTTGAAAAGAACTAAGGCGTCGACCCACACACATGTATATTCCCTCATTGCAGGCTTTGGTGCTGCCTCCCACGAGCCTGGCATGGAGAGTAGACACTGTAATGTATAGTTCGTGTTGTCGAGCTCTGACATTTCTGGGGTTTAAGTTTGTTTGGTTTAGAGGGGCCAGGGGGCAAGTGACCGCTCGTGGCCAGAGACTAGACCCCCCTAAACAGGCTGTTGCCCTCTACCATTCACTCACCTTCCAGGGTTGCACTGAAATATTCAGCACATTAAATCTACACAATTCTATATGATATATGTATATCTTATGTGAACACACCATCTGCACACCTAACAATGTCAGTATTGACATGTTACAGGGAAGTATGAAGGCTTTTTGGAAGAAATAGCCCTCCTGGCATGCAATAGGAGGAGCTGATGAGTAGTTTGTGAGCGTCTCCCCACTGTTCATCTATCCATCTATCCATCTATCCATCTATCCATCCTAACTCAGTGGCCTTGCACATCTTTGTGTGATGATGTCACTGGCTTGTTCAGCACAGAAGGCTGAAGAGGAAGCTCTCGGGTCAGAGAATCACTTCCTGGTGATGTCACCAACCTGTTCGCGGTCATTTTTGTACACACGCTATAGACTCTGTCAGAGGTGTGATGCTTGAATGATAATGTAGGACTGCGTTGGGTAGTCAGAGTTCGAGTAGAGACGCCTACTGAATTTGGCATGCTTGAATAGTAAAAAGCTACGTTTCTGTCTGCCTCTGTGTTTCCTGTCTGTAACGCAGACTGCGTACGAAGGAGCAGGCTTTGATAGTGTGCCAGCTATGGAGATGAGTGAATTACATTAGACACGCTCACCTTTTCTTGTTTACTCATTCTTTTACAGTACTTACAGGTACTTGCAGGAAAACTGTTGACCTTTTTAAAGGTAGAATTAGAGAGAGAACAGTGGATAGCATTCCTGTGTAAGAGACTGGCTTATGTTATCACCTTGGGCTGGAGTCCCCTGGCTTAGGCTGAATGAACAAAATACATTTTTTTTTTTTTAATTATTTGTTTTAAATTTGTTAAAAAAAGAGTTAACGGTTACCTTGTTTACCTTACGTCTCAACACATAGCAGAAACTAAGTAATTTGTGGAGTTAATTTAAAAGTCAATTAGCACTGATCTTTGTTGTTATATAGCCTGATGTTTGCCATGGCAACAACTCTGCAATAGAATTTTGTGTATGTATGGGTATGTTATGTATATATGTACATCTGCAAGTGCATGCTAGTATATATTTTTGCTGTTGCATGGGCCGTCGTACTGCGTGTGCGTGTGTGTGCGCGTGTGTGTGTGTGTGTGCGCTGCAGGGTGGGTGGTGGGGGGTTTGGTTTGTGTAGGCTACGGGTCATTAGTAGAGATCAAACCTCTCTAATGAGTACTGGGTCCTCCAGGGGAACCCAGGCGTCACACACTGCACTTCCCACGCCAAGGCCTCCCAGCCACAGTACCTCTTGGCTGCACACTGCCCCCTGCTGGAGATTGCGATGCCAACATCACATTCCACTTATTCCACTTTTATCTTATAATTTGTATAATCACATTATTTTGCCAAGCCTCACTCACTTGACAGTTATTAGGCTAATTATACATTTAATGTGTTCTTGATTTTAGCTCTGCTGCAGTTTGTAACTTCTGCTGTATTGGTTGACCCTGGCACTGCTCACATGACCTTGTCTTCTGTATATTTGTATCTATTCAAGTAATAAACATAATACTTAAGAAACAAGGAGACATCCATATTCTTCTTTTTCCTTTTCATCTATGTTCGTATGTGTGTCTCTTCTCCCAGAGGTAAAATCCCACAGAAGGACATGGAGCTGACATTTCCAGGAATGAGTGGAGACTTCACCAGTGAGAACTTCTCTGCCACCTGGTACCTCATAGAGAATCACTCAGTCACCAGGTAGACTACTCGTCAAGACCATCTTCATCCCACACAAATACCAGATCATTTTCAGATTGAAACACAAAATGAAAAAGGTTCAGTATCTTTGACCCAAGCTTTTCAATGAGCATTTGTTACTGGTGTTACCTACCAGAACTAAGTCTGCAGCACATGTTGGTCCCCAGCCCATGGCTTAAGAAACCAGAAGATAATCAAAAAAGTCTTTTTAATACACATTTTTGGTGCTTTCATCTTAGATTATCTTGACCCAATCAATTTGTTGGCTCCAAATATTACTGTCCACACATGTTCGGTCTGGCTGATCTGTCTGATCTATCATACGCCAGTGGACCGGAGAATTGTCAGATGTGTCAGAGGCAGCCTGCTGGCCTCAAAGCCCTGAACCCGGCTGCCTGTCAAGTCAGGACAGTGGAGAGTTATTTTGGACTGTCCTGGCTTCCTCTCCCTCCTGCTTAGCCTTCCAGTAACCCAGACCCCAGGATCCAGCATAGCCAGGGGCCTCTGTTTGGACCTCACTGGGTGACTGTTTCTTCCTGCTGAGGAAACCTCACTCAGGACACTGACACACAGACAAATGCACACACACTGTCCACAAATGTGTGTGTGAGATTGTGTTTGTGTGAATATGCGTGCGTGCATGCCTGTGTGTGCTGTGCAGGACTCCCATGTAGTTAAACATAGTTCTCATCATCATTAATTAAACAATTGTGTGAGGCAAATATAATTGCATAGTCATTCTTGTTTCTTGTCTTTCACCAGTTTTGAGCAATTGCGGATGGCAGCCAGTAATCTGAAGAAACAGGCCACTAAGAAAAATGAGGGGAGTCTGGCCTATGTGAAAGGAGGCCTCAGTACATTCTTTGAGGCCCAGGATGCTCTGGCAGGTGAGAGGATTTAACACATCTCTGGTGTCCTGTGGGTTTGCAGCAAATGGGCTTTAATTTATATGCATATTTCCGAACCATCACTCTTCAGCTCTGCTCAGAAAAGAGCTCTTGATGTTTGGAAACTCTGTGTGTGTGTGTGCTTTTCCCCACATGCGGTTGAGCAGTGGTTGATTAAAGAGGCTCATTTGGGCGCCATGTGAGAACCCTCCGCTCTGTACCACAGACACGCCAGCCAACCTCAACACGCCTAATTCACCTTCATTAAAATGAGATCAGCTCTCACCTGTCATTCACAGCAGCAGAGTCCCTCTGAAGCCTGGGAGTGGGCATATGTATATAAATGTGCATGGATACAGAGACACACACACACACACACACACATACACACACTCTGACCTTCAGATGCCAATAACATTTCAAGGTGGCAGAGACTGACTGCTGTCGCTCTGCCAGGTAGCTCAAATCAATTGTTCACTTCATCATTCATACTTTTGTCTGTTTACTTTCTGCTCCCCTCATAGCCACTCAGTTACTTCCCCTAACTATTTATATGTACACTTTTTCTGCGTCCGTCATTATTATTATTGCTTTCCGTGTGTTTGTGCTCTGGTTGGGAGAGAGAGGCAATGTTTTCATTGTTAGCGGCTGAATCTAAATAAACTGAGCAGCCCAACACAATGCAGGCCAGAGTATTAGGACTGATAGTGCCGATAACAGGCCCAATATGACAAATGGGAACAATGCAGAGCTATTCTCACGTTGAGACTGAGCGTGCCTACTGTGTGCCCACTGCCTGTGAATGGCAAATGCACAATCCGGCAATGGAGCAATGCACCATGCACCACCACCACAATGCACCACCTGAAATGACCTGTGACCCAGGAAGGCATGCTCCACAGGTTCAGTGAGCTGTGTGGCATACTTTAGGATTTACTTCACCAAACAAACTTGAGATTAGGGCTGGGTATCGAACCTCTGTACTTTTTGAGTACCGGCTGTGCCATTTTTCGGTACTTGACAGATCATTTTAGAAATGTATAGTAATTTGTTGTACGATCAAATCGCTGTTTCATCTGTTCAACCAATACAAAATGTAACAAAGCCTCTGATTGGCTCATACAGCTGGCTCCACTAGGATGGAGGCAGACTCAGCTCAGTGCAATATTTGTAGTAAAAAAAGTTGCTGCCAAACCTGGAAACACTTGATTATTCACAGTATAACAGTATAAGCTGCCATGTGTTTGATTTATGGGGAAAAATGTCTAGCACCGCCGCCGATGTTAGCCCAAGCAGCATCCACGTTTTGCCCCGCCCCAAACCCAAGCTCATCTACGCCACAGAGCAGTGACCTCATTTACAGTTAAAAATGAAATGAAAAAACAATTGGGTTATTGTAGAAAAATGTGTTTACACTGAACAAATTAAATTATCAAAGTATCGTTTTGGTATCTGTATCGAATCCCAGGTGTTGGAACCGAACGATACCATACCATACTGGCCATTCTGACTCATTAAAGCACTAGAGCATCCATTCTTGGCCAAGATTTGTCTCTTAGTCATAGAAAATTGAAGTGGTAGCCCAGAATGGATAACTGAAGTGGAGATATTCTGTAAAGGTATGGTCAGCCAAACCGACATACCGGTCGGCATGCTGCTAGCCAGTTAGATGGCTCTGCAGTCGCTCACTGCCAGGCCTCGTTAGCACAGCTGTCTCAGAAACTGTGAATCCTTTCTTTGTCTCTCAGCATTTGGTAGATCTCTGTTCTTTTGAGTCATTCCAAATGAACCTCGCCTAAGGTGTTGCTGCAAAAAAAATGAAAGGAAATTAGCGAAAGCGCGTGTATGTGCGCAGGAGGGTGCTTGTGTGTTCTCTTTGTTCAGAATGTGCTGTGGTAAAAGTTGGTGTTTAGCCTGTAGCACTTCCAGCCCTCTCAATCACCATTAAAAGCCTATATTTTTAGTCTCCTCTCCTGTTTATTTTCTATGCTGCCTGCATGTGAGAATTTTATTGATGGCTCTCATAAAAGTCAGGAGTTTTATTAATACGAGCACACTGCTGACGGCCAGGTGGAAACAAAGAAGACTGGCCAAATCTGGAAAAAGAAATGAGGCGGACAGAAAATGTTTAGAGGAAATAGTAGGGCTCTGACTTCAGTAACCATGGGGTTTCTCTCTCTCTCTCTTTCTCTCTCTCTCTCTCTCTCTCTCTCTCTCTCTCTCTCTCTCTCTCGTGTCCCCACTGGTTGTCTTCCCCTCTTTATTGCTCTCCGTCTCCATCCCTCCTCTGTTTCTGTCTGTCCATGTCTCCATCTCCACTACAGCTAGACATCACCAACAGAATCAGGGGGGCGGTGTGCCATGTCTCTCTTCAGTGACCCCTCCTGGTGTTCGCTGCTGTGATTAATCACACAGTTTAGACTTGTGGACCAGCGAATAACAAACCTTGTTATTTTCAGTGCTGATAGGGTTAGTTGGCTAATGTCAGCCTTCGGCTAACCAGGAAACAATACAGGGAGCTCTAGCCAGCTGTTGGTGTGGGGCTGTGTTCTTTGTAAAGTGTACATCTGGAATACTTGGTCAGGTCGTGTGTCCTCACAGACTTGAGCATAATTTGAAGGGTTAACCGGACCCAGATCAGTGCTCCTGATATTACTCCTGATATTATTTAAGTGTTGGCTCTGGACCTCTAATGTAATCTCCTACTCTGCCTGACTTGACCCAAAGAGAGACGGGAGCGATACACCTTCATTCTGTTGAAGTAACACAAGGTCTCAGGGTTAAACGGGGGCCGCATGAGGTCACGGGTCACACACCCTAGATGTGAGGTCCTTACCCCGTGGTCACCTAGTGACTGGGGGCTGGAAGGGTGGTGGGGTGTTGCGGGGCAGAGGGGGTTTAACAGGAAACAAGTGGTTCTGTAAATGCTCAATGGGAGCCACAGCAGACTGGTGAAAGAGATGGAAGGGCTTCGTTGAGGGAGCCCCCGTGACAAATTGCGCAGTGCTCCCACGGGTCTTCTGAGACGGGGTTTGCTCTGGCTGATTGACTGATTGACAGTCTGTCAGGGAGGTCAGGGCTGTTGCCACTAAAATGTTGAAATTAGAGGTTTTTCATTGTTGTGTGAAAAGGAAGTCTCCCAGCGATGCAGGAAACAGCACAGCTACCGTTGTTCCAAAAATGCCAGATTCCCAGGGCCTATTCCCCAAGCCCCCAGCCCCAGCAGGAGTCAAAACATCTCCCGCTTTAGAATCCAGGGACACTGTATTTTTATTCGTATTCATTTTTTTTTTTCCTCAACGGTTCCAGGAAGCGAGGCAGGAGCTGCTGCGGCTCTTCCTCAGGTCCTGGCTGGGTGTTATCCGGACCCTGACCCAGTGTTTAGGTTAGCTGTGACGTCATCACTCCTTCAGCAAGTGTGTGTGACAGACGCAGAGGACACACAGCTGGCAACGGGGCGAGGGGGAGTGTAGAGACAAGAAGCAGACCTGCAGTGTGTGTGTGTGTGTGTGTGTGTGTGTGTGTGTGTGTGTGTGTGTGTTTGTGTGTCTTTGACTGCCCGTGTGTTCAGCCCCATCAATCCCACGTTCTCCTATATAAACTCCCAGGTTTCCTTGCTTTTGTCCTCATTTTCAGGGGAGCCTGTGTCTGGCCACGTTCTCTGACTGTTCTGCTGGTTCACAAGCAGCGAGAGGTGCACCAGGGGGCCAGCGATATCTTTGACAATTAGGCAATGGCATGTTTGATTAGTGTGTTTTAGGAATACCTCAGTCTCTGCCTTGAGGCTTCCGTCTGTCAGAATAGACCCACGTATTTATTTACAGAGCTCCACCCCCCCTTCTCTTTGCCTCCCACTCTCTCCGCTGTCTCCCCGTTCACCTAACGGCCTTTGTTTGTAGTGGAACTAATGTGAGAGAAGAGAAACGAGTGGATCATCCTTTTTCTTTTACCCGTTTCTGTCTCTTCACTTCATTCTTCAGATTGGTGCTTGTTGCGTATTTGAAGCTCTCCGCAAGAATGTATGAGCAGGCCTCCCGAACCTCCCCCACCTCTCCCCCACCTCTCCTCCACTCTGTCAATAAACCTACACTGCCCCTCTCAGCACCCAGCTACCCCACTACTGCACACCATTTATTTATTCATATGGGTTGTCACACCACTCACTCTCTCTCTCTCTCTCTCCCCCCCCCTCTCTCTCTTATTCCTCCCTTTTCAATTTCTCCCAGTATCATGTAAATGTGTTCAAGCTAAGTGACTGGTACAAACCGTCTGAGAGTTCCTCCCTCCTTCTCCCCCCTCAGCAGCAGCAGTTTGTGGTATACAGGCCTCCAGCTTTCTGCTGTCAAATATAATTTCTCAGATGAACATTACGTCCGGGTCGAAGGGCTCAAAATGTCCCAGGACACAAAACCGCCGAGACTGTTAGTGGCGTCGGTCAGGTGAATCGATGCGGTACAGTTACCACGGGGACAGGGTCAAGTCCTCGGTTGCGTGGGAACAGGCGTGGGCGGGGCGGGGGGGGGAGTCGGGGGGGTGGAGTTCAACAGCAGCGCCTGTAGACGGAGAGCTGGGGAGGTTATCGCCCATCTACCACTGGGGCAGGGGCTGTTTATTGTTTTACCTTCGGTTCCTGAAATTGAAAATGTTCCGGGCTCTCAGAATTGCCCATTAGTTAATGTGGAATGTTTTATAACCCAAATGATTTTCTCCAACCTTTTCTTCATTTTCAGCGCTACTTACACACGTATCTGTAATGGTTTTCAATGGCTGTCAGTGGCTGTTCTTCACAATGTTAATAATACTGACTTGTTGTCTTCCAGCGATCCACCAGAGGCTGGAGTCTGATGGCACAGAGAAGGTGGAGGGATCGATGACCCAACGTCTAGAAAACATCCTCAACCGTAAGCATCCTTTCATTTTGTGTCCATCCCCAAGAGAAATCCTAAACATCATGCTGCATTAGAGAGGACCTGGCTAATGGTATTTATTATTAGCCCTCCTTATACGATAACATCTTACAAGTTCAGTTGTTGAGACGTTTCCTTCCAAAGTATCCCCATGTCAGTGGACAAAGTGATTATGAGGATAGACAGTCTGGTGCTATCCACCTTCAGCCTCTACCAATTATCGCACACACTCATACACCATTTACACACCAAACACATACATACTGTGTATGTTGAGTCTCCTTTGTAAGTCTCCCCCCCGTTGGAGAGCGGATCCCTCAGCAGATCCTGTGTCCCCACCCTCTCATCTCATACATGATAATGTGACTCCTCTAATGGAGGGTCAATAAGCAGGTCCTTTTCCCGGAGTCTAGAGTAAATAAACCACCAAGCCGGACGCAGCTTTCATCCCCACAGCCCCAGACATGGGGGCCCAAAGCCCAGTGGGCCCAGGCCACTGCTCACCTCCTACCCCAAAACCTGTACGTCAGCCCAATCAGCCAATCACAAAATGGCCTCACTGAATGTCAACCCCATGACAACTCGTCAGTCAGAGCCTAGAGTGGGGAGTGAAAAATGTGAAATATTCCTCTGTTCGTTCTCACACTGTTTTTCCTTTACGGCGAGTGGAGCGGGGGGGTCTTTTTTTGATTAGAAGAACTTGGTTGGGATTTTTTCTTTTTGCCAGCATGTCCAAGGCCACCCACGAAGCCAGTTCATAGCGTGCAAAGGGTCCAGCAAGCTGGCTGAGTGAGAGATAGCTGTCATCCTCTTCTTAGCAGCTCTGTCTCTCCAGTCTCTAGGTCAGATAGCATACAGATCAGGAGGAATACCAGAGTCCTGTTAAAAGAGGGAAATGTGGTATAAACGTTTATTTTTATAGTATCTCCCTTTCTCATTTTCTCCCACTTTCGGTCTCTCTCTTAGGAGCGAGCGATACTGCAGATACTCTGTTCCAGGAGGTCTTGGGGCGGAAGGACAAAGCTGACTCCACACGCAACGCACTCAATGTCCTGCAGCGTTTCAAGTTTCTCTTCAATCTGCCGCTCAACATTGAACGCAATATCCAGAAGGTGCTGCACAAATACACAGACTCGCAGTCACACACACACACACACACACACACACACACACATACAAGAGGTATGCAAAATAACAAACACCTAACCTATTCTATCTTAATAGAAATTATGGCCATCCTTTGCCTTCAGAACAGCATCAGTCCTGCTTGTAATGTTGTAATGTTGTCATACAATCCTGAGCTGTGTGTAGTGATATTGGACCTTTCTTCAAGTCTTTAACGGAGGTGGGAGGTGGAAATCTACTTTGCTCTCTGCGCTCTAGAACTTCCCATAAAGGTTTAGTGTTTGGATCTGGTGATCATGGAGGCCATGGAAGGTGTTTGACTTCATCGTGGTGTCAGTAGTGTGTATGGGAGCATTACCAACTTATAATATGGGATCATCATGAGGGACCAGTGTTGTGCGCCATAGGGTGCAACTAGACCCAACGACTGTCATGAGATTGCTGCCCACAATATTACCGGTCCACCACCAGGTTTAACAGTATTTGTGCATTGGCCTGGGATACAAGATATTTCCAAATGGCAGCCACACCATAAATACCAGCTTTGTGAAGCTCACAACATACAGTTTTTGTTGAGACTGTCACAGATTTAGATTTTTCAGTGTTGATTTAATTCTGTGGTAGTCTTTGAGGCCGTAGTTTTGTGGTGTTTAGCAACAATCCTCTAAAGTATCCGTCTCATATGACTTTCCGTGAGTTTTGAATTTTGAACACCAGCTTCGTAAATGTAGTTTGTCCTTGTAGTGCTATGTTAAACAACTTTGCAGTTTTATGACTGATGCCTCTGCAATTCGGACATAGACTATTTGGCTTATTTGGAACTTATAGCTGTTGTTCTGCTTTCAAAACAAAAGTGGTGATTGTCAGACCTTTTTTAAAGATGACATATTCCTAAATGGTATTCAACTTAATATGACTCACCTGTGTAGCTGACTGTGTAACTGTGATTTAGTTATTTCCAAGTCCTTTTTCATGTGTTTTTTCCCTATTGTATGCACACTCACTGTAAGACACAGCTTGGACATCTGTCATCCAGCGGGTGGTGCTAGAGAGGCTTAAATGCACAGTGTTCGTCACAATTGATTACAACTAGTGTTTGACTGTGATAATTTCCCTGTACTAGCCAGCCATGGCAATATCAACTGAATTACCTTTTCTCTCTCAGGGAGATTATGATGTGGTGATCAATGACTACGAGAAAGCCAAATCTCTATTTGGCAATACCGAGGTCCCTGTCTTCAAAAAAGGTAATATGAGCTCCCCAACGGGTTTTTAACTCAACCAATGTGTAAAAAAATCACTTAATTTCAACAATGAATCTTCTCTTGGCTTTGTCAGAAATCTGAGTTGTCTCCCTGTGAATGCTTGCTCCCCTGCTCTGTGTAGTCTATGCTGAGGTGGAGACGAGGATTGGAGCTCTGAGGAGTCTCCTGTTGGAGAAACTGCTGCAGACCCCGTCAACACTGCATGACCAGAAGAGATACATCAGGTCTCGTCACACATCACACATACAGTCCCATCGCTGCCATCTCTCTCTGAGCACATCCACACATTCCGTCTTTACGAGTCATACAGTGCTCACACATTACTCACATTTACACTTTGCGTACAGTTTTTATGTATCACATAGTCTTTACGCCTTTTAATACATCTGATAGTCTTTTGTCAAACTCCTTTGGTTTCCTGCACTGTTTCTGTCTCATCATTCACCTGCACTTCATCCTCTATCCACCTTCCTCTTTTTTACTCCCTGCCTCTCACTTCCCTCTGACTGTTCACTTATCCTGTCAATTTTTAGTCATCCTGCTCTCTGTTTCAATTTCTGTTTTTTTTCTCTTCTCGTCTTTCTCTTCCCCTCTTTTTTCCTCCATCCATCTATCCATCCATACTTGTGGTTTCTCCCGGTTTATTATTGTTAAGACCGACCCGTCATGAACACAGAGACCAGCTCTCAACCACACGGCAACATCTTTCATCCTGCTGCATGAGGCATGGCTCTGAACGCCCACTCAGCTCCTGTTTACTCTCTACGTGGAGGGTGGGAGGTGTGTGTATGTGTGTGTGTGTGTGTGTGTGTGTGTGTGTGTGTGTGTGTGTGTGTGTGTGTGTGTGTGTGTGCGCGTGCAAGTCTGGCTTAAAGTTTTGAAAGATGCCACCTAATGAGGAACAAATGAGCGGGTTCACAGGATGACAGTAGAGGAATCGAGGCCACAGCCGAGGGAGTGACTCATCTCAAGAAATAAACTTTGGGAGAGGGATGATTATGGGTGGGGATGGATAAGAGGGTGAAGTGTTTGTAGAGGTATGGCCATGATGGCAAGAAATACTACGGTTGGGTTTTTTTTTCTGATCTTGAATGTTCATTTGTCAAGCTGCTGTTTTTGTGTGTGGTGTGTTGGTGCACGTGTAGGTATCTGTCTGACCTGCATGCTCCAGGGGACCCAGCATGGCAGTGCATCTACGCTCAGCACAAGTGGATCCTGCAGCTGATGCAAAACTGCAGAGACGAATTCATCAATGACCAGAGAGGTGACTAACGCACACAAAAACACACACGTTTGAGCCAACTCGTATTACACACCGAGTGAAAATCCCCTATTTACCACTTCCAATCAGGCTGGAGGATGTCGTATGAATCTGAGGCTGGCTTAGGGTAGAGAAAACCAGCTGCCTCTCCATCATACCAATGCTCTGCCCACATTCCCCTCTCCCTCTTTAGTCCTCTCTGTCACCCCTCCTCCCTGCCTGTTCTGCTTGAGGCCTGCGTGTTTATTTTTTCATGAATGTATGAATAAGATGAAAGTGAGGGGAGCATTGGCTTTGGAATTGGGTTTCAGGGCCTGACATGTTACTGCACTCGTGTGCGCACACTCACACTCACACACACACACACGGACTGCACAGATGGATTGGAACAATTAACCCCAATTAAGCTGTTTCTCTGTTAAATCAGCCAACAGAAAAATGTGGATGTGAAACCGTCCGCTCAGGAAGAACAGCGATTCGCCAGCCATGCTTAGACATACACACACAAACGCTTACACACAGGCACACACAAATACATGCAGAGTGCATTGTGAGTGGGTGGCTTCTTCACATGGTGCAGCTGGAACGTAAACATGTCTAATGCTAAGGGTAACAGTGGTTTCCGGGGCTCAAGTTGATGGATCTGGGGTTGGTGTGCTCCCGGCCTCTCCACAGTTAAACACCATCTTGATTATCATGTCAGGGATGGCCCCTCTTGTCCACGCATGCATTCCACCACAGTGCAACACTAGAGTCGGTCTCAATTTGCCTGCAAATTCTTTGCCAATTGTTGGTTTGCAGAAAGGCACACGCACACAGACACACACACACACACACACACACACAGAGCAGTGACACATATACATACACATAGAGGAATTCGCACACAGACACACAATCCTTCTGTCTCTTTCTCTGTCCGTTCACCTCTTCTTTTGTGCAGCAGCTGTCTCCTGTCCCCTCTCCTGTCATACTGTACAGACTGCCCGCCACCCCACCACCCCATCCCCACACCTGGTAGCTATTTACCGCAAGCCCCCATCCATCTCTGCTCTCAGCTGCTCACCTCTCGCTCGAGTATGAAACCAGTGCCTCCTGAAACATCCCTTAACCCGAGCAGCTTGTGAACAACCACCATCACAAACCACATCCACAACCCCCCCCCCCCCCCCCTCACACACACACACACTCCCTTCACTCCCACCTCCTCCCACACACACCCTTCTCTCATAACCAGGACACCCCTTACTGGTACCTCACAACCATTCCCTCAGCTAGCTGTCTCCTCTTCCCTCTTCTATCACGTCTACCAGCCCCCCAGTCCACTCATAAGCCATTTTGGTACGCTATTGTTAGCGTCACACGTGGCAGGGAGATAATTGCTCCGTGATGGGTCGGCCATGTCTGCCGTAACTGATGTAATTCTCACTTTCATGTTGGCTTGTGTAAGGGTGTGCAGTGTTCCGGTCCAGAATATGGGTCTAGAGGCCATTCTGGCATAGCTATGATTCTGTTAATTACCCTGTAAATTGCCTTAAACGTGAAATACACCCATCCATCTTTGTTGGAAATGAAAGACTGGATCTGAGTTTTCTTGTGAGGTAGTGTAGCAGCGCAAGTTGCTTCCGTATGTCTAAACACTCCCATCGTGCTCTGGTATTGCAATCTGACTCTGCCCAATCCAATTATAAACTGTGGTACTCTTATTTCCTGAACAATGCTCCCTCTGCCAATGTCAATACAATTAGCTGCAAATTGTGTCTGTAGGAAAATAGCTTTGTCAGTGAACAATTAGAAGGACCTCAGTATTGATACATTGCGTCGGACAACATGCGGTTGTGATTTTAGGCTCAGTGGGTGCCACTCGAGGATGAATCTGTTAATTATTATACTTCAATTATGAATCAGATATCTGTGTGTGTGTCCGTGTGCAAGTCCTGTGTCTGTGTAGTATATTCAATAGCATGAGAATGATACAGCATAATTGTGGGTGAATAGGAGAGTATGAGGTGTGAGTGCGTGTGCGCGTGCACGTGCGTGTGCATGTGTGGGGGATGTGCGTGTTTAGACAGAAAGCAGGCGTGTGTGGTCGGGGTTGCTGACCCCATGGGGAACAGGAAGTCATCCGACCTGCAGAGAAGCGTCAGACCCAAGGAGGAAGTGAGCAAAGCTGACACACAAGAGACGATGTCTTCAACGCAACACGCGCACACACACACACACACACACAAAGAACCAAGTCCATGTATTTTAACCTTCAAACTTATAGCTATAAACAACATAGCGTAATGAATACTTTGAACACATAAAGAAGTCTTGCACACTCACACCCATACTGTACACACACACACACACTCTCGCACACAGTCTTGCTCATTCTGAGGACGTCAAGGGTTCACCCGACACCTGGATCAACAGCAGCTCTCATCCCTATAAAAAGAGCAGAAAACATCTCCGAGAATGAGACTATACTGCCCCATATGGGCTGTGTTTGTGTCTGCGTCTGTATCTGTGACCATCATCTGTTTACTGGTTAATATGAATTTAGAATTTCTTATCATTTGGAGAAAGGACTGGTAGTTTGCACATCCAGCTCGGCCACGCAGCATTTGCTGTTCTTGGGGATTTCTCAACACTCACGCAAACAGAGTATGTGAGTCACTAGTGTGCTCTCTGTGTGTGTGTGACAGACATGTTTTGGAAATGTGGCTCGTTCTTCTCCCTTTGAATAACGATATGTAGGCGGCATGCACGGCCGTGCAAACCTAAGTTACTCTTAAGTTTCATTTTCAGTGTAGTAAAAGTTTGATACCCTCTCAGCTCTATAGTGTTTCACTTTCACTTCAGTTTGTGAACTTTCACCCCTTCCGCTGACTCTCCAAACCCATTGCCCCAAAGTTATCTCTCAAGCCGAGCGGTATTTTGATAGGGGTGTGAGGTTGCATTAGGTCTTGCCACTGCAACACAGCTCCCTGTTGCCATCTAGTGGAGCCTTGCTGCCCGACTAGTAATCAGACCAGGATAAGTGAGACAGGTTTGGCCGGTGTAAACCCAGTTCACCCCTGGCCCTTGCAAACCCCACAGCTCTCTCCCCTCACCCTGGAAACAACGGGACATTCTCTCAGCTGTTGGCCAGGGGAAAGATGGATCAAAAGACAAATAAAGAAAGGACGAGAAGGGCAAGGAAGGATTGTTTGGTGTAAAAGCCTGCTGAGCTTATTGAGGAATGTGGAATTATGAAAATGGTTTATTTGATATCTGAAGTATGTGTTTCTTTTTCTTGTGAGTCCATTTCTCATCTCTCACTTTCTCCATTCACAGTTTCTCTTCTCTTTCTTTATGCCTCTCAGTGGGTGTCGGTGCCATAGCTCTGGACCTGGAGGGGGATACGCGTCCATCAGCCCTCAGCAGGCTGAGCCACACAGCATCTCTGAAGAGGGGGGGCAGCCTGCGTACGCCGCGCCCCAGCAGTACGTACCACTGTAACACTATTCTGTACAGTACAATTCACTCTGTCTTGTACGGTAGTAAATACAGAAAACAATGCACACCAGTGGCATTCTTTTTCATCAATATAAACCTGTGCCCATCTAGACGATTACTTTCTTAGTCTTTTCTCAGTGGATGTGTGTGTGTGTCATGTGTCCATTCTAGCCTGGCGCTTTGAGACGCCGCAGCAGGTGCAGTTTGTGGAGAAGCTGTCGGACGTAGTGATCGGTCAGCTGCCCAACTTCTGGAAGCTCTGGATCTCCTACGTTAATGGAAGCCTGTTCAGTGAGGTAAATACTGAGGCAGAATCCTTAGACAGGCAGCTTCTGGATCAGTGTTTACAACGAGATCCAGAGGAGAGCAATTGGATACAGCACATTTGCATTGAGGGTGATAACCAGTGCCTGGTTAAGACTCATGAACACTTGAACAACAAATACCTTTTTTGTCTGAACCTCTGCATTACAGAATTGTGTATTATTTTCTTTGAGAGGGGACTTTTTCCCCAGATGATATGTAACAGAGCAGAGTTTATATGACTGTATGGGGGCTGGACTGTGTGAAGACTGTATGCTCACTGCCTGTGAAGTTATTTCATCTTTGTATAGGCTACTCCTTCATCAGTCTTGGTGCTTTATGTTTATGCTATCATTTTTTTCCGCAGACCGGAGAAAAATCTGGCCAGGTGGAGAAATCCAAGAAAAATGCCAGACAGAGACAGAATGACTTTAAAGTATGCATCACGGCCACTTCTTTTACACAAATTGGATATTTTTAGGTTTTTACTCACCTCAGTAGTTTTTAAAATAAATACAGCCTAATCATGTGTCTGTGTCCATAGAAAATGATCGAGGAGTTGACCCATCGGCTCGTGAAGCTTGTCCGGGGGGCTCTCCTCCCCGCTACCTTGCCAAAGGGGGAGATGAGTCTCTACGGGGGCTGGGAGAATAAGACGGAGCTCACCGGTCCCTGGCTCACACAAGTCATACACATCGTCAGGTACTCACATCGATTATTTGAACATGTGTGTTTCATTTAAAGTGTGCAATTCAGAAATGGATACAACAACAAAAAAGACTGTCTGTGTCTGATATGTCTTTTCTAATAGCTCTGTCCCTCTGTCACCTTTCCAGGGGTTGCCATGAGGCTTTGTCAACCTTGGAGATCCCTAATGATCTGCTGCAGGTGATCCAGGATCTGCTGCTGGACTTGAGAGTGCACTGCCTCATGGTGACCCTGCTCCACACTACAGAAGGTAGTGCAGCGGTTGGTAGGGAAGCTTAGGGAAGAGATAGATAGAAGAGCAATGAGAGATAGATTAGAATATAACATGATGGGATCATTGATGCAGGATGGACCTCCATAGCTTGAGTACTACTACTACTTCTATTAATATTTAGTAGTTAATAATAGTTCTGGCTTGCCCGCCTCCAGCAAGGTCAGAGAGCAGCAACCCTGGAGCTAGTAGGGATTCAGTGACTTGCTCAAGGGCACTACATCAGAGCAGATGCTTTCCAACACAGGAAATTTAGAATGATGTCATAAGTGTATAAGCTTTGCAGATATGCAAGACAGCCAGCCAGGATGCATGCCTATTTGTGTTGCATTCCTCTATGCACTGCCTGGTGGATTTGTTAACAATGTACATAGTTTTGAGCTTCAGTGGTTTTACAGGACTATGACTATTTTCCAGAAAAAAAGAACTAATTAGTATAGCCTGGTCACGCGAAGTTAATTCACATGGACCTCCTTAGGGCGTTGCACATACTGTACCTAGCCTACCTATTTCTAGATGTGTGTGTGCCTCAGCCCTCAACTGTTGTCCTCATCTGATGCAACATCCAGGGTAGTTAGAGAAAGTGTATTGACAGTAAATCCAGAAGTGCTTCGTTTCAATTGCGGTTAGCCGTGGTTGGTCATTTTGATGTGCCTCGTTCACACTTAACTTTATTGTAACAACAGTATGGTTTCGGGAGTTAGATCTTGATTTTTATTTAGTTTTGTGGTTGTCCCTCAGAAACTCTCTATTCATAAGAAACTATAATTTCCCTCACAATGACCCCTTAAAAGGATCACACTTACTTCATTGTTAGAAATACTTTTTCTGAGTTCGGATGTTTAGTGCAGTGAATCATAGAAAGGTTTCATGTAATTGCCCTTCTGATTCATAATTGTGTTTTTCCTTACTCAGATGTCAAGAGCCTTGCTGAGAAAGAGGACTGGGTTGTAGATAATGAAGGAATCACAAGCCTGGTAAGGTCATATTACCACATCAGACAACACTATCATTTTCATGATGAACCTACTCCAACATAGGACAGATTCTCAGTTATAAGCTAGACAAGTCAGATAGACTTAAAGAGGTATCAGTATTTCCCTTTGCTTAACCATTTTTCACTTTTTAGCCAGCATCCTTCTACAATCCCCAATGTTAGCTGCCTTTTACCCCTCACTTGGTATGGTTGGTAAATAATGGTAATTGTAAATAAGCTCTTCTTCTGGGCACTGGGTTCCCGTTTCCACATTGTGTGTAAAGGTGAAAGCAAGGAGGAGGAGCACAGGAGTCCTGTGAACTAAAAATGGAAATGATTCTACCACTGTCAAACATCCCTTTAACAAGGATTCAAACTTTTGTTGATATTTACCATTTTGATCCTGAAATGGGTCACTGACATGAATTGTGTAAGGACATGTGTTCGGTGAAGAAAATCATCTTAGGGGGCGTGGCAACACTGGTTTTATACATTATATAAACATTATTGGACTACTTAAAGGACAGAATTAAACTGTTTTTCTGTCACTCCTGTCATTCATTCTGTAGTGACCATTGCACTACTAGGGATGTAAGAATTATCCAGTTGGAGTCAGGGAGACCAGGCGGCTGCATAAGATATGGCTGTACCAATTCAAACAAATCTAGGTTTGTTTACAAATGGAATCCTCTGACCAGGGAAACCCAATTCAGCAGTCGTAAATATTGATTTCTCTACAAGTGTTTCTTCACTCATTTTTCAAACGTTTCTCTCTGGGGGAACATTCCCCTGGACGCCTCCCAACGACAATGTGTCTTTGGGTTTTTGTGACCTTTTTGACCCCTGATGTGTTTGTGTCAATGCTTTAAGGTAGATGAACGTTTCAACATAGTGAAATGTGGTGGGATATTTAGTGGAGCTTGACTGCTTATATAGTCTTTGTGATCTATTCTCCAGCCCTCGCAGTTTGAACAGTGCATGGTCCAGATGCTTCAGTCGCTCAAAGAGCCCATGGAAACCAAACCGGGCGAGATCAATGTAAGATGCAAGTTTGCAAAATGACACCATACAGCTCTCACATCAAATTGTATTCACACAAAACAAGCAACACTGACACTCTATTTTCCTTAATGCCACATAAGTATCTATGTCATTTACAAATACACAAGATTTGATGTTGCAATCCTTTGTGCCATAATCCAGAGTGAGCATTCCTACAGAAGCCCAATGCAGATATCAAAACATTATGTACTAGCCCAAAAATGGTGACCATAAAGAACATCAGGCTATGTCATCATAACATCTACAGGACCATCAGACAGGCAGCACCATTCACTAGCCACCTAATCTAAATGCTACAGGGTTGTGTGAGTGTGTGAGTTATCGATTTCAACAACAATAAGCTAATGGGACAGCTCACACTTCTGGCTTACAACGGCTCAGTGGTTCAGAAACCAAATTCAACCGAATCAATAAATATAGGTTAAAGGGACGTCTAATTCTGCTGGCATGAGGCACACTCTGCAGATCCGAAACCAACATGTACCAGCAAACAATTATACCAAGAACTGAGAACTGTCACAACTCGAAAGTAGTATCACAACTCACTTCGGCTACCATGTCTATACTGTCATATGATTTTGGACTCCAGCTGATGTCCTTTCTCTTCAGCCAGAGCGACCATGCCACTAGCAAACAACCAGCTAGCATGCAACAGACAACCAAAAGCTAACCAGCATATCAACATTGTAAAGAATCAATACATCACCAAGCATGCTACTAAACAGCCAGAGCGATCGTGCTAGAACCAAACACGTCAGATAGCATCCTACGCATACAAGCTAAAATGTATCATAACAACAGATCAGTATCACAGCAAACATGCTCCTAATAAACAGCCGCAGCAACCATACTATTAGCGAGATGAAATGTATTATTCCCCCGAGGGGAAAGTGGGATTGGCTGATGTTGACTTTGTGTTACATTTTATACAGGTGCTCCAACTGGACCAAGCCCAGGACCAAGCTTCAGAGCTCTGTGTGGCCATCATGAAGGTACACTCCACCACGTTTCCAGCCTGCAAACCAAATGAGAAATATAGTTTCCTTTTAGGATGTGGTAGAATTAAGGATGTGGTCAGCAATGCACAAAAAGAGGAAAACAGTCATTCTCTTATTGGAAACAATCCTGAAAAAAGTTAATCATTTAGGGCAAAATATGAGTCTGGCACTTCATCTTACTGTATACATGATGTGTTTTTCATAACATGCCTGACCAGTGTGTCCATGTGTTCAATTCAGGTCTTCATCAACTGCTTGGAGCAGCTGAGTAAAAAGACAGATGGAAACATTGACACATCTCGGTGAGTGTCTGCATGTGTGTAGATGTCTGTGCTTGATTACAGTATGTGTGGCTCTATATTAATGTTTGACTATCCCCTGTGTGTGCTTAAGTATGTCAGTGGACCTGGCCTCTCCAGACCTGTTTAGAGCTCAAGAGGACTTCAGTCCAACACCAGTAAGCAAAACCACTTGTTCATTATTTCCTTCTTACTGTTCAGAGTTTGTACACCTGAAATACTGGATTTGTTGTCTGCCAGCATCAACAGAGTGTGGGTTTTCTCTCTTACACAAACAGACAAACACATGTCTCACGCATTCAAACCACGAAATGCTATCAGGCTGTTTCCTGGTTGTGGACAGGAAGCAGATACGTCCTCATTTCCTGTAACTTGTTTGAGAGATACAAGTGAAGGGGGCTAAGCGTAGGGGAGGAGGAGGAAGAAGAGTAGGGTGTAGGGTGCTTCTGGTAAAGGGAAATGGAGCAAGGTGCAGACGGGGTTTCCCCTGGCCTCTTACTGTGTAGCAACAGTGAGACAGCGAGGCTCTATTGAGGGCAGCTGACCAGAGTTCAGACTAGTTCCATTCATGATGTACTCAGTTGATGAGATGGCAGGTTGGAGAGCAGCACATATGATGCAGTACCATGCCAAACTGCCATTACCACATTGTTTACATCCGCATATTGACAGAGCCCATGGAGGTTGCTAATAGTCTGGATGGACCTAGCGTGTATATTGTAAGCAAAAGAAGCAGACATTTTTTTATCACTGATGAAATTATTTGTGGATGTCAAAATATAATCATCCAATGGTCAAATCCAATCATGTGGCCTAGTTGTCTCCTTTTGTGTATGCTTTTGTCAATGTTTATATGCTTACATCTATTGGACTGAGTCCATGACGTTTGTGTGTGTGTGTAGGAGCAGCGCCTGCTGATCATTCTCAGTGACTGTCACTACCTGGAGAAACACACCTTCCTCAACCTGGCCGAGCACTTTGAGAAACACGGCTTCACGGGGACAGAGAAGATAACACGGGTTAGTAAAGCACTCAGTAGCGCTATCCAGCACACACATGCACACTACTCCCATGCCTACTTTGGTGTAGTCATGCTTTGGAATAGTTATGCTTTTAAAATTACTGTAATCGCTTCAGATATGGGTAAAAACTCTGTGTTGTTGCTCATACCGTTGGTGAGAAGTGTGTTGCTTTGTTCAGATAAATATTACTCACCAGACATACTGAGCAGGGATGCTGAAGTTCCCTTTCTCTCTTCTGAGCAAATATGACTCTTTCTCTTTTAAAAGAGCAAAGGTCAAGCTCAATTGCTCTTTTCTCTCTCTCTCTCTCTCTCTCACACACACATAACACACAAACACACAAAATGACTAATGGCTGAATCACAAAGCAAAGCCAGAGTGTTCAGTTGGTCTTCCAGTAAAAATAGGTGAACGTTATAGGTGAAAGTGAGACCTTTTCTAACTACTGTCACGTCAATCTCTTGAAGCAGGATGACGGCTATGGGCTACAGTAGTTTCTCTAGATATTTGTCTTCCTAATATTAGCCTGTGTTACACCTCACCGTGCCGTTCTATGACAACTAAACACAAATACTACAAATACTAATCAGCCTTCCACTCTGATATATTTCATAGTGCAAATTAACTTTGCTCTATAGAAGCACCAGACGGTGGTAGCCATGGTAGCTGTACCCCATCATACATCTACCACACAGCTGTCCTCTATTAATACAGCAGCAGCTATTGCAGCCTTTTTCCTTTCAAATATTGCAGAGTAGAAACTGCTACATCACTCCTTGCACCTTCTGACAACTGATAAGGGAATAAAACGCTCAGCTCTCAACACTTGCTCTATGCAGCGAAGCAGTACTGCTGCAGAAAATTGGGATTTGTATAATAGCAAGTATAGCATCTCTCATGGCTCACATGTGCATACGTTTGTAGATGTTTTTCTGCATCTGTAAGGGTAACATCTGTTGTTCTGTGGCCAGGTGAGTGTGGATGCTGTACGGGAGCTGGATGGAAAACTATTTGATGCGTATATCCAGAGGAGGGCCGACCCTATTGCGGGCTCTTTGGAACCCGGCATCTACGCTGGATACTTTGACTGGAGGGACTGCCAAACCCCTACAGGTACACGCACATACACGGCTGTGAAAGTACACGGGGTGAGTCATTCTTTGTCTGTAAACTCGCGTCATAGAGGAGATGTATAGATGTTGTGTGTGTTCACGCCGTCCTATTCACGCTGAGAAACGTAGGATGAAAGGATAAGAAGAGGGACAGAAGATGGAGTGAAATGACTCATAGTAACCACTGACTGACCCATCAGAAACCCCTAAAGGTCCTGAGGGATGTGAACTCCGGAGGGGACTACATGCATCTATGTTCTGATCAGTGTTGTGGTTCATACATGTCACACGTGGAGTGCATCTGTTTGATGGCTTACTGTAAGCACCGTTGAGATGAGCTCATTCGGGCATTCACATGCAGTATGATTCTACGGGTCTCCCCAAGAATCTCATGGCCTTTCTGTGCTTTATTTTCTTAATGTATTGTGGGCGTGCGGGGCTGTTTTTTACAGGAGATTCTTTTGTGTTGGTGTGTGTGAGCACGTGTGTGTGTGTGTGTGTGTGTGTGTTTTTGCTCTTTTAGATGTGTTCCAAAGCCCAGGTGAAACTTAAATGTGTATATGTGGTTTACCTTAGCACAGGATGTGAGATGACGCACTTGTGTGTGTGTGTGTGTGTGTGTGTGTGTGTATGGGTGTATTGAAATATCATATGGGTGGCAGGTTATTGCAGTGATCAGAACTATGGCCTTGCTCAGTGTTTGTGCATTTGCCTGTGTTTGTGAAAGAGGAACATTTTGGATTGCTAAGCCGCAAATCTAGGATATGATACTTTCACTTGTTGCATTTTTTTGTGTAGACTGTGTGTACGTGTGTGCTTGATGAGTGTGGGTGCTGCAAGGCTTCAGCAGAAGTCAAGAAATCCACTTTCACTAGTTTCTGTCTCTTGTTATTACTCTCTTTTTAGAGTTGGTTAAATGTTACCTGTCTAGCTACCTAACCTCCTCACGGTACGGCATAAAGTATTACACTGATACTGCATTGTTATTAATGAAGAAACGCCATGTCCCCTTCTCTAGTTATAATCACTTATAATCCCTTTGCATTTTATTAACCAAGCATACATGTATGTTGATTTTCTCTGTGCCCTCCTACTCCCTCAGGTGTGAGGAACTATCTAAAGGAAGCTCTGGTCAACATCATCACAGTTCATGCTGAGGTACGGCCGACTGGCATACCTGACTGCGCACTAACTCATTACTGTGCACTAACTCTTGTTCTCTTGTTCTTTTTAGTATAGTCTATCATACATATTTTGTATTTTGCCCTCAACTTCTTCTCTGCCTTATCCCTACCCTACCCCTCTCTCTCTATATATCTCTATCTGACTCTGCCTCTCAGGTCTTCACAGTTTCAAAGGAGCTGGTTCCCAGGGTTCTCTCTCACATTGTTGGGTCGGTTGCAGAGGAGATGAGTCGTCTTATGCAGTGCGTGTCCCTATTCAGCAAAAATGGAGCCCTGCAGGTACACACACACACACACACACACACACACACACACACACAGTTAGAGCAGTTTGCCACTCTGAGTCATAATCAGAAGACCCTAGCTGTGGCACTTGAGGGGAATTTACTTGTTCTTTCTGATAACGCCATACATTTACTGAATGCTAAATGCTAAAAGTTGACACCGTTTATTTGACTTAATCTTAATCTTAATCTTTAACCTTTTGTCTTTTCTTCTGCCCGCCCAATCCCTGCCCTTCCCTCCCTGTATGTTTCTCAGGCTCGCCTTGAACTGTGTGCCCTGAGAGATGCCATAGCCTCCTACCTAAATGCTGACAGCAAGTAAGTGCCGCACACACACATTCGCAAGGCTACATGCAGGCACACCAGCATGTGCACAATGATTTATGGTGTTGAATGTTGCATAAATAAATCTTAGTACTCACACATCCCTCACTACAATCCCTATTTACGTTACTTGGTGGCTTATGGAAAGGAAGTGAAAGCAATCTGGTTCTGCCTGTGTGCGTGCATGCGCGTGTTTGTGTGTGTGCGCGCATGTGCACGTGTGTGGATGGCATGCTTATATGCTTTAAGTGGGGGTTTTTTGTGTGTTTTATTCTGTTTTTTTTGTGTTGTTTCCTGCGTCTACACATGTGTAATATATGAAGTTTTAACTGAGTGTCTTGTTGTAGTGCCAGCTTCAAAATGGCTTTGGAGGCCCTTCCCCAGCTACACAGTGGAGCAGACAAGAAGTGAGTCTTCGATTTAAAGTGTTCCATGTATTAATAATAAAACAGTTTGACTTTTTGTAGTATGTTCATGCTTCATAGATTTATTTTACATGATTAATATCTCTTTCTCTCTCTCTCTCTCTGACCAGGTTACTGGAGGAGCTGTTGAACAAGTTTAAGAGCAGCATGCAGCTGCAGCTCGCTTGCTTCCAGCCCTCCTCCGTCCAGCCTGTCAAGAGATGAACTAATTGTATAAAGTGTTCATCTACTGTAGCCACTACTGTACTATGTCAATTTTGTGCAATGTATTCATAAGCTTGAAGTGTATCTTTACACTTCAGTTATCACTTTATTGCAATCATTCTTCAGTGTCACTTTCAATCTTCTCTGTACCACACCTAGTGTCTAATTGTGTTGACCCTAACTGACTTCATCTCAGTGTTACTGTTCAGGACAGTCCCTGACTGGTGGAGTCACGTTGGTTATGCTAATCTTGTATGGCCACTCATTTAGCTGACACACAATGTGTAGTGGGCTGACTATGGTTCAGCTTTAGTTGCTGGGTCTGTCCCCAGTCCCATAGCCAGCCACCAGCTGGGGTCTCAGCAGTCTCTGTGCTAGAAGGAACCCTGGTCATTATTGTCTTACATGTGGGATTTGTTGAGGATTTAAAGTTGTTGGTGGTGCTTTGTACTCTCCCATCTCACTTGCCTAATAAAATGAGAAGGCCTAATGTTGAAAGTGGTTTGGCTGTTAATGCCTTTATCTTGACTACTGACTTCACACTCACTCATTTCCAATCAGATAAACAGCTTTTTGTAATGACTGGTGATGTACATGACTTACTGTACTACACATCAGTAGTACCAGTAACTTGAGTTGGCTTCTTCAAGTAGATGTTGGTGAATGTAATACTGTAAGATGTGAGTACCTTTTTAAATGGTGACCGTATGGGTGTTTCTTGGCATCTAGCACCTTAAACTGGCACCTTAAACTCATCTATAATTCAATCTGTCACACTCACTAATGCACGTAATATCGAGCATCAGTGAATGCGTCCACACAGTTTGTCTTCAGGGGTGTATTCATGCTTCAAAACAGCAGGTTCGCCACAGCCATTCATTTCTGAAGGTTCTGCCCATCAGTTCCCATCACACCGTCTGGTACGCCACTGTCTAGTCTTCTGGGAGGGGAATGAGTACAGGGTGTGTGCGGTGGGGGAGTGTGCTGGGCGGTGTAGTCCGTTACACAAGGTAGGCCACAAAAGAGGTTGTGCTTGGATCCCCCAGGAGAAGGTAATGACAGAATGTATGTTAAGGACGTGGGTGTGAGGGCGAACAGAAGTGAGTGGTATACTTGTGGTGAGTCTAGTCACTCAAGCAGAGTAGACGGAGGATGCCACACCCATAGCTCACATGAGAACGTACGCATACGGAGATGTGGGCGGTTATCTGAGGGCGCTGTGGAAGTTATGTCGTGCTGGAACAGGAATCTACCCTTTAAATCGCAGTTGACTTGCAATTGGCTCAGTCAAATGTACTAATTCAGTCTTACCGCCAATAAATGTCAGTTACCCGTTGCCCACCATCATGTACTTTCTGTCATTCTCTGCAGTAATGCACGTTAGACCTTTTTTGTCTTGGTTTCCCATGCAGGGGAAAGCCATGCAGAGCAAAGTGAAGTTGTTTTGATTCTCTCTGTTCTAAACTTAGCTCTCTGTCCACCCACAGATTCATTCACAAAAGTAAGTTCAAAGCCTGAAGCCTTATCCGTCTTCCACCAGCTCTCTGTTTACAGTAACAGAGATGAGGAGGGGAGTTTTTCACCAGCACTCTGTTCCATTCAGGCGACAAGAGTGACAAGTCCAGCAAAACAATTTGACTTTGACCTGACTTTCTATGGATAATACAATTTCTTTACAATAAGTGGGCAATCCCAGGTTTGAATTTAAGGGATGGAGCAATTGACACACAGGATAGATTTCACTAGCTCTCACCTTGATTGTAAAGCGCAGTAGAGTGGAGTAAGTTGCAGTAGTGCAGCACAAGTTGCAGTAGTAAGCCACATCACTAAGAAAGGTACACATAGCTCACATTGGAGACATACCTTGGAAATTCATGGTATTTGTATCTTGCTTGTTTTTCAAAATAAATTCATGGTGTCTATTTCAAGCTGGGGCTGTCCTATATTTAAAATAGTGTTGTTTGCCCTGCTGGTTGAAATGTCTGTTGGCTGCATTGAGATTTACATCAAACTTGGAACCCCCCTACCTGCTGGAAAGATGAGCAATGGTTTTCAAAGCAAGTACGTGAACTGTTTTTCATGAGGAACTTTATCAAGAGATGACATCTTATTCATCTTGTGAATTAATTATGGGCCGCAAGACAAATGTTTTTGTTGGTTTTTATGAGTTTTCCATGGAAGTGGAAACAATGTATTATGTCAGTAGATGCCAGGAAGGCTTTCTCCTGCACAGGGCGGAAAGAGTGGTCGACCTCTTCCTTTCTCCTCCCTTTGTGATGTCATCACATTGTTTATGATAACAGTGTGTTTGATTAACCAGCATCATCCTGCATCTCAACCATCTGCACTTCCTGCTTACACACAGCACTGACATTGCTTGAAGAGATCATACACTTATGACAAAAGGCAATCATTATTTTGGCATAAGCCATTTATTTGATGTTTGGAATGGTAAAAAAAAAAGCACCAAACACAACTCATTCTCTGTAATATGTCCCCTGAAGTGATGCATCTGAATTGTTTCTGGTTAAGTCTAGTGGAATAAGCTTATTTAAAATATGCTGTCTCAGACAGTTTCTCCTCCAAACACACCCAGTCAGTAGAATGTCGATTCATTCATAATTTAAGAACTAAATGGTGTTGATAGTGTCTCCTAACAACAGAAAGTATTTACAGGAAAAATTCAAAGGAAATAGAAAATACACATTTCAATTGCCTATAGTACAATCGCCACAGCTGTCAGTTTCATTTGCATAGTATTGAAAATATTCATGATACCCTGAAAAACAGTGATATAGTGAAATAGAGTCAAAAGAAAATAAACCTCTGTTTCACACACAACCCAGTACGGTACATATGCTCCCTAACTGTTCCATTTGCATTAAATGTATGTCATTGTCCGATATCGGGCTCAGTTTAGTTTGGCCTTTCTCCTGGACTCCTCAGTGAGGGGTCCTGTCTGGCCCAGAGAATATTGTCTACTACTGTGTCCTACACAGCAATCTGCAACAGTCACCCTCCCAGGAACCCACTGAGATCATTCCTGCAAGTTACTGCTGTGGTGGTGCGTGATGGCCCTCTGGTAGTCCTCGGTGGGGCTTATATGGTCTGTGACTCCAGGGTGGTCGTAGCCGCGGTAGTAGTGGCCACCCGTCTGCTGGGCGTAGTACAAGAGCTGCCTGGTAAACAAGGGTTCCACCTGCAGGATTGGAGGGTAACAAATGTCAGTCTAGGGATAATGATCAAACTATGAAAACTTTGATCAGTTTGATCAGCAGTTTTGCTTTAATTGATGAGAGGGAATGGCCCATAGGAAAGCAAAATCCAAGAAGAGATCTCATATACCTTGTATGTCTCCTAGACACACATGAGCTCTTGTTAAGACTAAGATGAGACTTAAGGCATTTTCTCCTATTTCTCAATCAACTCAGGAGAAACAACCACATAACTCATAGCTCATGTTGATCTCACTCTGATAAAAACAAGATCTCCAAATTATATGAAATAAGTGTCATTTAACTCGCCTGAATATGAAACCATAAGATTAGAAAAAGATCTCAAAGAAAACTCAATACAGCCATGTAGTAGACTGCTTATATAGTAGATTAGCTTATTATCATTATATATGTCACATGTTAGCATCTTCACATTTATCTCAAAGTTTCAAGAATCCTTTCTCTCTCTCTGTTGTCTCCTCCTTGCTCCTAAGGAGGTTTTAGGAGAAACATTTCAGATATAGGTGACCTGACAAATTAAAGTAATGCCTAAGTGCCTTCATTTCAGAATGTTCAGCATGGAGTTGGTCAAATATCAGGAACTAAATAATATTGCTTTCAGTCACCTGGACAGAGAGGGTCCTTCTTTCTCTCTCAGGCTCCAGACACTCGTCTCCAAAACTCAGCAGGACCTGGAAACGAGGCAGCGGCCGACCATGGACCCCATAGCTCTGTATCTCTGATAGTCAGGTGGGAGAGATTAAATCATTGTTAGGTTAAATGCCATTTCCCAAATGTACCTAAAATGTCAATTCTGAAGAAATCCCTGTGAAGTGGTGTATGACTTTTGGGGTAATGTGACTGGAAAGTCCTGGTCATATAGCGGATGCAAATGAGGACAATTAGGTGTCAGAGTTACACAGCTGGGGTGCTGCCGTGTGGGTGGGGATGAGGTGGCAGTGTAGAAGTCACATGGCTGCTATTTCATCATGATGTGCTACTTCAACCCTTTTTACTTTTAAAAACAGATCCTTACATTTCACTTTGCTCATTCTTTGTTTGGACATTTAGCTGACTCCTTATCCTTGAGTGACTTGACAATGAAGTAGTTGGCAGGAGTTACGTGTCTTAAAGAACACATGGCTGGTTGATGGACACAACCTTGGCTCTTGCAGGCACCAAACCTGGTTCTGGTTATGGGCCAGCCTTTTTCAACCACTATGTCCTGTCCTGTCGACCTACTGTATACTTGCCCCTAAGCTAGAACAGGGCTCTAATCCATTTAGATTCCTGCACACCTTTTCCATGCTGTCTTACCTGTGAGGTAGTCCTGTGTGTGGAGAAGTTTACAGGTGACCTCTCTCTCCAGCTTGTTGGGTTTGTCATAGGGGGACAGCCCTGTCTGCCAGTACACTCTACCCTGGCACAGCCTCCGGGCATAGAGTCCGTCTGGGGCCATCCACAGTAACACTCCCCTGTCCAGGGCAGACGGGGGGCTAGGGGGGCTCTCCTCTGCCCTCCTCTGGGCTGAGAGACTCTCCAGAGGCAGGGGCACCAGCTCAGGACCCATTGGGGGCAGGTAGGGTTTGTCCTCTGGGGCGCATGGAGCAATGTGACACCCGTCTGGGCTGGAGGTTGTCACCTCCCTTATCAGAGTGTCCCGGAAATATACAGACACATGCAGGCGGAAGTCTGGGTGTAGGAGAAAGGGAGTTCAGGTTAAATAAACACATTGTCCCCCATGCATGATGCAGCCATTGTTTGGGCCAATCATTTAAAAGTATGCTTGTATAGTATAGAGTATGGTCTTTGTGAAGTATTTTATGTGCTGTCATGCTCCATATCTCAGACACCAGTGATCGGCTAATCATTGTTTGAATACCAAAGCACAGTGCCAAAATGCACCATTTCTCCAGGTTTAGTCAAAAACGACGTGATTGTGCTAAAATCCCTTCATGACCAGTGGTATCTGAGATACTGTATCATGTCTGAATGAAATAAATTGACCTTTAATTGTAGCGCCCCCATTAGGCCTATCTGTGTAAATCGTTAAACAGTGGAACACAGTGTGAAGATGCATCATCCTTCCAAGTTTCTTCTAAATCAGACCAGTGGTGTCACCTGAGAGATCATGTTTGACAGACAGACGGACAGTCCATAGCCCCTCTCCCGACATAAAAGTGAAAGTGTAAGTGTGTGCGGGTGTGTGTGTGTGTGTGTGTGTGTGTGTGTGTGTACCTGAGAGTGCCTCTGCTGATCGTATGCTGGTGTCCAGTGTGAAAGGCGAGGGCTGGCTATCAGCAGGGCTGTAGGAATAAAAGGAGCCCTTGAACTGGTACCCTGCACAGACAGAGGAAGGGACCAGAGCTCAACACAGACAAACTCACAACAGTATCACACCGACACGCTCTCAAAAATGAAACGCACACGACTCATTTTAACATATGCAGTACAACACGCACTCAACGTTTGCCTTAACGCTCTCTGTGATAGATATATTCAGCACTGTACCGTTCTCCATGGGCGGGCCTTGCCATGGCAGGCTTCGAGGGGGATAAGGGCACTGAGTGAAGGGAGGCAGCTCTGGCAGAGAGGCCTGCTCTTGGAAGTAGTCTCTCCAGCCACACTCTGGAGTGGGTATGTACCCTGACATCTACAGAGAGAGAGAGAGAGAGAGATACCGTCAGTTCAACATAAAAAATCAACTCTCTTCGACCTGTGTTCAACAACACAGAATGAAAGAGGAAGCAGCTCGTAACCTGTGACATTCTGCCTCACTTAGTATTCAGTGTGTCTGAAATCATTCATATGTGCACACGGCCGACAGCCAGTGTTTCTCTTGCACATCCAACCTCTTGTTCTCTCTCTCTCAATCCCACCCAACTCAAAGCATGACGGGAATCACCTGAGTCTGCAGGGCAGGGTAGGAGGAGTGCATGGGATAACTCATTGGACTCAAAGGACTGTCCTCCTGTCTGGGTCCTAAATGCAAAATAAAGAAGTATATTGGAATTTAAAAAAAATATTCGCACACAACAAACACTATGCACAACAGAACTCACAGCACAGCCTAATGTACATCTGTTTATTATCTGTATAACATCTGTATAACAAGTAGGACATTGTAGGTAGCACATGTTGACTGGTGGTTTGGTTGCCTGACTCTTCAAAAGAGAATTTGTATTGAGTGTTCAGTGGGCCTTATCAAAACCCAGTGGTGCATTCACAGAAATGCAATGTTTGTCTGTTGATGCCAGATTAAAATACATTTGAAAAAAAAATAAAAAATTAAAATTAAAACGCCAGTTTGGTTAACCAAGACTCTAGGCAGCATTTTGTAATAAAAACAACTACTTGAAAATGGTAGCCTAATTTAAACAGTACATTTTAACTTCCTGCGTGTATTATATTGTCTGCGGTGTCTGAGTTGGGATTGAAACTGACTTTTCTTGGCGCCCTCGGGGATGATGCGGTAGACTTTGTAGGGATCCGAGATGTCCAGCTGGCTCCGCTCCACGAGCTCCTCGAAGTCATTGCTCTTGTTGAGGGCGCAGCGCAGACGCGTCTTCCAGGTCGGCGGGTCCGGCTTGTCGATGCCCTCCCGAAACTTGCCTTTAAACAGCGCCCAGGCCTGCGGGGAAGTCACCAACAACACATCACCCCTGAAGCTTCACCCGCGCGCTTGTAATAATAATCTTATTGTGCCACTATATTGTGCCACTATATGTTGAACGGACTTTTTCAGTGTTGTAGACATCCTTCCAAATTGTCTGGTTTTGTGATTGAGTTATGCCTGCCTATACAGCGTAATGCATAGACCTATATAGGCTATAAATATATGTTGTGAAAAGGGCAGCTTTGAAAAAAAATGTATTCATTTATTAAAGAGTGTCCTTAAATCTATCTTAATTTTCACGTGGGTTCTTTGTATTACTCAAATAAAAAGTTTACAACAATGATGCTTTTTATTTTGACAATACTGCGTTTAAATGGTTGCAGGTCCAACTGTAACCTACCTTGAAAAGCGCGGCATCCTCATTCCGGTTGTAGTCCTGCTTCCCGGCGTGTTTCCACGGTATCCTGAAGATGGTTTTCTCGTCGTTTTCCCAAACCAGACCGGGATATTTTCCACATTCCACTTGCTCTATCAGCCACTGACGGAGTTTTCCGTTCCCGCTGCTGCCAGACCCCCCGTAATCCGCTTCAGGGTTCATCTCTCTGTCCAAAGAGATGCATGCAACACTCCCAATAAGTCCTCAAGCAATGCAATGTGTTTTTGTGCCTGTGTGTTTTGGGTAATTAAATTGATCAAGGCGAGCACTAAGTTTAGCCTACAATTAGACCCTATCTAAGTAAGTAAAATTCACTCCCACGCGTAGTTGCTCGTCTGTGTCTGGGAGCAGATCAGAAGTTGGCTTACCTGTGAAACTCGAAACCCGTCAAGTTTTGAAATCAATCAGTCTCCGAAAGTCCTCATCTACGGCGAGCCCGCTTAAATCCTAGTCTACTGCGGGAGGAGGGCGGAGACAAAACACGACTTGAGTAGAGGATGCTGAGGACGCACCTGCTGCCCCATTCTGTGAAGCTTATCTGAGCGCGGAGCGAATCTCCAGTAACACACCGGGGGAAACCCTACCAGCGTCAGTCAGACTCTGTCACACACCCGCACACGTGGAAAATTATGGGACGGAGACGAAAACAATTCTTTGAAATGATAAACCCTTTCAAAAAAGACAGAGAGATCCTGTAGTAGCCTAAATTTTGGGAGGGTGATACATAAATATCACAACAAAAGTAAAAGTTCCCACAGGATTATTATAGGAGCGTTATGGTGATAACATAGGAGTTAAATATACCGTAAAGTAATATTATCATGAACTCGTTGTGTGCCACAGACACGTTGGTCTTTATAGGACTTTTATAGAAACGTTATTTTGACACCATAAGAGATTAAAAAATACCATTAATTACGACAAAGTCACTATGAATTCACTAGCGAGTAACAGAGACACACTTTAAGTCCCTCTAGTCATATTATAGTTATTTTACGTTAGGCAATTGCTAAAATTAACACAAAAAACCTCATGTCAATGCATGTTTTATTAAACAAAATACATTCTCCCTTATGCAAACCATTATATTATTGAGCAGACATGTAGGCATACATTTTATTTGCCCCTCTCTCCTTTTTAATGTCTTCATGTATTTATTTGCCCTGCTTCATGTTTGAATCCACTGACTCCATACTTCGTGGACATGAGGAAATAATGTAAGCTTTTACTGTGAACCCTTCTAATAATGGTGTGATTGAGGGGCATTCCTGCATTGGTTGTTACTCTGAACAACCAATCCAAACCAAAGCAAATGCAAAGCCCCACATTACTACTCAGGAATAACAGTGCGGTGTGAGTAAATATTCATTGTGAAACTTAGTGTTCGTGAGTGTTGCTTGAAGCTATTCTAAGTAAGTCAAAAAATGTAACAACTTACACAATCTTTCTAGAATAACATAACTCACAGGGGGAGATGCATTGCTAAGGGAGGTGATGTGGAAGTAAATGTGTATTCACTCTGTGGATTGTATGTATACATATTTCCTTGGTGTTCTGCTTGATTGCCCTTGCATGTTGTTTTGACAGTTGGGTGCAAGGACATGTCATGTCAAAAGGGACTCAAGATGATGACAGAAATCCCCCTCACATGACTGTTTAGCCATTTGCAGACATGAGATTCAACATATCATATCAGTACATGATCCACTCCTCTATTTGAAAGGTTTGCCTGGTGCACCTTTTCCCTCCAGGACCAATGGTGGAGGTAGGATGTAACAAACTTTTTAACCAGCTGCTGGTCTAAATGGGTTGAATGGTGAACACAGTGGCCCCAACCCACGGTCTAGGACTTGGTGGTTGGCTGCACTTTGATGGACAGCATTGATGGGAAGCATTTGTTAGAGATGAGTAGGTAGGCTGGCAGGAAGGCAATCTGATGAGCTCAAGTGTTACTTGTGGCCAGTGGTGAAGTGATACTGGTTGCCATGGCAGTGTTGTTGCCCTGGGATTTGCGAGTCAAAAGGGCTATGATCTCCTCATCGTCATTGAATGAGTTATTCCCATACCTGTCCTTCCACCATGCCCGATACTGGAGGGGGAGAGCATAGGACTGTATGAAAACAAAACTTAGTAAAAGGACAACTGATACAGAATCGAAGAGGCAGAGTAAGTCTTCAGCTGAGGGAAAGTAAAGTGAGACAGGAGTTTAGGAAGAGTGAGATCAGCTTGGTATCACACTCACTTGGGTCAGTTCTGTGTTTTCAAACTCCTCCAGCTGGCGCAGGAAGCCCAGGTTGGGCCCAGCACACGGCCTGGCCGCCCGTACAGCAGCCAGCGACTCCACCCAGCCCCGTCCCGTCACCGTCATGATGTAGGCCACCACCAGGGTCACACTACGGGACACTCCTGCCACACTGAGAACACAGTACTTTACAGCATGATTTGTTTTCTGTAATCATCAGATGGTTGTTTGGTGTAGGTGGAAGTAAAACATTTTTATTTCTGGGATTATGATTATTAAAGGACAATACCTGCTTTTGCATGTTTGATGTGAGAGTAGTATATACAAAACAGGTTCAATTTGATTATATGGTTTAATTCACTAGTAATTGCAACATAAAAATCAGCAGAATGTTTGCCCAAAATTTGAATCATGTCCTGGTTGTCCACAGTGATCGTCATAAGGCAGATAAGCACCAATATAAACAAAAATCTATTTTATTTTCAACATTCATTTAGGTTTTTATTCCTCCTTAAAAGTACTCATACAACTTAAATCAGTTGGACTCTACTTACTATAATATATATATATATATATATATATATATATATATATAATCATATATATCATATGTTTATATATATTTATATGTATATAACATTTACATCATAAAGATTAAAAGGGTGGATAGACGTTAGAGTTTAGGTTGGTTTACTCTCCACTATATCGCTGATCGACACTATAATGTCTATTCATTTAGACTCAGAGGTGCCTTTATTTTGCTGATGCATATATGCAAAAACTAAACCATGCCTCAAAGTTTCACCTGGGTTTAGACTGCTCTCAGGACAAGGACTCATCTACACATCACATGCAAAACAGGACATATCCTGTAACAGATACAAAAAGTTTTATTTTTTGTGGAAAACAACAAGAATAACAACTCAAGTGAAAGACTTCACTTGATCAACCAATGAAAATAGAGAATTGTTTTGGGGATTTTTCAAATGTGGTACATTAGTACACTTGTATTTACATTTGACCACCGATCAATAGGAGCCGTAGGATGTCTTTGCACTCACCAGTGGACGAGGCAGCCCTCTCCTTTCAGCCGTGACTCGTGGATAAATGTGATGCTGTCTCTGAAGTATTGAATCCTGATGAAATGATCAGATATAAAAATAACTGAATTCAAATAAACTAAGCTATAAGTAACATTTACACATCATGCAGATTGTCAGACGGCTTCAAACTTTACTGTTTTTTGTCATACTGTGAACCTTTGGTACACATTTGGTACTCACAGGTTTTGTTTAGAGTGGTCCGCAGCAGGTATACAAAGGTATGTCATGTCCTATGGGGGGAAATGCAGTTTAGACCCATTAAACAAAATAGATTATCTCTTCTGCAGATACTAATGTTATTTTATTGAGCAATGACCGTCAGACATTGTTAACAAAGGGCAGACAACGTATGTAATAGCAAAACAGTTTGGAGAGCGTCTTTATCATAACAGGTTTGAATGCTGGGTTCTTCTTCCTGTTTCTGCTCATTGTAAGCAACAGTCCTGAAAACCTTGCCCTCCCTGACCCTGGTGCTCAGCAGTAATGGGTCATGACCTAACAGTTTGTTAAGTGTGGATATATGGCTTTGTGTGCTTGTCTGTGTGTGTGTTTTTGCAATGTGCACCTGGCAGCTGATGGTACACCATAGCACCAGTGGACAGAAACCACCCTGTCCCGTTATGACTGCACCTCCGCAAAAGCCCCAGGGCCCTCTGGGACAGCCTGAGGCGTGAGAGTCCCCCAAATAGGTCATCTTGCACACACATATATGCACACAGACACCAACATACACACACCAATGTACATGCACATACTGGCCATGCATCCATACGCATCTATCAATGAAATAGACATTTGTGTATGTGGCTAAATGCACAGTATATTTTCTTCACTCCATAAAACTGACATTAGCAATTCATATTTATATGACCGATGATAACTTATGCAACGTATATGCCGCACATCCAACTATAGAGACTTAGCGGCTGCAAACCATACCTTACTTTCTGTGGAACCAACATGCCATGCCGTCTTCCAAGAAATCAATCGGTCTGAAAGTTGACTGTTGGGTATGCAAAAGACCATCCATCTGGTCATTAGTCTGCAGTTGTAAAGACCTGAGTCATCATTGTGCCACAGCATAAAGTGCTATGTCAGCGAAATATTAGAATAGCGAAAAGACACATCTGCGTTGTCCTACTGTCGAGATCAAGACACATAGATGGAAAGAATAAGATTCTGAACGAATGGCGGCGTAGTCTACGATGTGTCTGCCAGTTAGGGCCAAACCTTTTTAAAAGTCTTGGTGGTTGACCAGTCTGGGTAGTGATACTCTAATAGAAGTTGCTGTTTCTCTTCAGTGTAATGGTTGTGATGGAGAAAGTGTACAGAAATCTCTGCATGCTTTTCAGACTTGCTTTCAACAAGAAAAGATGAAAGTTGTGAAAGTGGTCATTGACAAACTCCGCTGTTTAGATTACCAAAAAACTGTCAAACAGCGAGCGATAGAAACGTATGATGCAACATTGTTGGTCAACTCAAATTACACAACAATAACAAATAAAGAATGGCTGAGAGAATGGATTATGAATGGATTATTAAATGGATAAATCATTTTGATGTATCTAATATATGTAAGTTTTAGTTTAGTGAATTGTCTTCCAAGAGGATGTTTCTACCTGCTGTAATTGTGTTGGGAGGTAGGACCAACATCCCAAAACAGCTAAGTGTGCTTTTTTTCATGTGCTGTATTTATTCTGGATACTTAAGATATAATATAAATATAAATATAAATATAAATATAAATATAAATATAAATATAAATATAAATATAAATATAAATATAAATATAAATTTTAGTGGTTTATACTTATTTCCAAAACTACAGACATAGTGCAGCTTTAAGGAAACACTTCTGTATTACAAAGTGGAAACCACTGAAAACAGGTTTCTACTTTCCAACCTCACTCCTTAAAGATGTCTTAGTCCTTTACCAGCACTCTCTCTCCATCTCAAACACACACAGAGAACACACACACACACACACACTCACACCCAAAAGATACGCAACTCTCCTGCTCTTTCATACAAGATATGAAAAGCCAGAAACCTTTTAATGAAGTTGCACTTTCAAATCTTTATGGTCGTCGTGTTGCTGGTTGTTGAGCTAAAAGCCGCTACTGCAGAACATGTCCAATTGGCTTTATCTTCATGGACAGTTAAATTAATTGAAAACAACTAAACCTTTCCAAATATAGATTAGGGTCACACACATTATCACAGCATCATCTTCAGCCAGAAGACGATTGTGAAATCGTGAAACCTGGTGAATTCCCTGTCTTGTGATGGGTTATTACAAGTCAGTAGGAGTTTCCATGCAAAATTGAAAATAGGAACATAACTTTCACACCAATACCAGTTACGTATTTTGGCAGCTTAACAAAAGTGTGATAAAAAATAGTGTGTGAACGTGTGAAATGTGAATGTGAACAGTAGATTACATGACATGCTATTCTCCATCAAAACACAAACAGAATGAACCCTCATGCTGTAACAGGCCTTCATGAAGCAGGACTGTATGAGAGCTAGTTAGAGATGTGCCTCTGATGAAGGCCAAGGGCATGATGCAGAAATGAAGACAGATAAGACAGAGTGGCTTAAGAGCAGCCTCTTCCTTCCACTGTCCTTTCATAAGCAGTGAGAACACTAGTGGGCCATAAAGCTGGTAATAAGCCTGGATGTTCAGGTTGGGGAGTATGTGGCTGGACCGGTGTCAAGGTCAAGGCAGGCTAAGCAGGCAGACAGACACACAGACGGGACCTCTCACCTCCAGGATGGGTGCAGCTGTGTCATGGATGGACAGGATGTGGGTGATGTTGTACTGCGCTAACAGCTCTCTGTCCCGTGCATCTGCGGATTGAAAAAAACCCAGAAAAATCGCAAATATTCCTTCCCTCCAATCACAAATCACCCCATGTAAGTCCCACCTCGATAAAGACCTTTCAACCCAACGCAAATCGCCCTCCCCAAATCTCTCCCAAGCAAATATGACCTCATGGCCTGATAAGTTTGCTCTTATTTTGAACTGAAAGAAAAACCGGAAAACCAGTGTTTCTAAAACAGTCCAGCAGCTTGAAGAAACAGTAAATGTTCTAATCAAATTTTGTTCCCCAAAAGGAAGCCAAATGTTTTCTACCTAGGACAGATGTGCTTAGGGCATTTTCTCTTATGCTTTGCAAGTTTGCAGGATGCTAATGCAATCTATACAAGACTATACAAGACTAGATGAGTCTCAACCTGCTGTCAATACTGGGTAGAAATTAGGCTTATTCTGAACCATCCTGCCAGTCAAATAAATTAAAAGAAATCTCATCATTCCTATGCATTGTAAAGTATAAATCATAGCCTATAAAATAATGGAAAAATAAATATCTGAACTTTCATGTATAATATAAATGCTCAAGGTATGTGCAGAGGAAATACAACTCGATTATGTAAGACTTACACTGAAAGTCATTCATTCATAAGTCAGAAAATGATGCACGTGTCTCACGGTGTGTTTGGCATGAGATGAATATTCTTAGGGGGCCCGAGGCGCTGATATCGCATTAGAGGTGGTGACAGAGAACTGGCTTTCAGCTGAGCACTATCTCCGGCTCAGACCACAGACCAATAACAGGTTACACGCAAAACTGTTCCTTATATGGATTTCTACTTGGAAACACAAAGTAACACCATTCCCAATTCTGGAGAGGCTGTAATATGTGCTAAGCAAAATGGATGAACGGTAATCATCAAACATCAGGATAGCATGAAAGACAATGAAAGAACCACGTAGACAGAGATTTCCTAGTGGACATGTTTATAAATGTCTATCAGACATTACCTGTGCAGCCTCCGTTTCATGTGCACATGAAAGAACAACCTAATCACCACTTTGCTGTTCTTTGGAAAGATGTGGAAGGAGTTCACACGAGGGACACCCCCATGCTAAGGGGCATTACCTCCCACAATGACACTCACATACCTACAGCAACCTTTGAAATTCATTTATTTTCTCCATCTGATGACAAAAGGCATAACACCTACACACACCCACACACGCACCCACACAGTTGACAATCAAAATATCCTTTCATTATCTTTTACATCTAAATACACCATTTTGATTATTTTTCTCCATATTGTGACTTCTCCACGCTATAGAAACTGAGTTCAGTGTAGCATCTCACCACATGCGCCTTCATATGAGGAACTGAAACACCCTCTATTACATTACCCTGATAATAAATCAATTCTATACACAAACTGCATGGGGCTAGACAGTTTACCTTTGAAGTTCCCAAGATAAAGATCTGGCAGGACCTATAGTAAACAAGAAATTGAGGTTAACAAAACATGCAGCAGTCATCAAGTTAAAATAAATTACATCTACTAAAATAGTAATTTTCATCTCTTTATCATCTTTAAAGTGTAGGGATCCAATTGCAACTCACACAAAAATACTGTACCTTGTTTATTCCATTACCCATGTCCAGCACAAATGTCAAGCAAAGCACGTCAAGCTAAGTACAGTTCACCAATTTAAGACCTCAATTTGGTTATTTTCCACCAGGTAGCCAAGTTGTTCAAGGCTCAAATTGTATATCACAATATATATCACAAAGGATGATTTTCCGGTGGTCCAATATCATTTTGCTCCAGTCAAACCCACTCAGCGGGGAGACAATCTAGACTTTTTGTGTGACCCAAGGTAAATTAAGCGCTCCACAACGCTGCTTCTCAGGGCCTGAGTGAAAGCTGATTGAGAATATGTTGGTTGGGATGACGTAATGTGACCTTAGCGATGCAACACCCTCTTTGGATATATATTTAGACCAGGCATATGTCATGGGACCATGGACAGGCACATACCAACCAGACAAAGATGGTTGAGGGTCATTCGGTTCTGGCAGCTAAAGGCAGAAGAGGACAGAGCTCATCTATCATTGGTTGGAGAGATGTTACACCATATAAGGTGCACTGCTTCCGAATGAAGCAAAGAATACATGCCATGTGGACATTTAATAGGCTGAAGGCATATTGCTGGACAGCTCTTATAAGTAATGATTCCCCCATGTATTATGAATTATGTGTTTTGTATTGATCTCTGCTTCTCTTACTGATGTTGCTGTTGTTGATAATGTCAGTGGACATTCAATGGAATTCACATTAATCATCTTACTTCCAGTAAATTGTGCTACCTTTATCACCTCTCTGAAGTGAGGTATTTTTAGCTGTCTAGCTTGACAGTGTTGTGTTGTATTCCTGTGTGTGGTTTAACGTGTGGCACAACACACACACGCACTGACAGGCAGCGGAGAGTGGAGGCGTTTACAAAAAGCTGCCCGTCTAGGAGAACTAGGTCTTACACTCATTGTGGGTTACAGACATAACCTATTGATGAACAGAAATATCATACACAAGAATGTTTTTCATTTTAATGGTTGATCCATATAAACATCTACATCGGAGCATTTCAGTGTGTGTGGGGGTGGTGGGGGTGCTATGCTGCACAGACAGCGAAGGATGTGAGAGATGATTGATGGTTGAACTAGACTTTAAAAAGAGGAAGGAAAGGCACTGCCTCAAAACGTACTTCCAAGTTTGTAGCAAGTACATTTTTAACCGGCTCCACCATTCACGAGAAAGACTAATCATATAATAGAAGTTGTAAAGGTATGCCTGCTACAGAAATAGTTCAAAACTATACCAAGTCCCTACATCTCTAATATTATGGTGATACCATAGGAGATAAAACTACCACAAAGTATGATAAGGTCACTATAAACTCACCGTTGAGGACCAGACTGACTGTACAGGAGTATTTTAGGAATATTGTATTTTTTTTTCATCAGGGAAGCGTTGCTTTAACGTTTATGTACTGTAAACTGTAGGTTCGTTTTCGTAGTTTCGCTACACATTTTAGTAGCAATAAACGTGCCGTGGAAAGTGCTAAATTCACACCGACCCTGGCTGCATTCGCCACAACAAACTTGACCTGCAACTGAAGACTAATGCGTACGAGGAAATGGCGTTTTTACTACTAGGACGACGTTTCTGCGCGTGCAGAGCCGAGATCAATAAAACCATGCAAGGGATCCAGATGTACTGGTAACTATTTTTGATTTGAAGTGACAGCTGTAAAATGAACGAAGGGTAACACACATGTGGTCTACTGACATGGACTTTGACCACGGAGTGTTTCGTCCTGCGACATGTTTTCCCTTCATGTCTGATTATTTTGTCTTCAGTCTAGTTTGATTTAAGTCCACTAGATGACGTGGTATACCTAAAGGCAGCGCACTAGGACTTGATGGCAGGATAGTATGTATTGTTGTATTTCTTTATGTATTTCTATAATACTTATCTTACTTTATTGTATATTGTTTACATTTCCCATGGTATTTTCTGCGGTATCTTTTTTTGAGTTATATTAGCTGCATTATACGTTTTGCTCTGATGTTGTTTAATTTTCATCATAGTTATATTTTATAACTGGTATTGCTTTGTTTTATGACATTTGGTCTTGTTCATATCAAACGAAAGCTGATTTATTTTATTTTTTTCCCTAGGGAGAACTAACTATATTCTATTCTATAAAATCAATATACCCAATCAATATATAATATAATATATAATCAATATAATATCTCTACCATAGTCTACTCTTCTCTTTCCCCATAGCTCTTCGGTGACCTCAGGCAGGCAACGTGTCAATGGAGTGGATCTATACTATGAGCAGACTGGTAGAGGGAAGCATGCTGTCCTGCTGCTTCCTGGAGCTCTGGGTAAATACGTCAGATACATACTGTCACACACATATACCTCTTTCTCACATCGTTCTACTAATATTATGTTCTTTTGAAACACATTATGTTACGGTATGGTGGCAGCTTCCAAGTGAGCTGTTTTGGGCTCTCCTGCCACAGGAAGCACGCAGACTGATTTTGGACCTCAGCTAAAGTCTCTGAGTAAGGAACGCTTCACTGTGGTGGGCTGGGATCCCCGTGGCTATGGACACTCTCGTCCTCCAGAGAGAGACTTCCCCCCACACTTCTTTGAGAGGGATGCCAAGGATGCAGTGGATCTGATGAAGGTCTAGCCAGTCTGTTGACCAGCTAAGGATGATGATCAACTTGCTGTTGTGCAATGAGAAGATGGGAAGGAATTTCACCTCTGTGTTCTGTATTTAGTGCATTTGAGACAATGCAGAAACTGACTAAATGACTAAAATGACTAAATTCTGGACATAGAGGTGTAATTTCTTCGAGTAAGTTGATCAGAGAGTTGATTAGACAAAATTCAATGTATTTATTCAATGTATTCAGTGTATTCAATCAGAGGACCATGGTTCAGGCCCATGTTGGCATGTTTTTCATTTCCTTGTCAGGTATTGGGTTTTGGCAAGTTCTCTCTGCTGGGGTGGAGTGATGGAGGAATCACGGCTCTGATCGCAGCAGCCAAGAACCCCGACCTGATCAACAAGATGGTGGTATGGGGATCCAACGCCTATGTTTCCCAGCAGGATGTCAACATTTACAAAGGTACTCCAACTCCACTGCTACTAAGAGTGCGTGTTTTTCATTGTCTTGGTAACTGCCAATGTAGTCAACTGAATAAATGTGTGCCTTTTTTGTGACTTGTGAATGATATAATCCTTCTCTGTGTGCGTGTGCGTTCATGGGTGTCTATGGCCACCTAGCAATCTATGATGTGTCTCAGTGGAGTGCGAGGATGAGGCGGCCCATGGAGGAGATGTATGGACCAGAGCTCTTCGTCAAGACCTGGCAGGCCTGGGTGGATGGGATTTCACAGTTTGCCCACAGACCAGAAGGTGATGACTCCATGTTTCTGCAAGCTTTTAGTTAGTTTGCAACTGGCAAAGCAGCAGTTATGTAGCGTGGATTTATTGATAATGCATGTAAGTTTCGGAATATGAATTGCCTTCTATAGCATGTAACCTAGAAGTGCTGTGTTTTTTGGAAGATTTTGTAGTAACAAACATTGACTGAAGCAACTTCTCCTATGAAAAATATTTGCTACCTTTACACACAAGGAACATACTGGAAATATGTTGTGCTTTTGTATATTCTAGAAAAAAAGTCAGTTAAAAAGAGTAAAGTCAAACTAATTGCATGTTTTGTTGGATGCCCTTTGTTTAGGGAGTATCTGCATGGAGCTTCTGCCCCTGATCAGCTGTCCTACCCTCATCATCCATGGAGAGAAAGACCCCATGGTGCCCAGCTTCCACCCACAGTACCTCCACAAACACATTGGGGGCTCACGGTGAGAGTAGACACACACACGCACATACAGTAAAATTTAACAGCATTATCACAATTACTACACAGTCTCAATATGTGACACTGGTATTTAAAAAAAAATCTAGATTACATCTGATGCCGGAGGGAAAACACAATCTTCACCTGAGGTTCCCTGCTGAATTCAACAAACTGGTGGAAGACTTTCTGGATGAGTGACTGATTCTTTAACACGCTGAAAGAACCGATCATTCATTCTGTGGGTAGGTGGAGGAGAACCAGGATGACTACTACTTCATCACACATCATCAAGTTTGAAGCTTTTACTTTCTTTACTCTCACGAGGCTCAATCACAAGTGGGGTGATCTTTGCATTCATTTCCACTTGGAACATTCACTTTCATGTTCCTTTTGAATGTAAATTTAAGTTGTAATTTGTAATTTAAGTTGTAATTTGTAATTTTTATTTTTATTATTTTTTTATTATTATATTTTTTTTCCCTCAATTTCCATTTGTAACATTCACTGTATGTTAATTTTGAATAAAATGTGTATGATGACAGTGACAACAAGGTAAATATACTGTTCAATATACGTAAATATACTGTTCAAAATACCCTGTTCGAAATAAGCCACATGTTCAGCACATTGAGAAGAAACTGAAATTTGTTTTTTATTTTAGAAATAAGTCTTGCTTTTCTTTTGAGACTAAAAGGAGACTTTTATGCCTGTGGTGGACTATGGTGATCTTTTATATAAGCATGCATCCTCTCAATGCCTTCGTTCAATTGCCACTTATTGAGCCTTGAGATTCATTACAAATTGTAAAGCCCTCATTCACCATTGTGATTTGTATTCCCGGGTAGGTTGACCTGCGCTGGCCACTTGTAGACTTAGCCACTGGTATATTTTTTATATTTAAGGCAGTTCTTGTTCTGTAAAGAGACAGTCATTCAGTAAATAACTCATTCAAATATTTGACAGTAGACAAGCTGTTCTTGTTATTTACTGGTTGTAAAAGATTCAATCAACATTTTAAGCAAAATTACCTTACCTTTTATGAGTTTGTGTTTTCATAAACTATAACATCTTTGAAAGTAATATCTATAGGGTGAGCTATTATATTTGTAATGAAAACTTCCATTCTTTACTCCCTTTGAAGTGACACAGCATCGATTGCTTTTTGATCGATTGCTTTGGTCTCCCATCTTTCTCGCAGCAACACGAACCAGGAAGTGACTGGGTTTCTGTTTACAGGCGCGAGGCACGGGTTAAAATGCTCAACAGTCACTAGTGTTCATACTTATAGCTTTTATATAGCTATATATAGCTTATAGCAATTAAACAGGATGGATGCAACAGAAAACGGAGCGGCACTTGATGCCATTACAGTGCACAATTTCTCGGAGAAGATTTTGGAGCAAGTAATGCACTTTCATGTCATGAAGCTTAGCGGCGGCTTCTTCCTTTGGGTCGGCGCGACTCCAGTGTTGTCTAATTTGGCAGTCTCAATGAGTAGCAAATATGTAAGTAAACCAAAACAAGTAAGTAGATCGAGGTGTTTGAATGTTTTAGACCCAACACCATCAGCAGGCTAACACTGGTTCTCAAACGGGGTTGTTAGTGGAGGGAAAAGGGGGAAATACTTCCAGGGGGCCCAAAGGGGTACCGTGGGGTCCCCAGCAAAATCAGGATTAGTCCAAGTTCACTGTTCTTTCATTAGCTAAGAGTTATTACCAGGAGGGAATGTTTTAGGATAACTTTAGGATAAATCTGAGGTTTCAGTTTCTCCTAAGATTATCTCCCCACCAACAGTAGAAACGGACAACACAATTATCCACAATAGGGGTCCTTGGGAGAAAATCTTATAAAATGAGGGTCATGGTCTAATGCCCTTGAAAAAGTTTGCAAACCCCAACTGAAGTAGATGTGAAAAGTTTAACTACTTGTCATTATTTTGGTTGTCAAAACTAATGATTCATTCCCTTGCTAAGGGACTAACAGCTGCTCATTGTTTTTGTGTTTGCAGGATTCAATGCCGGTGTCAACATTAGTCATGGGGGACCCATCAAACACGGCTCCAAATTCGTTGGCACAGAGATTGGGTAATGTTGCATGGCATTGTATGTGCTTATGGCCCCTAATGTAGCAAACTATAACAAGTCGTTAAAAGGCTGAGTCATTCAAGTTGCCAAATGGTGCCTTCAATACACAAATGTCTTTAGTGGATATTGCCCTAGAATACAATGGGAGACAGAAAGTAATTATCTTGAGTCTTCAACTTCCCAGACTGAATGGCTTGGTTTGATTTGGATTGATATAGATAACCCTGGCAGTACACTTTCACAAAACACTTCAGTATTTTGTCTAGCAGAATTTGCTTGTAAACTTTTATGGTGAAATAATTCTGCTTGTGTCTGGTTTGCAGCTAAGAAGACAAAGAAACAAGTATTTGTGAGTTATAATCTTCCAATGACTGACTCCAACATCTCACTCCTGGTGGAGAACAGGATCAAAAAGGAGCTGGAGCTTCACCCTGAACACTTTTTTTAACACTCTCCTGCTTTATTGTGTGAGGACGATGTGGCTGGTCCCGCTCCTATTCTGTTGTCACTTGATTGGACTAACACGTCAAGAAAGTTAAGGACATTTCAAACATACATAGTCTTGTTGTGTAATCATACTCCAACCCAATAAACACAAATGGTCACATCAAGTGTTCATTTATTGACATAATAAATTAAGTGGTTTATTATCAAAACATGTAGGCCTATGGCTTTTTGTACAAATGCATCGTATTAAAAAAATAACACTTCGAAAACAAGGTTAGTGGTTGAGTATTTTTTTTTCCTTGTTGAAAACAACTATCAAACCATACAAGGTGTTCTAAAAATGTGCCATGTACTAAACGCGTTGTGATGAAAAAAAATATGGAGAATGTCTACATGGACTTCTGGGTCCAGATATTATTGGACAGAAATTGGCTCATGAAATGGTTTCTATTCGATGTGCTAGATTTTTTTTAACATTTTTTTTTTTTTAAGAAAGTAGATAATCAGTACATTATCAATGAATGGCACATAGATGCATACCTTACATTGTTATTCAGTCCTAAGGGATACATACAGAATAAAGTGGTCTTGTACAAATGTATACTCATCACATCTAGGCCAGTTCTATGCAGACTGAGCTGCTCTATTCTAATCTTCACAAATGTTTATTTCAAAACGTCTAGAAATATTGTGCTTCCTGGCATGGCCAACCAATATTTTGTCAGGCTACAGTTACACATCCTAGGAACAGGATTACAACCAATAACATTACCACGGCACAGAGAACAAGGAGTGAGAGCTGGAGTGGAATATTAGTTAAGTTAAGGAGGTATTTCAAGCAACAAAATGCCCTTGGCAGCATGACAAAATAAATACTGGTTTTCTTAAATTACATTTTATCTTCTGTTTTGTAAAAGAACAGAACCATCATGATAAAGCCTTTTAAATGCTGAGATGCGTCATAAGACATAGTAAACTGGTCACTCTAATGTCCATTCAACTCTCAGATTCATTTAGTCTCCACAGACTACCCATGCAGTTTGCCAAGGTCTCCGGCTATTCATCACATCAGACAGCCATCATACACCCAAACAGCATTAATGCTCACATTTGTATTTTAAAAAGAAAGTTTTTTTTCAGGTCAGCTTTACACTGACCTCACTTCTGAGAATAAAGTGCCAAATTTGGACTTCTAGAATTGGGACCACAAAGAAGAAGAAGAGAGAAACATGTAAATTCACTTGTGCCCTTTCATGCAAAAGAGTGGTAGTGGTCTAGCCAATCCCTGGATCTCCAACGTGTTGGCTGAAAATCACAAACACTTGATTGTGTCGTTGACATTTAGTGCAAAAAAATTGAAGATGCAGTGAAATCCCTCTCTCAACATGTCAAACTACCAACAGAAAACTCAGCACACATTATTGAAAGCTAGTCTGCTTCTACTTTCTTTGCCAACTTGTCTGCTTTGCCTGCAAATCACTATGAAAAAGTGGTTACAACTAGTACAGTGAAAGCAATCCACTTTAACACGGCTCAAAACTTTCATTTTATATTGATAACACACACTGACTTGAGAGAAACTCAGTCTAGTACCAGATTTCTTGGTAGATCCTGAATGAACTGAATCATAGTCACTACAAACTACACTAATCTGTTACTATTATCAACATCTCACCCTCCATAACAAGTGTCCATCCAGGTCATTTGAGCAATTCTGTGTTTTTTTTGGTTTTGTCGAAAAAGGATCCAGTGAGTTTTTCACAGAATCAATGACCCAGTACCACCCAGTCGCTTAATGCTTGACCGATTAATAGCGCAGTAGGAGACTATTGCTATGACGCTCGCACCCCATTGGCTACAGCACAGTTGCTGAGCACCTCCCCTCCAGTCGCCAGGGCGTATGAAGCGGGTACCGCTGCCAGAGCGGTGGCTGCTGCCACTGTGGCGCCCCCAGTAGCTGAGAGGTGTAGTGGTGTGTCATGGACGCGGGAGTAGTCCCTGTCTGTCTTGGTGAGAAGGAGGTGCTGCTCTCCGGGGTGGAGCAGGGTCTGACGGGTGAAGGTCTCTCCGTCCGCCAGACTCTCGGGCAGGGGCTGGCCCCGCGGCTCAGGCAGCAGCAGCAGACAGATGATGCACAGCAGGGTGCAGCAGGCGAAGATCACATGATGCAAGAAGTAGCCCTTCTGGTTGTGGAGTTCCATGATGGGTGCAGTGAGCATGCCGAAGCCAGCGCTAGCCAGCACCAAACCCAACCCCCCACCCCTGCACAGAAAGAGAGAGAGAGAGGGGAGAGGAGGAGGAGGATGGAGATATCAGAGGGAAATAGCAAGAACATAGTAAGTGCATTATCACCAAAAGAGGATCTGACATAATTTAAACAAGCAGAAGCCCTTATGGTCAACTAGCAGTGTACTCCCTTGTCTGTCTGAATTGCACCACAAGGTGGCGCCAGTAGGCAACTCTAGAACCAGAACTCTAGCCGGTGCACTTTTCTTCCTTGCTCTATTCAACAGTGATGTTCATCAAGTCATGAGGGCCCCATGCTTCATGGTTCATGTGGTTTTTGCACATCCAGCTCACCTGATGACAGTAGGGGTGATCTCAGCGCAAAAGAATATGCTGAGGGTGCTGACGGCGTGAGACGAGAACATGCCAATGATGGAGAAGGCCACAGAGAATTTCCTGTTGAGAGTGTCTTGTAGGACTATACACACACACACAAGCACAGCAAAACATCAGCATACCAATATCACACAGCATGTTTTTACGATTTAACTGAATCATATAATCCAATAATTCCTTGACATATCATAAGACTATAACAACACTAAGCAATCATTTATGGCCGTGACAGATAACTCTCATTCCTCCCCCATCCTCCAACTGTACCTATGTCATGGCGAAGGCTGTACTTCCCAATCACTGGATTCCATTAGCGAGCATTGGGGGAAGAGAAGAGAAGGGAACATGACATTAGAGACTATACAAGGTAGCTCAAGGCAGAAACAAACGAGCACGAGGGCAGCCTTTACGAGAACTTTACCAGTGAAGCCTGAAATAATGCCACATACAGCAGATGTAGGTCAGAAAAGGATCCTATATAGATCCTATATAGAGAGAAAGTTGAACTGCAATCTGTTTTAATGATACATGGATAAATACATATATGAGGACAACATGCAGGGTTTGTGAGCGCAACTAGGTTTTGCGGTTGCATTTCGACTCAACTGCACTGTTCGTCCAAGACCATTTCGAAGTCCTGAATATATTTTTTGTGTCCTTGTTTTACTCACAGTTGGGCAAACCCAGCTGTAGTAGCGATGCCAGCGCAGTGATGATCATGAAGGTGAGCAGCCCTCCGCGGCGACCCATCAACCCCACCGCGGGGCACAGTGCCAGGCAGGTTGCCACGGCAATGCCGGCCATGGTGTAATAGTCCGTGTGGCACATAGCAGTCGGCTGGGCCTCGGGGTCCATCAGACTGCGGGCAAAGCAGTGGTGGATCCCATAACCCGTCAATCTGTGCAAACAACACAAACAAAACACAATGACCAAGGGCACAGACCGTGGCATCTGGGATGTGCGTCATACACGGGATGAGGGATGTACACTAGAGATAAGCCTGCCTTCATTTCTCTCCCGGGAGACGAGCTCATGTGTAATTCATGTTCTCTTAACACAGCGGATGTTGGTTTTTGATTAGCAAGCGGAGGGTAAACCCATAAACGCAACGCACTTACGAGTTCACACATAGCACCACGATGTTTTTCCACAGGTTCCTAGTGCTCATCATCTTGACAATGCAGGTCCTCTGGGGTTTCTTGTGCAGCTCCTGCTCCAGCTCTGATAAGAAACATGAAACGCACACCTTGAGACCTTTGCTTTCAGGAGGAAATGAGAGGACAGGCACCCGCGGGACCTTCACACCTCCTGTACAGAGACGAGAATGTGCTACGGGACCTTTAGTCAAGCATAGGAGGTCCCTTTGCTTGCCCCTCACTGAGTGTCTATCAAAGCCTCACGCATCAGTTACAAGTGTATTCATCCTGGACCGCTGTGACAGGCAGAAACAATGCCTCATATATCAAAGCAAGGGAGGTTGAAGGGTTGGAGGCACCCGACACATATAAGTGAAGTACAACACAATTCAGTCGTGCCTTTAAAGACTACAGAGACTTTTAGGGGTTTTGAAGTCTCACTGTATTGATCTTCCAGGGAGAAATTGCTCATGAGTTTTGTAATGGAGCATGTCCGATTGCAAACATATTTCATCATATGAACCAGTCATACTGAGTATGGGTATGTGAGTGTGTTCATTGCACGTGCATTTCATCATGCAACACGATGAGGCCTACACCTGCAACATGAACAGCAGATTATCACGATGGGCATTAATAAAGTGGACAAAGCAGCAGAACATATGAATTAATAGTGTAATCATCTTATAGGGTGTTCAAAAACTGAATGAATGGTTGCTCAGCCATCCTGTTCAATGTCTCCTTACCTGTGAGAACCCCACTGGGCTCGGTTATCATGTCAACCTGGTTCTTCTTGGCGATGCGCAGCATCATGGCTTTGGACCGCCTATAGTGCTGGGTGGCCAGCAACCAGCGCAACGACTCTGGAAAAATCCTGGAGAGAGATGGAGACAGGGAAGGACATGAGAGGAGAGAACAGACAAAGAACCCAGAAGAAGAATGAGAACAGAATATGTTGAGAGAGCAAGATGGAAAAACAAGACAGAAAGGGGAAAGAAAAAAGACAATAGAAGAAAGACAGTATTGTTTGTTGGTCTAAACAGTGTGCTGGGTACTGTGCACTACTGTGTAGTACAAGTGTGTACTGTACAAGCCGTTGCCTGGCTCTGATAGCGAAGAATCCCCCCCCCCACGGTGGATTCCCTCAGCGGGTGGAACTTACCAGACGTACGGCAGCATCAGAACGAAAGGGCTGATTATAACAATCTGGAGGACCTGCCAATCATCCCGGTCTGGCCAACTGCGGCACAGAGCCGCCACCCCTGGCATCAATAGCTGCCCGCCCACCATCAGAAAACTGGCTACCATAGTCATGGAGAAACGCCAGACTGGCAAACAAAGCTCGATCCCTAAAAAAGAGAGACAGAGGGAGAGAGAGAGAGACAGAAGGAGAGATGAATGTTGCACAGAAAAATACAGGCTCTTCTACTGTGGGTCCAAATGTTCAGCCTAAACTGAAGATTGAAGACAAGTATATTATATGTATTTGTGCGTGTGGTGTGTGTGCGTGGTGTGCGTGTGTGTGTGTCTGGAAGCATGTGAGGTTTGTTTAATAGCCGCAACCAATATTGAATTTCCTCCATAAATTATGGAGACTCTCCCTGAACATTCCCCTGAGAAGGCACTGGTTAAACACCAGACCTCATATGACCTTATTGGCTACTTGTCAGGCCTTTCTAAAGGGTTCAGCTGGTCCGTGATCATAATTTCACTGTAGCCCTCCCTGTAACCCCACTGTTCGCGTCTCCTCCCCTACTGCCTGTAACATGGTACAGTCCAGATGGCCTGGTCCAGATGGCAAGGTCCTCTTGAAGGTGACCAAGGGGGGAAGTGGGAGGGGTGCAGGGCTCATATACTGTCTCTTCTTATTGCAGAGACGAGAGAGAGAGAGAGAGAGAGAGAGAGAGAGAGAGAGAGAGAGAGAGAGAGAGAGAGAGAGAGAGAGAGAGAGAGAGAGAAGGAGCAGGATGGAGATATCAGAGGGAAATAAAAGAAAGTAACGAGAGGGGCAGAATACAAATGAGACTCCCCTCGTGAGGAAACGAAAACACCCTCCATTCATCAGTGGAATCGCTGGAGGAATGATAATAAAGCTACTAGAAAGAAAGAAAGAAAGAGGGAGAGAGACATAGAAAAGGACAGAGGTAAAAAGAAAGAGAGAGAGAGAATGAAAGAAAGAAAGAGAAAAAGAAAGAGAGAATGAAAGAAAGAGAAAAAGATGAGATACAGCTAGCTAAATAGCAAGGGTGCAGCAGTGAGCAGAATGAATCATGTTAGTGAAGACAGGGGAATGAAAAGGAGAAATGGAAGGTATTACTGGAAATCCCTTCCCTGTCTACTCTCTTCACCTCCTCTCCTCCAGCCTGTCCCAGATGTACCGCGCTGGAGAGTTAGTTAACGTCTCAAAAACCCTCCCTGAAGGAACCACAACGGAGGAAGGAAATTAAACTGACCCCCAGAGTGGCTCATGGATAAGCTCCCTTTCTATTATCTCCCCTCTGTCTGTCTTCACGCATTGTGAGAGTGAGAGAGAGAGAGACACAGAGAGACAGAGAGAGAGACAGAGAGACAGATAGACACTGACTGTGTATCTGTTTTACCAGATAACACAACGTTGAACCTCCTGTCCTCCTGTTGTACTCCTGTCCCAAGCAGTCAATAGGCATGAATCAGGCAGATTCAGTAGAAGGCCATTGCCACCCACACACACAATATTACTGTAACTCAACTTGCTCAGTCGTCTTTCATCTCTTAAGAAACAGGAATCATTTTGAGTCATAAAACATCATATTGAGTTTTCTTCTTCTTCTTTCTCTAATTTCATGATCTCATATTCAGGAGAGTTAAAAGACAATAGCTTATATGTGGTTCTAGTCTCATTTCAGTGTTAAAAAGAGCCAAAATTAAAAGGTATAAATATGAGATCTCTTTCCTGTGGGTATTCCTAATCCAACCTAGACAAACAGAACCACTCCCAAAATCTCTGGGGGGGGGGGGCTGATCTCTCCAATTCCACTGGGATATCCGCATCCACTACACACACACACACACACACACACACGCAAGGACATTTTGTTCCAGCAGAGTGGGAGAATGGCTTTTCTTGTGTTGATTATCTCACTGTGGCCCCCCCCTCCACCCCTCCTGCCCATTCTCTCTCCTGCATCATCAGGGCTGAAGTGGCTCTCCCCTCTGTAAGCCACCATCCCCCACCTCTACCCCCATGCCCCTGTACCACCTCCTCCTCCTCCTCCTCCTCCTCCTCCTCCTTCTCCTCCTTCTCCTCCTCCTCCTTTCATCAAGCAGCTTCTTAGAGCTGCAAGTGAACAGTTGCAGAGGGTGGGAAACACAAGAAAAGCAGGCAGGGAAAAGAAAAAAAGATGGCGAGAAGGGTGTGATCTAATGGCCAAACCAATCTGTCATAACAAAAGGCTGCCCCCACTCCTCACACACACACACACACACACACACACACTGCTGCGTCCCTGGCTAACCTTGCCCGGGGCGCAAGAGTGGGGAGGGACAATTGGCTTACTAACAGCATGGGTTCAGAATGAGAGCTGCAATGTGTGTGTGTGTGTATCTGTGTGTGTGTGTGTGTGTGTGTGCGCGCGCATATGTGTAGGAGATGTAGAAGGAGGCGGGGTGACGGGAGCAGCGGTGAGAGCTGATATGCACCTCGGTGTTGGAGACAGAGAGGGATGACTACATAGGTAGGTGGAGATGGGAAACAGATAGAGGCCTTGGGGAGGGCACAGGATGACGGTCAGTGCGTTCCCCCAGCTGAGTCAGCATTAGCCATCCCCCCCACTTCATAACAACACACACACACACACACACACACACACACACACACACACATACCGCATGTCTCTGTCATGACCTAACAGTCTCTGAGAAGGAGAGGAAATGGGAGGAGGCAAAGATATTAACCCTGTATTATTGGTGGCAAACCAGCTGAAGGCTCATTCCTGTGGGCTCTTGCGAACCTCGGGACTCCAGCTACCAAGAACAAGACTCATCAAACACTCTCTCTCTCTCCCAAGCAACACTTGTATGAACCCAACACGATAACACATCATTTTCAAGAAGAGCGTGGATAACGAACAGGCGTGATAGCAAGATGGGATTATAGGAAAACCTTGTAACTCCAAGTTTGGTGATATTTAGGTGAAGGAGAACACGCTGCTCTTTGGGTTGAGAAAATTCTGCCACTCTTGGTCTCATGAAACCCTTTTAAACACCCACTAGATGAACTCAAAACTGCATGGTGGTCAAGCTGAAAACAAGGCTGTTTGATGAAGTGCTCAAATGAGAAGGAAACAAGATGAGGAGGGGCGAGCGCTACCCCGGCCGACTCTAAATTAGAAACTAATAAACCCATGCAAAATTGGTGCAATAAGCAAATATCCACAACACACACACAAACACATTTACATTAGCAGAGCAAACTAGCGCTGGTTCCCGGCACTTCCAGTTTATTATACAATGTGTGCTGCGGTGAGATAACAGGACGATGAGAGATTTTAAATGAGCCTCGGAAAAAAAAAAAAATGAGCAAGTGAGTCTGCAAGTGCCAGTAGGGACAGAAGGGGAGTGAGAGATAGTGAAGGAGGTGGGATGAATGAGGCGGGGGAGAAGTTGAGAGAAGAATGGAGTGAAGAGGGAAAGGGGTCAGGGAGCTGTTCGCTTCTGAAAGAGAAATTCAGGGAGCGGAGAGGGTGGAGGGAAAAGGAACGAGAGAAAGAGAACAAACAAGGCAGATAGAAAACACACACACACACACACACACAATCATCCAAAAATATGTTTGCATGCTGCTTTATGATTTTGGTCTGCCTGTGCCACTGAAAATTCCCAATTCTCCCTACCCAAACTCGCTCCCACCAGAGCGTATTACCACACAGCAGCCGATCCAGACTCCACAACAACATGCCTCTGTTCCTTATTAACATTAGTCCTTTTGTGTCTGTCCTATGGGGTGTGGAAAAGAGATGCTACTTCTTCCTGGCAAACAATAAAGAGAGGAACAGGGCAATAACATATTTCATATTCACTCTGCACTCTGCATCGTTTCGGTTCGGCAGAATAAACAGCACAGTAAATCACAGATCTTTGATGGTGTGCGGACTGGAAGCTTTGAACATGTTCCTGTTCCTACAGCGTGCCTACTATTTACCATTTTTCATACAGTTAATAGGATGCCATTTATTATCTGCTGTCATACCTGTCGCGGTTTGAATTCACTTCTAAGTGTGTCAGCAAGCTGACGATGGCATCCTACTGTATGCATCTACTCTACCGGTTTGAGCTGGCCAAGTACTCGTTTGGCAAGGCGGTAAAAGGAGGCCAAACGCCAGTACTCAGAGAAGCTGAAAAATCACTCCTCTGTCAACGACTCCTCGTCAGTCTGGAAGTGCCTACAGGAGATGACCAACTACAAACCCAAACCCCCAATGACAATGGAACAGCCCCCCCCCACACCAGACCCATCAACACCCCACTTCACACCTCTGGACCTAACAGAGGACCTAATAACAAACTACTCAAGAGACAGAACCCCCAAGGCAGCTGGGCCGGGTAAATGGCTGCATTTATATAGCGCTTTACAATATATGCCTGTCATTCACCCACTCACACACACACACACACACTCACACACCGATGGCAGGTGCTGGCCTGACCATCGGGAGCAATTTGGGGTTCCACTTCGACATGTGGCCAGGAGGAGCTGGGGATCGAACTGCCAACCTTGTAATCAGTGGATAACCTGCTCTACCACTGATCCACAGCCGCCCACACTGTATCTCCCTCCACACTGAAACACTGTGGATCAGCTGTCTCCAGTCCTCACAGACATCTTCAACCATTCACTGGCAGTATGCAGAGTTCCTGCGTGCTTCAAGGCATCCACCATCATCCCTGTCCCCAAAAAGCCAAGGATCACAATTACTACAGACTACTCAATGACTACAGACCTGTCACCCTGACCTCTGTGGTCATGAAGACCTTTGAGCGCCTTGTGCTTTCACACCTCAAATCCATCACAGACCCCCCCCTCCTGGACCCGCTGCAGTTCACCTACAGAGCCAACAGATCTGTGGTCAGGGGGCTTTGTTTGTGAGCCCCACAGCCATGGGGAAGAAGCTGTTCAAGTGCCGGGAGGTTTTGGTCTTGACAGACCGCAGCCAGAAGTTCAAAAAGGCAATGACCAGGGTGAGAAGGGTCAGCCATGATCCTTCCAGCCCGATCCTAGAGGCATCGAGGGAAGGCAAGTCTCACACTCCCGGACCACCAGCACTGCTCTCCTCCCTCTACACCAACAGCTGCACTTCCAGTCACCAGTCCGTCAAGCTCCTGAAGTTTGCAGACGATACAACCCTCATTGGATTCATTTCTGATGGGGATGAGTCTGCCTGCCGCCGGGAGGCTGATCGGCTGACTTCCTGGTGCAGCCTTAACCACCTAGAGCTGAAGACTCTAAAGACTGTAGAGATGGTAGTGGACTTCAGGAGGAGCCCACCCCCACCCCTCACCCTGTGTGGCTCCCCTGTCAGCACTCTGGAGTCATTCAGATTCCTGGGCACCACCATAACCTCAAGTGGCAGCAGAACATCAGCTCCATCACCAAGAAGGCCCAGCAGAGCATGTACTTCCTGCGGCAGCTGAAAAAGTTCAACCTGCCACAGATAATGATGATTTTACACGGCCGTCATTGAAGTCCATCCTCACCACATCTATCACCGTCTGGTTTGCTGCTGCCACTGCCAGGGACAAAGCCTGACTGCAGCGTATCATGCGGTCAGCAGAAAAGGTGATATGCTGTGACCTGCCACCGCTTCAGGTCCTGTACGCCTCTAGGATCAGGAAGTGGGCTGGAAGGATCATGGCTGACTCTTATCTCCCTGGTCATTGCCTTTTCGAACTTCTGGCTGTCAAGACCAAAACCTGAACAGCCAGCTTGAACAGCTTATTTCCCATGCTGGGGCTCACAAACAAAGCCCCCTGACCACCGACACCACCCCCCCAGACACACACACACTTAATTATTTCTTTCTTTCATTGTATGTATATATTGTTTGACTGTTTGAGTTTCTTTATTTGATTGCTCTGCCTGTCTGTTTTTTAATGCACCAACGTCACCGAGTCAAATTCTATGCACACTCCCTCAACTCACACAAACACCTTGTAGTTTGCACATCAAAAGCACAAGCACAAAGTGGAGTGCAACATAGGGGGAAAAAAGGATCCCATTACTGGTACGTTTTGCTTTGCAAACAGACTAAGTGCAATAAATAAAAGGAGGCAGACGTGTCAGCCATGCTGAGCCAACTGTGTAACTGATGAGAGAGAGAGTGAGGCAAGGTCAGCTGGTCTTAAAGTGGAGGGAACTGCAAAATGCTGATACAGTGACTAAATGTGATCAAGTGAAAAAAGTGCAAGCCAAAGAGTTTCTACCAAGTACCATGGGGGCAATCGTAATTTAAAAAGAAAAGCCTTCAGCCTCCCATCAGATACAGTCTGGTAAAAAATACACACAAAATATGACTCAGGCTCAAAGCCCGAAACAAGAGCATCCATTAGAAACTCGATAAGGACACTGTATCTTTCAGCCTCAATATTTTTTAAGTTGTATGAATTTAGTTTCATCTGTACCTTGTTATTTGCTGCTGCAACTGGTAAATTCCCCCTCAGGGATCAATAAAATACATTGTAATCTAAAGGCAGAATCCCTTTATGACTCCCACCACTCTTACAGCACAAAATGCTACATTATGTGTACCGTCTGCCGTGGCATAAGCCGGAGATGAAACTAAATTCATGGAATGTTTCACCAGAGGGCTCAGAGGCGTCCATTTTGTTTGTTTGGTTTCAGGAGCCGTACAGCAGATTTATTAGGAACTCCTGGCGATGGGGACAAAACCGGCCCCTCCACTCAACCTGCCCTTGTCCAACGCATAATGTATGACTAATCTCTTTCTGGCCTGCTGAAAGAGAGGAGGCCTAAAGAGGGTGAGTGAGGCGGGGGTGTGGGGGCAGGGAGATGGGACAGGGGGTAGCGTTAGGGGGAGTACACGCCATTATGCCAGGCATAGGTACGAAAAAAGAAACATGAAACTGGAAATGGTATATGCCAACAGCCGGTTTGGTGTCATTTTAAAAACACCTTGGCCAATCGGCGCCTCAGTCATCACCGATTAGATTAGACAACACAATGGCAGGATGAGGCAGGACACACCAGCCACAGAGCTGAGGTTGTGACAACAAAAGAACAGGGAGCGCAACAATAATGGCAGCAACAACAGTGGCACAGAGAGAGGAACTCCTAGGGCCAGAGAGGACGGAGATGGAGGGGGGAGGAGGAGGAGGGATGGGGAGGGGTTGTAGAGAGTTACAGAGCAGAATACAAAGTTAAAAAAAACAAGGAAAAAAATGGATGTGTCAAATGGAGAATGGAGGGGGGAAAAAGGTGTGAGACAGCGGGATGGGGCAGTGGTTGGGCAGTAGTTCAGGGCCTTCACCAGGGAGGTGTCTACTTACTGAGCACGTAGAGGGAGAGAGTGAGACCCGCCAAGCAGAAGCCTTCAAAGAAGCGCAAAGTGCTGAACATGGTAACGTTGATGGAGAAGGCAACTGTCAGACCAAACACCAGCATGAACAGCACCGAGAGGATCAACACTGGGTGACGACCGAACCTGAGAGAGAGAGAGAGCGAGAGGGAGAGAGATACAAGGAGTACAATGTTAGAAACTGTGACCGACAAAGAACAGAAGAACCTTTTGCTGTGTATTTGGGTGGAAGAGACCCTTCCAGTCATTGTTTCCCTCAGAGACTCTGGACTTTCTGGCTCAGGGGGTCAGTAGGTCACTGGGTCAGGTCAGGGCCGAGGCCTCACTGGCCTGCACATTTCTTTACATCGTTTCCAAGGCAACAGATCCCAAACACAATGCAGTGGTTCTTTCCCACGAGGCAGCTCAGGTGGCTCAAGGGATGCCGGCATGAGAGAAATGAATTAAAGCAGACAAATGGTGTGCCTAAAACTACCACATGTAGGCCCAAAGCGGAAGTGGAGGAAGCAGCGTACCAGTCAGCCATGACACCCATCACTAGGTAGCCAAATATGGAGCCCACCAACAAAGAGAACTTGGCAATGTGCACCTTCCAGGCCGAGTCACAAACCAGGTTCCACTGTAAGAGAAATATGTAGAGAGAGAGAGAGAGAGATTAACAAGAAGAGACACAACCACCTTCATCATCAGAGGGAAAAAGTGTGAAATAAAAGAGAGTATATTCACCCACAACAACTCTGAGATTAAATGATAAAATGGGATTAAACATGCGTTAGTTAGCACTCCAATTTCTGGTAAATCTAAAGAAAAACATGGGCATCTCATGTGAAGCCTGTCAAACTCTTTCACTCTCACGCTCTTTTGATAATTCATGAAGGTTGATTTGCAGCTTGAATGTGCAAACACATTAGGATTGCTTGTGAAATATTCAAACATGCATCTTAAGGGAAAAAAGAAAAAAAAACAGAGAGAGAGAGAGATCGTGGGTGCATGTCTATAATAACAAAAATCAATGGTTTCCACTCTTTCCTCTAAGCCCATGGGTCAGTGCACACAGTGCTGCAGTTCATTTAAAACAGCTCTGAGCATCTGTAACCCAACATAGTAACTGGTTAGGTTTGTCAACGTGCGTGTGTGTGTGCACGTCTGCGTAATATCTACAAGAATCCAGCTATGCCAACTCAGCGGTCTGTGAAATAGCTTTGCTGTTTAACAGTGATTTATAGTATACCCCACTGAGCCCCCAACTGTGTACAAGAGCATAGACGGAGAGAGAGAAACAGCAGAGAGAGATGAATGGTTATGGCTGATCATTTTGGTGGTGAAATGGCCAAGGATGTGTGGGATAAAGGGACACGGTCAATAACAGGTTCACCATCTATGAGCTGATAGAAACAGCATTATCTGAGAAAACCCATATCTGGCATGGTACAGGACAATGCACACACAGAAAACACACAGAGGACAGCATAGCTCTAGTCACCAGCTGCAGTCTTCTACCATAACACACAGCACACACATACAGTGTCATAATGAGGTCAATGGGTAATTGATTATCAACTGTGTTTGTGCTTGGGTTTGGGCTTGAAATGAGATGAAACAGTAGGGTGGTAATGATGAGGAGGAGGAGGATGAGGATTGTGAACACGGCTTTCTTTTTTATCAGCGAGATGCACTGTGGGCCTATGGTGCACACTCGTTACCTTGGTAACCACATTCTGACTAAGTCCCGTCTGCAGCTCCAGCCTCCACTCCTTGCAGGCGCACAGCATGTCGCTGCTGTCGCCGTATCCCTCTCCGGTGCCATTGCCTTTGAGGTGAAGCGCGGGCGCACCGCCGGTAACGGTCACCGGTGGGGATGCCACGGTCCAGTTACTCTCGTTCACATTGGGCTGCACACATGTGCCATTGGGTTGCGCCAATAAGAAATAATCCGAAAACTGGCTAAACCCGATGAATAACGCCGGTATCCACGTCAGAACCACAAGCTGCTTCTGATGTTTTCCGAACCCCCCGAGAGACGGCAGGACCGAGCCGTCAATGTGCGGTAGCAGCCTGGGTGCTGGGTGCTCCAGCGGCGTGAAGCCATTCTCGGGCGTGTGGTCCTGCGCCTCCGGCCGGCCGGCTGCCATCACGGCCCGGCCACAAAGAGAGGAGATGGGCGCAGCAGCGGGTTTAGCAAAGCCCCCGCTCTGTTGCCGTCCGTCCAATCTGCGTAAAACCCTTTGACACAAAGGAATCCCACAGCGCAGTCAAATCCTATGTGCAGCCAACAAAGCCGTGCCAAATAGGGGTCCCCGGTCCGTGCAGTGTGCAGACGCACCAAATCACCGTGCGGTCGCCCTCATGGCGAGGAGCTCGAACCGACCGAGCAGGGGTTGTCCAAGTAACGGGGCTCCGTCAGGAGAGGGTTGCTGCGAAGCTCCCTAAGAGGTGTGGACTCGGATAGGCAGGCATGCTCACCAGCATGGTCTTTGTATTCCATGTGCAAAAGTCCTATTGCAGGATCCATCCATATGGGAACAAGGCTAGGCCTGCAAGCAATAGGTAGGTAAAATATGGGCTATCAAAGGAGCAACCTCCAGACCGGGATCTGCTAAACATGAGTTATCCCTTCACCCATGTGCGCCACAGGTATTATACCTGTCCAAACTGTGACCTCTCGGATGCAAAGTGCTCATCAATCAATCAATCCCATAAACCAAGCAGTTCCTTAAGTCCATGGTCTTCCAGTTCCCAGTCATCGCCCATCCATTTGGGATAGTTCTTCCATTGAGCAACGCGATCGAGCACGGTGAAATGCTGCTTGGTTTGTCGCCGGCTATTCAATGGGATACTGTGCCAAAGATAGGCTTGAAGCGGAGGCTGGAGGGACACCAAACCCCGCCCTCCCTCGGTCGTGCTATGCGCTGGGATTGGAGCCTTCAAAGGGCGACTGCACCACTGACGGGCATCTGCAGGCAACAATGATCCCCTTTGTGCAGCCTCTGCCCTCTCGAAGAAAAATCATATAAAGAAATACTTAACACTTCACGTTTTCCATCGGTTAGAGCAGATGTAGGCTAGAGACTGACTGTCGAAATTGTTGAATTGCTTCTTATAGCGATTTGTGTCAGTGAAGACTGTTTTGCATCACATCAGATTTTCATTACCACAATAAAAAAATAGGCCGATAATTAGTTACCGGAGACAAAAGGTGGACGTCAATGTATTTTTTGTGTGTGGGTGCTGCGCAGTCATTGCAACCACTAGGGGGCGTCAAACGATCACAATTTCCGCTCCACTGCATCAATTTGTCTACATTATAATTATCAGCATTCCAACAATACACATACTAGACTGTAGGTTTGTCGCACGGGAAGAACGGTCCCTTCCACGGAGCTGAGAGTGAATTTCTTTTAAGTTTATGCAATCACATGTTAGTGGCGTTAGTGTATTAACCCACCTGAGTCCATGAGTCTGTGACCTTGAAATACAACATTTATGACACAAGAAGCCTCCCAAAAGCACAAAACCCGCAGCACAGGAGGGAGGAGCAAGTTCAAGTTCAAGTTCAAGAGTTTTATTTGTCACATACATATACATGCAGTGAAATGCAAAGTGGCAATGCTCACGGGAATGTGCAAAAGGGCATGGTTACTAAATATTTAACAGTAAAAAAACCAGCATAATATTTACACTGCGAAAGAAATATAAAAATACAATAATTACAGTAGAGCTCTTTTATAAAGAAACACACAATATGTACAATAAGAGCACTTAATAAAATATAAAATATGAAGTGTAAAATATAAAATAAGAGGTAGATGGGGGAAATGTGTAAATGTAATGCGCTGTGAACTATGTGAATTCGTTAACCTAAGTGTGTGTGTGTGTGTGTGTGTGTGTGTGTGTGTGTGTGTGTGTGTATATAAGAGGGGCAGTGTGTAGATCTAGGTGGGGGCCCTGGTGAAATACCAAATACTATCTTTCTGTGAGTGTGTGTGTGTGTGTGCGTGTGTGTATGTGTGTGTGTGTGTGTGTGTGTGTGTGCATGATAGATAGATAGATAGAGATAATAGTTTTGTGTGTATAACTTGACAGTGACATAGGGCTGGTATTCAGGGTGCAGCTAACAATGTGATACAGAGGTGAGAACATGTGCTCAGCTCTCGCTCATCTCTCACACCGATGGCACCTCCTCGCCACACCCCTGTCCTTCTAGACATTCTTATTAAGGGGCTAGAAAGGAGGAGGAGGAGCAGGAGCAGGAGGGGCTGCCAAGAAGGTGAGGAGAAGGTGTCATGTAGTCAACCAGCCACACCCCTATTGTCGCACTCACTCACACACAAAAGACACACACACATTACCATTTACACTTCCTCAAGTGAGTCTTATGTAACAAACTACTATCGACTACTATAGATTTCAAAACTTTTTTCAAAAAATGTTGCCTCATTGTCATCATTGGTAGATTGCTGTATGACACTTCTGTAGCATTTCTAAACATCCATCTGGCTCACAGTGTAAAATGCAGTGTAGAAGCGGGTAGAGGCTGCCAAACTTCTCTGCAATGATTTCATGTATTCTCTGTAATGTCTCAAAATGAATGCGTTAATAATGTATTGATGTTAAAATGCTACACATAGCAGCTTTAATTGTCCAAATAAAGTTTCCTCACGTCTCAGGCAAGCTGCAATGACAGGCCTGGGGTAGAAGAGTTCATCAGATGTATATGAGTGGGTGGGACAGCATCATTTGTCACAATGAGGTCAGTGACTGGTTCAGGTGTCAAATGACATCTCACTGTTTGCCCCTCCCTCCCTCCTACTCCCCCCCCCCCTTCTGCTTCCCCAGTGCTGTCCCTACCCCCAGGAGGCATATCCATGTCACCCTGCTGCACAGGTAGGCTACTGTCACAGGATCAGTGAGCTCTAACAGCCCACTATCTCCCCCGCCTGCTCTCCTGTCCCGATGCCTGAAACCAGACAGCAAGCTACATATTGATACATAACAACTACTGTAGGCCTCTGTAAATACACAGCAAGCAGCTTGCTTGTCATTTCAGCACTAATCGAGGGGACATCAAAGACGACATGAAAGGTACAGGTAGCCATGTTGAAACCGCAGACAGAGAGCCTCACAGTTCTCAGTGTTTCCCAGCACAGTCACCTCCTTGGCCTCTGATGCAAATTGTCTAAGGCAAATGAGACTGCCTTTCACTCTCTCTCTTTCTCATACCCTCACATGAACAAGGTCTCTCTGTCTGTCTGTCTTACCTCTTTCCCTCCACACCTGATCACACAGGTGCAGGCATGGGTGCTCACTCAGCATGTCGTTTGCCTTGAGGGTGCAGAGTAGAGGCACTATGGGAACACATTGTTCTTTGACACTGCACCTTTAATAAAGTATCTATCTATCTATCTATCTATCTATCTATCTATCTATCTATCTATCTATCTATCTATCTATCTATCTATCTATCTATCTATCTATCTATCTATCTATCTATCTATCTATCTATCTATCTATCTATCTATCTATCTATCTATCTATCTTTAAGTGTTTTACTGTCTGTCTGTCTTACCTCTCTCCCTCCACCCCTGATCACACAGGTGCAGGCATGGGTGCTCACTCAGCATGCCATTAGCCTTGAGGGTGCTGAGTAGAGACACTATGGGAACATAAGTATATAACCGGTTGTGCTCTGTTGGCTTTGTGGACTCTTATATCAACATTGCTGTAAAAAGTGTATGCACACAGATATTTGACACGCATTTAGTTTACGTGTTTAAGCTTGTTGCACACAGCGGGTCAGTTATGACTTAGAATAGACGGTCTGCATACTCCTGATTTCTCACGATGGCTTTGAATCATGAGAACTGTTTGTGAGAAGCAGACACACCCCGAACACGACTAATTATCAGCATTTGTTATTATCACCTTTCATCCTTTGGCTTGATGACACACAACTGTCCTTTCACAGACACACACACACACACCACACACACAAGTCATGCCAGCTAAAGAGGGCAAGGACTTGACAAGGACGTGACAAGATAATGACACTAAGAGCAGTAAATAAAATACAATTAAAATACAATTAAAGCTGCAGTATCAAAGAAAATTGAGACGATGCTCTGAGTCAGCAGGGAGATGTGTGTGTGTGTGTGTGTGTGTGTGTGTGTGTGTGTCTGGGTGGGATGTCAGTTGGTAGTAAGATTAATAACTGGTACTCCTCCCTTGATGCCACTCACATGTGGGTGTGGTTGGTATATATTCGCCCAAGGGCTTCCGTCAGCGCACCCGACAGTCAAGTACGGGATGGTCTAGCAGGGCGTAGCCTGCTGTGGAACGGTGAAAGGAGTGATGGGGGATGAGTTCTGCTACGCTACACTGAGCACCTGCTGACACAGAGGGTCTTGGTTAGCAAACTATAAAGCTAAAAAAAAAATGTATTGACTGGAAATATGTATTGTCCATTTTCATTCCCAAAATACACAGACACACACACACACACACATGCATACAAACACACAATACTGATGCTAGGTACAGGTAGTAGGTACAGTACTTGCACACAAACACACATGCTGTGATTTGCCAGGCAAGATTAGATACTCATTAAAACCTGCATGCTGAATCCTGTCTCTGATCATCAGGAATGAGAAAGAGAGATCAGAGAGAGATGGGAACACCAAGCCTCCGCCTCTGAGACACACCCTCACCTCAAAACATAGCCACTCGACGATTAGATGACAGTAACATGACACGATTACTTTCACAGATTTGCTTTTAAGCAGTATGTCAATATATACACAAATCTGTGTCTTATAGTTTTGTCTGAAGCTTTACCTGAGGCGTAGCCGACACACAAAAATATGCAAAAAGTTCAAGTTCAGTAACTCGTCATCGTAAGTGTTACTTGAGGCCTCTGGTCTGAGGGGATCTGCTTTGTACATGTCATGTTACACTCAATTGTGCTGCAAAAGAGGATACAAAGTGTTGCTGTGAAAAGAGCACCAGCACTGGAATGTTGGTTTGGCAAACGGTCGGTATCTGTGTGTGCTTTATTGGTTTGTAGGCGTGTTCTAAAATGTGATTTGCCATAGGCCATAGAATGATGATAAAGGGTGGGACTGATTTGCTTTTTTTCCCCTGTGAAAAATATTTTTTTACATCCATGAATCACTCCCAGTAATCTGATGTTAACTCAGAGCAGAGACAAACTCTATACAAATAAAATGCTGAATTTAGAGCTGGAATCGTCACAACAACCCACAGGTGAAGATTCGTCTGCACCCTGTCATCCACACCAACACAAGCCCGCAATTATGTTTTGGATAATGGAAAACAACTGTCTGCAATAAATCACAAACACCAAACAAACACCATGATCTGCCCTTTTCTCCCTCACTCTCTCATCCCTCTCTCATTTTCACACACACACATACACACTTGTGTTACATTCCTCAACAGCTGCTGAGTTCATGGGATAGCACTGCGGGGTGGTGTAGTGAGTAGGGAGACAGTCATTAAACTGACGGGCCTTGATTCCAGCCTCTGTGTTGGCAAGCATCCACCTGCTGAAGTTTCTTGACGCAAGATACTGAATCCCTTCCAACTCCAAGGTCCTGTGCTCTGAGAATCTTCCTTCAGGGATCAATAAAGTGCCACACTATTACTATTTGTGCTGCTAGACTGTATCAGGCTAAAGTCAAGGAGACAGTCTGTCCCTTTTTATGTGCAGCTTCTGTGCATAGGAATGCTTGTAATATGTAAGACATGACTGGTCTTGACCCAGAAACTACAAAAATAAAGATAAATCTTTGTTGACATCCATTTGTGCACAGTCTGCAAATTATCATTTCTATGGCACGCTATTTACTCAAATCAATGGAAAATGTGGAGAGTGTGAGTGTGTGTGTGTCTCATACTTCACACTTGGGACAATGTCTGTGACGGTGGACAGAGGTAGTTAAATTTTGCAAGAAGGTCACACTTCCTAAGGTTTAAGTGACATACTGTACAGCATGTTCAAAATCTCCTGATTTCAACATTTTCCATAAATGATATGAACAAAACATGACTATTAACACTTTCAATGTACGTTCAACATATGGTGGAATAATATGTGCACACATCCGAATTCAATATCCTTATACCAAGCAGCAATAAATTACATGCCACCATTAATCAATTATGTCTGTTTTCTACAAGTTGAGGTTTCTGTAATTCAAGAAGAGCTGTCAAACTTGTTTTTTCCTCTTTGGCTAGAGGCATAGTGTGTGTGTGTGTGTGTGTGTGTGTGTGTGTGTGTGTGTGTGTGTGTGTGTGTGTGTGTGTGTGTGTGTGTGTGTGTGTGTGAGAGAGAGTGTGTCTTTTCAGTAAGAGCATTTTTTAAATGAAGATTAGCGTGAGGTGGGTATACGGGCCTGTAAAGGCCTGAAAGAAAAAAGTCAACTGAGGTTTCTGCAATTCGAGAAACCTCCTGCTCAATGTTAGCAAGTCCAAAGAGCTGATTGTGGACTACGGGGGGCTGCAGGGAGGGGGGCACGCCCCCATCCACATCGAGGGAATAGCACTGGAGAGGGTCAGCTGCTACAGATTCCTGGGGATTAACCTCAGCGAGGATCTGAGTCATCTGGTCACACCACACAGGTGTGGTCATGAAGGCAGTGAGGCAGCGGCTCCCAGATTATCCTCCGGCGGCTGAGGAGGTTCAGCATGGACTCCAGGATACTCACCAACTTCTACAGGTGTACCATCAAATATCCTGGCTGGCAGCATCACGGCCTGGTACGGCAACTGCACCGCCCTCGACCGTAAAGCTCTGCAGAGGGTGGACAACAGATCAGCACAACGCATCACCAGGACTGAGCTGCCAGCCATCCAGGACCTCGACAGCCAACGCTGCAGGAGGAAGGCACAGCAGATCCTCTCTGACCCCAACCATCCCAGCCACAGACTTTTCACGCTCCTCCCGTCTGGCAGGCGGTACAGGAGCATCCGGACCCGAACCAGCAGGTTCAGAGACAGTTTTTTTTACCTGCAAGCCATAAGGCTACTGAACTGCTGACACTAACACTTGTACACACACCATACACACATATATACAGTATATACATACAGTATCATAATAGCATACACACCCCACAATAACTGGTCCCTTACCCTCACACACTTCAAGAAAAAACACTGTTTACATTGTTTTCAACTAGTCACTTTAATTTATATCAGTATTGCATTGCATACCTGTTTTGTCTACCTCTTAGTATTACATTGCGGTGTCTGTCTTGCAAATATCTCTATTATTATTATTTTTTCTTTTTCTTTAGGTAAATACTTCTATATTATTTATACCATACCGCTTCTTTGCACCTCATCACCATTTCTATAGGTTTATTTATTATTAGTTTATTCTTACTTTCTTACACTTATTTGTCTTATCTTAATTACTATTTAAAATAAAGTTGACTCCGAGATCAAGAATTTAATTACTGGTAATGACGTTGCATTGTTATCAAGTATATGACAATAGACTTGAGAAGAGCTGTCAAACTTGTTTTTTCTGATCCCTGCCCACATCTTTGGCGAGAGGCATAGTGTGTGTGTGTGTGTGTGTGAGAGAGAGTGTGTCTTCTCAGTAAGAGCATTTTTGAAATAAAGATTAGCGTGAGGTGAGTATACGGGCCTACAATGCAAAGGCCTGAAAGGAAGTGAGATGCAAGTTGCTAGTGATGACAGACATCCCATTGAATGCAATACTTGATCTTTCAGCACTTTGCCTTGAAGCTACATGGCCTTACCAGTCAACACTGAAGGAGATAAGAATACTTAACATTACTTAAAGTCAGGTGGTCAGGTGGCTTTAAACAAGAGTGGTACACACACACACACACACACACACACACACACACACACACACACACACACACACACACACACACACACACACACACACACACAGACACAATTCAGGAAAAAATAAATTCTACATTATACATATCGATGCATTTCAAAATAAACACAATTAGACAAGAATTATGTTTGCACAAGTTGATTGCATTAATTTGAAATAAATTTAGAGAGGTTAAATATATTTTGGGTATACTTGCACAAACACACACAAACACACCCACACACGCACACACACACAGTATTGCCTCCAGCTTGTTGGGAAGGGGAGGGACATGGAGAGAAAGCTATTTTGCCAAGCAGGTTGGGGAGAGGTGTGGTCACGAAGCTCCAAAACTGATCCTTCCCTGTGTTTGGTTGCAGTCTGCACCGGAGCAGAGGGACGCTCGGCCCGGGGCGGACAGGTGAGGTAGCGCGTCACCGCAACCTGCCTGGCTTTGCTGCTCTGCTTCGCTGCTCCTCCACCCGCAGTGCCTATACGCACCCCAGAGTGAAGACGAGAAAAATGAATTTCTATGGGTCGCAGAGTCGGCTGCAATCCACTCGCAGGTCCGGCTCCAGAGGCGACCTAACCGCAGGAGGGACTTACCAGTACGCACGGAGCGAAGCGGCACAAGGCGGCGGTAATGGATACGGGCCCCTGGACTACACTGACGGATACAACAGCTACACTTTTTCAAAGACCTCTATGGGAGGCGGGACAGGTGGCGGACAGGGGTATGACTGTTTACTTCGTTCACTGTTATATTGGCTCTTCAGCAGCACCTGTTGCCTGTTTCTGTTCACCTATCGAGGACATCTAGTTGCCTCCAGTGCAGGAAGGATAGATGACGTGCAAAAGGGTTGTCATTAAATATTAACCCTGACTGCCTGTCTATTGCTCTGCAGTCCTGGTGTTTATTCCAGCGTTGCAAACCTTGAGTAAACACAATATAAACAGTATGCACTTCTTTTGAAGAGGTAAAAAGTCCAGGCTAATGGAAAACGAAAGAGCCTAATTTATCAAGCAAGTACATGAGAAGAAATGTGCGCAAAAGGCATTTTAATATACACAGGGGAAAGTTTAATTGCTGCAGCTTAGACAGCACCAAGTGTTTGAAACCATGACATCCACCTTCAGGGTTTCATTGAGGTTTGGCTCAGCGTTTCATAATCTTCAATGCTTTACAAAAATATTGATGAATAATTCCAATACAAGCTGAAATAGGGCTGCAAGGTTTGTGGTGTAGTGATAGAAACAGACAAGACCTTACAAAGTATTTTGAGTAACATTTTTATACTAATGTATAGCATGCGTTATAACGGTGCTCATAAGGAATTACAGTGCATTTATGACTAGTTGTTTGTAGTAGTAGCTTATATCACTTGAATTTATAATAATAACAACACTTTATAATGCACAGAGAGTATTGGTATAATGCATCAAGAAATATTATTGCACTATAACTTAACTTGCAATAAATGTCTCCATAATGCTCTGTACCTGTGGTGTGTTGCTGTGTATGTTTTATTAGCCTCTCCTCTGCATGGGAGCTTGAGATTCCTCTTCAACTCTCTGGGGAAAAATACTTGATGCTTGATTTATTGCTGACATTGAACTGCTAAGTTCCCTCTGCCACATCAGTTTAACACACACTCTCCATTCCAGGGACCTGTGTGTCAGTTGCAAACCTTCCACACTATTACTCACAGAGAAGACAGGTCGTTGTGGTAATTCAGAAAGAGCACAAAGAACATTTGGCCTACATGACCACCAGTTGTTTGACAACAAGGCTAGGTTGCTCTGATAGTGACACTATGTACCACTGAGTGTGACACACATGACAGGACAGTGGTCCATAATCTGGGGTCTTGAGAGTAATGATGGTGGTGATGATGATGATAATGATAATGGAGTTTAAGATAATGATGATGACGGTAATGATGGTGATGGTGATGAGTGTATTCTGCTTGCCCCCTGCAGTGGCTCCAGCCTTGGTGTGATTAACCAGAAGGCCTTTATCCTGCAGGGCCAATGCCAGGATTACCTGAAGAAGGCTGAATATGCCCTGCAGTCTGTAAGTCATGTTTCCTCTTGCTTCCTCTGCTACACTGTACACTGTTGCAGTGCCAATTTGGGCTCATCAGTGCCAGGGGTCATTCAATAGGTAGATAACACAAAAGCAAAAGGACTATATGTTATTTGAAACTGTTGATAATTTTCCTCTGGTGGCAAAACAATGCAAAAAATGTTGTTGGGTGGTAAATTCAGTGATATCCCCAGTAAACCCAGACTGTCTCTATTACACCATGTAATGCAAACACAATGAAAGTGTTTCCTGTTGGATCTGTTTTTTGCACCAAGCCCCTTGAGCATATTTGAACCTTGAATGAGTCCACTGATAGGACTGTATTCTGTCTGCAAACATTCAAGTTATGCACAAACTCCTTCAGCTCCATATGCAGAAACTAGTTGTGGGGTAATTTGTTTTCTGCACAGTGCACTAGAAGTGCCAGGCATACCATTGCATTTTTGAATGACATGGGTATGTGATGATTTATTGCAGTCCATTATCTATTATTGTTAACCATGACCATGCACTGAATGAGATGTGTGAGATACTGTGTATCTATGTATGAACTCTAAACTCAAAAGTGAAAGCTTCTTAATAATTATATCCAGGATCATGGTGCTTATCTGGGATTCCCTCTCTGGGAGTTTGAAATGTTGGGCATGTCAACACAAGTCTTACAGATCAAATGTAATCCTTATACAAACATCTGTGCTAATGATCACATATGAAAAGAAAGCAAAGAGAAAGTCAGTCTGGAAGTCAGTCAATTCTAAAAAAAAACAAAAGATTAACCTCAGAACATGCTGAAAGACAGCATTTAGCCATGAGAAGACGCATACAGCTGAACAAAAATCACACAGCAATGGAGTCATTCCATAGTAGATGGAGATGGAGATATAAAACAGGTTTTATATTTCATAATTCTCTTTACGTTTTGTGTGTCTTTCTGAATTTGCTGCTTGTGTCTTGTAGGGCAATGCCACAGGTGATGCAGAGCGCTACATGGCAATGGCCAAAGAGACCATAGAGCAGCTGAAGAGCTGTGCTATGGACCTGAGACAGATGGGTCACCCAAATGAAAGTGTTTTCAGGAGGTAAGGAAGATGGCAACCAGCTACTGCTTTTCTTCCCCCTGCCTCATCCCTGTCCTCTTGTTTCTCTGTGTTAATTTCACTCACTTTGTTTTTTAGGGGTTAAGCCCATAGGGCCAAAAAGAGACATGAAAGTTGTCAGAATGATAGTTATGAATGTGCAAATGCGTCACAAGTAATGTGACTTCAACCGGCCAGATGGTGGCACTATAATTAAACATATAAATTTGAAAATTTGAAGGGCCATAACTCCTACACTGTAAATTCGATTTGCATGAAACTTGGTACACATATGTATCTATCCTTGCTCCACCAATATCTGCCCACAATTTATTTTTGGTAATTTGCATTTTTCCCTAAGGCTTTTTACATTTTTGACCCATCAACACCAAAGTTGGTACATAGTTAAAGGGGACCAAGATACAGCAATGCAGTATAATTGGGCCTGATCCGATGATAAAACTTTTCCACCATTAACCAAGGAACTTGTAAAAGGGTGTGACCTAACACAAAATTGTACAAACTTGGTAGATATGTTGATGATAGGCCACACAAATGTGTGTGAAAGCATGTTAAAATTGACCTACAGATAATTTGGCCAGGGAAAATGTATTAATTTAAATAAGAAGGAAACATTTGAAATCCTATGGTCAGCAGGAAAGTGATAGTTTGGATGGCTTAGGGTTATGGTTATGCTACAAAAACTAAAAACATTTGGTCTTTAACCTCGGCATCGTCGCTTGCATATTGCAATATGCAATATTGCAATATTCTGTCTTTGTTTCTATCTCTAAACCAAATGATCCATATCTAAATCATACTAAAATCATTTCCCTCCTCCCAATCCTTCTGCCCAGTGTGGAGATGTACAGGGACCAGCTGAAGGGGGTCCACATGGCCATCACTGGTACCATGAGGAGGAGGAGCCGCAGCAGCAGAGGAAGTGCTGGAGGCTGGGAAGACCCTGGAAGGAACTTCAACGAGGCTGTTGCCTGGATTGGACAGCAGAAGGTATATATAGATACACACACACACACACACACACACAGCAAAAGTTGATCTACTTCAAATGCTTAAATTCTATAAGCCAAAAGAGGAGAGCTTCAATTGAAATCAGTGGTGGTCACCTGACTGGCAGATCTGACTATACAAGGAAAATAAACTGTACACACATGTACACACACACACACATAAAAAATGAGATGTCGTGGTCTTATTATTATCCCTGCTGTCTGTTTTGACAGTTATGTACCATTAAAAGTGCCCAAATCATGTAGCACTATATCATAATCTATGCCTGCAGGTCAAGTTTAGTTTATGGATGAAAGTATTTTTCTGCCAAATGTTGTCAAAGACCAGGTTGGGACAGAAGGATATGCTTTTAGTGAGTCCATCTCCCACTAACAGCCTTCAATTTTATGAGGAATGAAAACACAAAAAAGACAAATACCACACACACACACACACACACACTACTTGTTTGGAAGCACACTGGAAAAATAAATTAAAACAAGGCAGTGCTGTTGTTCTAAAGGCTCAGAGTCTGTGTCTACTCGTAGATTCCTGACATATTTGCCCTCAAGTGGTTCTTAGTTTTATATGAGGGATACATGAAGTATTCATGATCTCACTTGTTTCTCTGCCACCACCTGCTGGTGGCAATATGCCCATACCATGTAAACATGGGCTACTTTAATATATGGAGCAACCTTGGTATTTTGGTATTTTCACAAAATGTGTGTGTGTGTGGTTTGGCTGCCTGCCTTCCATCTTTTAGCCGTACCAATATTTTATAGTTCAGTAATATAGATATGTTTATTTTGTGCAATGGTGTGTGTGCTGGTTAAATGTTTCTATTTTTGTTTGTGTTTCAGCGTCTGATAGAGACCTCTTCCTGGGGAGACGATCCTGCAGCCATCGAGCAGCAGCTCCTCAGCCACCAGAAGTTCCACAGCTCCATCCAGAGGAGCACCGAGGTGGACCGGGCCAGGGAGGAACTGGTGGGTTCTGCACAGCATCTCAACGTTTAAAAGTTTAAAAACATATAGCATTTTCTGATTATTAGGTTGCTGTGAAATTAGTTGCAATGACACAACGGTGAAACTGCTGCCGTCATAAGCAGAAGCCCCAATAATCTGCTTCAAGCTTGCATTTCTTCCTATTTGTTCCAATTACCCATGAAAGATCCCTTTTACTAGAACAATTCATTTAACCTTGAATTTAACTAATGTTCTCTTGTATTTTAAATACACCCTCTAGAGATTCTCTCCCACCTGCTCAAGTTGATCCTTGTGATTTTCTCTGTATAGGTTAAGAAAGGAGACAAGGGAAATCTTCACGCTCTGGATCAGGAATGGGACAATCTACAGGTGAAAGAAAGAGAAATACTCTCTCCGCCCATCACAATTTTGGTTTATGTTTGTATATTAGTGAAATTTTTTGCCTTGTATTTGAGCTCAGTTTCTTTTCCCATGCTAGAAAATGTCATATGTTCGGACCCAGCATCTACGCGACCTACAGCAGATCATTACGGAAATCTCCAAGGAAATCATGTGGGTGAATGACAGGGAGGAGGAGGAGCTGGTCTTTGACTGGGGAGACAAGAACATCGACCAGTACATCCCAGCGAAGCAGGAGAGCTACTCGGTTAGTAAACCTCATTTTAGTTAGTTAATGCTCTAGGCAATCCAGTGAGTCTAAACTGCGCTAGCATTCTTTATAAAACTAATCTGCATTTCATAAGGGAGCAATCATCTGCTCCAGATTAGGTTCTGGCAGCGGTGGTGGACAAACCACTTAGGCAATAAAGCCACAGAGTGTTCCTCCAGTTGCATTTGGAAACCTCCTGATGTGTCCCTAGTGTTTTATGAACCTCTTCTTGTGGAACAGAAACTCATGAGTGGCTTGGAGGACAAGGAGAAGGACCTGAATAAACTCAAAGTCAAAGTGGATACTGTCCTGAACAACCACCCAGCCTCAGACAAGATCGAGGTATGGACAGATCTGTTTAGCTCTACCTAGTCATCTGAGAGAGATGAACAGTCATAGTCACGTTGTTACCATGTATTTATCCAGGTCAGTTTTTACAGTTAGAAACCATATTGCGCCGTATCTCTTCTTCCACTTCTTCATTCTTCTATCTGCATCCGTGAATTTCTTTCTCAGGCCTACATGGATACTCTGCAGACTCAGTGGAGCTGGATCCTTCAAATCACCAAGTGCATCCATGTTCATCTGAAGGAGAATGCTGCTTACAGCCAGGTAACATGCAAACACACACACACACACACACACACACACACTGGCAGACCCTTCATGATCCCCTGAGTGCGTGTCCTACATTATGGTGAATCATGAATCATGAATTCTTAATAACATTTTTTTAATAGTTCTTCAAGGAGGCCAATGAGACATACACTATACTGCAGAAGCAACATGAGACAATTCGTAAGAAGTTCACCAGTGACAAGAATACTCCCCTGGACAACCTGCTGGAACTCGTCAAGGGACTGGACGTAAGGCACCACTGACAACAGATCAGTTGACCTTTTTCAACTGGAAATGAAAATGATGTAGTACTGAAATTTTGGTGATACCCATTCTATGAGCCGATTCTATGAGCCGATTTCTTTCCCAGAAAATGAAGGAGAACATTCTGGAAAACAAGAGGCAGGTCCATAACCTGGTCAACAAGTCCAAGAGCATTGTGAGGCTGAAACCCAGAAACCCCGAGGAGAAGAGCGGTAGCACTGTCATAGTCAAGGCCCTGTGTGACTTCAAACAAGACCAGGTCAGTCTCTGTCTCACTCTCTGAGCATTCTCACACATATGTATGAAGGTACTCACTCAGTGGCATTGTGTTCAGTCAGATTTAACCAGGGGGATAGGCGGCAGGGAAATTGTTATTTTCCCTCACTTTTTCCCTGAACTGTAAGCCTTCAAATCAAGAGCCATCTAGTGAGTTTTAAATTTGTAGTGATATTTTCAATCTCATTGTAGTAAGACTAAATTGTTGAGCGTTATGTACAATCATAGTTAAAGCTAGAGGCTGTGTACTTACAGGTGATGAAGAACAGTTGCTCTCCAAATAATAGGAATTGAATTTATGGATTATGGATATTTATGGATCTGGATATACAAAGAAATTCAAATATACACATATATACACAAACACATTAATAAAATATATTATTGTTGGACTCCACAGAAGGTGATCTGTAAGGACAACGAGGGCATCCTAAAGGACAATAGTCAGCGCAGTAAATGGCAGGTGATGGGCCCTGGGGGGCTGGAAATGTTGATACCCTCTGTCTGCCTGGTCTTACCACCACCCAATCCACTCAGCATCAGCCTGGCCAACAAGTAAGAACACACACACACACACACACACACACACACACACACACACACATATATGTATATATATATACACACTGGGACTTGAAATGGGTTATAGGTTTCTTTTTGGCTCTGATATGACAAAACAACCGCTTTTCCCTGGGTCCAGAAACAGATAAAATTGCCTCATTCGGGGGTTCGTGTCTTAAAGGTTTTCAGAAAATATTTTGTTGTGAGTATAGGTTTATGTTCTATCTGTGTGTTGTCAAAAGGAATGAGCAATACTATGAAGCCATCCTGACAATTTGGAACCAGCTCTACATTAACGTTAGGAGTCTCATCTCCTGGCACTATTGCCTGCTGGATATCAAAAACATCAACTCCCTCACCATGTCCATGGTAAGTCTTGTCATGTAGGAACCAGAGCAGCCTGGCTATTATTACATATAGTACCAACTCTTTCACAATCATATATTATTTGAAATGTTTTTTGTTGCCGTAGGTAACAGTTACATAATATTATCATATCTATCATGGTGACAGTTGTGTTTTCTCAGTTTCTGTTTAGACCTAAATCATAAATTTGTCCTGTGTGTGTGTGTGTGTGTGTGTGTTTAGCTGTCCCGAATGCGTCCTGAGGAGTACCGCAGCATTATGAAGAGCCTTCAGACTCACTACGAGGAATTCAAGCTTAGGAGCCATGGCTCCGAGATGTTTGTTGATGAGGACAAGAGGAGCATTGAGACCCAGTACACTGGAGCCCAGGCCCACTATGACAAACTGGTGGTGCAGCTGCCTACTTACAGTCAGTATACTATTCTGTAACAGTGATGTGACCCACATTTTTAAAACAGATGTTTCTTCTGACCCAAATGTTTGCTGGCAAGTATGCAGGCTCATTTAGCAGCTTACCTGTTTTACCTGCCCTGTTAACCTAACCCACTAGCTTAGATAACATCTCCTAACAGGCATTACAGGTGGGAAAGGCTTTAGTTGCTTTGAATACCATTTGAACGGAAATTATTTGGGGACTCATTTAATTTTTTAACGAATAGGTCTGTTTTCCTCTTCCAATTAAAATGATACACATCCTCTGTCTTCCCCTAGTTGTACAACAAGAACAAATAGAAGCACAACAGGTCGAGCTGCAACGCCAACAACAACTGATCATTCTACAGCAGCAGCAGGTTGCCGCCGAAGAGGAGGCATGGCGGAAGGAAGAAGAAAGAAAGAAAGCAGAAGTGAAAAAAAAGGAGGTGAAGAAAGAACAGGTGATCAAGAAGGAGGTAGTGAAAGTGATCAAGACAGAGCCGGTCAAGAGGAAGATAGTGTCCTACTCCCACAGTTTAACAGAGCTGCATGCGCTCAGATTGAGGCTGGAGGCGTCTGAGGGAGTGCTGAGTGAGCACATTCACATCTGCCTGGGAGAGAATGGAGCTCAGGACTGCCGCCTCAAGATCGTACATCTGGAGGTACACACACACGAGTGCAAAAAACAATATTTCCCATACCCCATCTTGTGTTCATTGCCATAACTTTATATGGATGTACGTTTTTCTGCAGACAGTGCAGCATGACATCGAATCTATCCGTGAGGAGTACTTGCGTCTGAAGGAGCGTATTTTGAAGGAGCTGGAGGGTATGACTGACTCTGACAAAGCCCAGTTCCTCCGCAGTGAGACTGGTGTAATCAATCAAAGATTGGTCAGTCTAGAGAGCAGCTCCTCAGCCTACCTACAGAGGTAGGCCTACACACACACATACACACACACACACACACACACACACACACACACACACACACACACACACACACACACACACACACACACACACTTACACAAACAAATAAAAAGAAGTTACTCCAACAAACAGGCATTGCTTGTAATTGAGATGTGAGATGTATTGTACCTTGTCTCTATGAAAGCAAAGTTTCTCTCCCTCTCCCTCCTCCTCTGTTTCTCTCCATCAGGCTGCGGGCTCTAAGGGATCTGCTGGAGAGTGTGGAGCGGGCTGAGGACATAGTGAAGGTTCATGAGGCCAAACTGACAGAGAAGGAGACCACTTCCCTGGAGCCTGGAGAAGTGGAGGATTATATGTACACCCTGAAGGTACTGCATGACACATTGCTTATTACAAAAATCAAAGCAGGTGTGCAATGAGCAATTTGGCTTGGAGTTTTAAAATTTTACTTCTATCACACATGTAAAAAAGCATCTAGTAGGTAAATGTTGCAGCTGGGCCAAAATACCAGTGCCTGTTAGTGCATGGTTCAGTGATGCCACCCATCAGTTTGAATTAGAGAAGCTGGTAGCTTATCAATTTCTATGAGAAGGGTCCATGTAATGTATTTAATTTGCCTTTCATAGCTCATGATACTCATAATATTTAATAGGTGCCCTTCTGTATACCAGTTGACTGGCGTTTCCTGCATGTTGGTTGTGTGTGTAGAACATGAAGGTGGAGTTGGATGAGAAGAGAGATGTTCTTACCTCCATGGAGGCAGAGCTGAGCAAGGCGACCCACTGGAACGACCAGGTGTGTGGGCCCTTGCACAGATGTGACATGATGCTGTCTAAATACAGTGAGGAGGTTGGCCTGCTGGCAGGCCGCTGGAGACGCATCCAGAGCCAGATTGACTGCAGGTACGTCTCTCTGTCTCTCTCTCACATACACATACACACACACGCACACCACACACCCCTATAGTTATCAAAGAGTCTTTCTGTCACCTGAGAAAATACAGCTTGTGTGCTCTCTCTTGCTCAGACTTCAGGATTTGGAGTCGTATCTGCCTCAGCTGAAGCACTACAAGCGAACCAGCACCTCCCTCAGTGAGTGGATTAGCACCACAAGGAAAAAACAGGATTCCCTGCAGGCCACCAAGATAGAAAACCTCCAATCTCTTAATGACCATATCAACCATCAGAAGGTCTGCTGTTCATCTCTTCATTACTGTCAATTAACTTGCTTTTTATATTATCAACGTTAAAGGTTCATGTTCCTATGTGTTTATTCAGCAAGCAATCGCTATCTTTATATTATTGTATTCTCAAGGCACTGAATTCAGGGATCAAAGAGAGGAGGGAGACAGTGGAGAGTGTGCTGAGGGACACTGAGACCTGTGTGAACTGTATCAGGGTAATGAGGTCTACACACATACAGGGTCATTTCAAAGTCATCTAAAACTTTGCATTTCACTTTATGTTCCTGCTACTCATTATATGTTCTTTGTTTCAGGACTATGAATCGGACCTTGTCTCATACACCTCTGGTTTAGAGACCCTGCTTAACATCCCCATCAAGAGGACCATGCTGAAGTCTCCTTCTATGGATCTTAATCAGGAGGTAACAGCACACTTGGGTTCTTAAACAGCCTGGGACCCAAATGGGAAATTTAGACCCTTTTCCCCCCAGGCTCATCCAAACACTGAAACAACTCTTGACATGTGGGGACCCACCAGTAACAGGCATATCAACTATCAATGTTTTTCATTATTTTGTTCGTGTAAGTTAGTCTGGTTAATATTGATGACCTTGTTTATAAGTGACACCGGGCCATGACAACAGCAGCACATTTACTTACAGACAGAAAAACAATTAAGTATTTCAAAATCAACCCTGAAACAATGAACTCAGTCGAAGCTCTGACCATTTTCAGTAGATTAATCTTCCATAGTTGGCCCCAAGCATTCCAACTATCATAACTAGATATATGAACTTACTGTTTAATGTGCTGTAAATGTTAATGAATGATAATGATGCTGAGTTTGCTTTGTCTTTGTCCCAGACTACACTATTGCAGACCCGTTACATGGAGTTGCTCACCCTCTCTGGTGACTACTACAAATACCTGGGAGAGATGCTCAAAAACATGGAGGAGCTCAAGGTACTGATATACTCACCTTGTGCTTCAGTAGATTCACCTTAATGAACAACCCTAAAAAGATGATTTTTTGTGTGTGCTGGGTAATTTCCATGTTTCTAAGACCAATGAACCCCATTCCAAACCCACTTTTTATAATATATGGTTGTCAGTCAGAAATTTGAATATTTTTTTCTCAATCCGTGAAAAGTTGAATTTTTGGAGATGCAAGGATTTTATTCAGCATTAAAATGTACTTGCATCGTTAATATGTGAAATAAATGTACTTGAATTTAGCTCAGCATCAACCTTTACTGTATCTTCCAGATTCGTAACACCAGGATTGACCTCTTAGAGGAAGAGCTTCGTCTGCTGAAGGAGGACATCCAAGACCGCAATGGCAAGAATCGATCACTGGAGGAGGCCATTGCCCGGTACCAACTGGAGCTATCCCAATCCCAGGACCAGTTACTGTCGACAGAGGAGGTGCAGAGAAACACAGCCCTACAATGCAGCGTCACACAGGAAAGCCTAGACTCCACTCACAGCCAGCTGACAGACCTCAACGACCAGCTGGCACGCCTCAACTACTTGATCGAGGAAGAGAAGAGGAAGAAAAGGCTGGCAGATGAACGCTACACACAGCAGCAGGATGAGTATGAGATAGTGCTGAGAAAGAGGCAGAAGGAGTTGGAGGAGGTCAATTGGGCCAAGATGGAGGCAGAGAAGAGTGTGGCAGATAAGGAACGTGAGGTTGAACGGCTACGCCGGCAGCTGGCTGAGGAAATATCGAGGATCAAGGAGCAGCAGCTGGAGATATCAAAGGTAAGGATCCAATGCAGTGCGGAGATCACTAACCTAAAGCTCAGCTACGAATCACAGATTCATGCCAGCCGCACAGACATTCAGAGGCTGGCAGCGCAGAGGGAGGAAGACACAGCCGAGCTCCAGCTACAGTGTGAAAGGATAGAGGCAGAGAGGAGAAATCTGGAGGAGGAGCTCAGAAGGCTCCGACTATCTCTCAGCCAAAGTGAGGAACACAGGAGGAGGACAGAGGAAGAGGCTCACAGTCAGCGCTCTGTTATCACAGAGGAGGGGCGCAGGAGGAGAGAACTAGAGGCTCAAGTTGAAGTACTGATTAGGCAGAGAGATGAGGAAAACAGCCAGCACAGAGAGGAACTGGCCGAGGTCACTAAGAACCTGCAAGAGAAGAGTGAGCAACTGGCCTACCTCACACACAGCCTAGAGGAGGAGACCCGCAGGAGGAGAACCATAGAGGAAGGGCAGGCTGTGCTGGAACAGACCTTGGCCCAGCTACAGATCAAGCTGGCTAGCTCCTCCATGGTTGTGGCCCGGTTGAGGGAGAGTGATGAGGAGCTTGGGAAGATGTGCTCGGAGTTGGAGAGGGAGGGCAGTGAGAGAAGCAGAGTTGAACAGAGTGTGACCAGGTTACAGGGACGCCTCAAGGACCTTCAGGCTGTCAGAGATGGGCTGGAGAGCCAGGTGGAGATTCTGAGGAAGACCAATCAAGAGGAAGTGACCAGAAGAAGGCGAGTAGAAACCGAGCTGGAACAGATCACCATGACCATGAGAGAGTACTCAAGCACCATCACCACTCTATATCACAGCCAAGAGCAAGCCAATGCTTCAGGAAAAAGAGGTGAAGAGGAACAGCATAGGTTGCAGGAGGAGCTAGAGAGGAGCTTGAGACAAAACAAGGCTTCTACAGAGCGTCTGACCCACTTGAGTTCCGAGCTGAAGTCCTTGCAGCAACAACTCCTTCAGGAGCAGGCACGAGTCAAAGAAGCAAACCTCCGCATTGAGAACCTTTACAAAACTATAGAGGAGAAGAATAAGGCACTGAACGAGAATTGTGCTGAGCTTCAAAAGCTGAAGAAGCTGACAGAAACCCTGACCAAAGAGAAGCTGAGGCTGGAGGAAGAGCTAAGGGCAATACAACATGATAAAGAGGACCTGTTGAGAATCAAACAGGGGAGTGATGAAGAGCTGTCTTCCCAAATTAATGCCTTGGAGCTACAGCTGCAGAGTAGTACTCGCAGCAGTCTAGACTACCAGAACCTGGTCTCAGAGCTCTCCTCAGAGAGGGAGAAGCTCAAGCTGGAGATAGAGAAAATACAAAAGCAGGCAATCGAGGTACATGGAGGTTTGACTCTTAGTTCTGGACTTCTTTCATCTTTCCAAATCAGAGTCTTCATTTGGAAAAATCAAATGTCTGTCGCTGTCTGTAGAGAAACTTTGCTTGCATGCTGGAACTCCTATAGATGCCCCGTAGATGCCTACCGCGTTTTGACTGATTTGAACACATACGTCATTGCATGTGTTCAAATAAATTTGCATGCCAATCATTTGCATGCAAATGTGATCTGTGCCTCTCCTTGTCTGCCAACCTGCCTGACCCACAGTCTCCCACACTGTCCAAAAATTCAAAATTTTTGCATTTGCTTGTTTGGTCCACAATGATCAACGATGTCAATGTCATCACTGCCACTGGTCCTCTGGACTAAACATACAGTGCATTCATCACTGTTGAATTGTGTTGATCAATTTTGCATTATCTTGATCTTTTTAAGACACAAATCTGCAAATTTGTAAAACCAGATTATTTAAAAAACATCCAAACGTCCACTTGAAACACATTCTTGATACATCTGTATTAAGATTGGCAGTATTTCATCTCTCCTATTTGAGCTTTACCATACTGTTGCCTTATGAAATTGCAGATCTGTTTGGTATGTGTAGTTGTGATGTAAAAATAATGTAATGTAGATTTTGTAATTTAGAGTTTGTCAGTATGTGCAGGATTGGGAAGGTTACTTTCACAATGAAAAGGATTACCTATTTGAAGTATTTGTTGTGACTCCTTAAACTTTAATCTGAATACTGCAATGCCATTACATGTATACTCTTACTTCCCGATCCTGTATATGTCAATGTGTTGATTTTTTATGTGTTCTGAAGTGAATTGAATTAATTAATTTGCATAGTACAATGCTAATTAATAAATTCATGATCTTGTCATTTCACAGTCAGTACATTTACATGCACACTAATAATTCAATTTTAACCAGATTTAAGCAATACTCAGACTATTGAAATGGTCAGATAAATGCCTTTTTGTGATTATTTTATAAGGGGTAGTAATTGGAGTAAGCATAACCTGGTGAACACACAGAGATTTCTGCTCAATCTTTCAATTTATTATGGCACGGAAACGCCTTAGCCAGAACTTTTTCAAATTGCGCATGCTAGGATGTTGTATTTACAAAGCAACAACATGATGCAGTCTGGTGGACTGGTGAGAGTAGGCCAAGTTTTAAATTAATCCATGTAAAGCGGGTTATTAGAGAAATTGCGCTATTTAACCTAACCATATAAACCATGTAATTTAAATATTGCCTTGAACTGATTTCTCTCAGTAACAGAGGTATTGGTGTGCATGTAAACATACATGTATACATGCTTGTATACAGTGATGTTGTAAAATGTAGAAAAATGTATGATTCCCATTATAGTTTAATTGCCTATATACAACTTATCTAACCTTCTTTCTCTCTTTCAATCCCCACTCTATCTTTCACGTCCTCTTTGTCTCTCAACTGTTTTTCTGCAGACAACAGCATTGATCCAGTCCACTCAGTCCCAGTACAGTGAGATGGTGAAGGAGAGAGATGCTCTGCTACTGAAACTGAAATTGTCAAACCAGGAAAAAGATCACTCCCAGAAGCTACAAGAGGAACTCACTCGCATTAAGATATCCCTGGAGTCTGATCTTCACCATAAACAACAACAACTGACAGAGATGACTATTGTCAGACAAACCATGGAGACTGAGCTAAAGCGACTTAGAGAGCCCTCAACCTTGGACCCTTCCACCCTGGTCTTTGATGGTGTTCGCAAGCCAGTCACAGCACAGCAGTTGCTTGACTGTGGTGTCTTAGACAAGCCAACATTTAACCAGCTTGAAAAGGGGCAAAAGACTGTTCCTCAAGTGTCTGTGAACAAAAAAGTCAGTCTAAAAGGGACTGGACCAATAGCTGGGGTGATAGTTGAAGGTCTGAAAGGGAGAAGGCCCATTTCTGGACCCCAATGCAAAATGTCCCTTACAGAAGCTAAAAAAGAGAATCTCCTGCCTATAGATAGTGCTGACCTGCTACTTGATGCTCAGGCTGCCACAGGCCACATCATTGACCCCATAACTAATCAGAAGTTGACAGTGGAGGAGGCATGTGATCAAGGCATTGTGAATGAAGCAGACCGGCAGAGGCTGCTGGCAGCAGAGGCTGCCGCTGTGGGATATCGTAGCCCTGATGCAGGCAAACCCTTTTCAGCATTTCAGGCCATGAAGAAAGGACTGATTGACAAGAACCGAACACTGAGTCTGCTCCAGGCCCAGGAGTCTGTGGGGGGCATTCTAGATCCTATCCTCAGTGTGTTCCTTCCCAAAGACACAGCCATCAAGCGTGATCTAATTGATGAGGAGATATACCGTGCACTGAATCAGAGGCCTGAGCTCTTCCTCGACCCAGAAACCGAGCAGGGTGTCAGTTATTTTTCATTGAAGAGGAGATGTAAGATAGAGCCTCACACAGGCCTTCTGCTTCTTCCTGTCCCTGAGAAGTTAGACCCCTCCAAACTGGTCTTTGATGGTGTTCGAAAGCCAGTCACAGCTCAGCAGTTGCTTGATTGTGGTGTCCTGGACAAGCCAACATTCAACCAGCTAGTGAAAGAGGAGAAAACTGTCCCAGATGTGTCTGTGGACAAAAAGGTCAGTCTGAAGGGGACTGGGCCCATTGCTGGGGTGGTAGCTGGACGTCAAGGCAAAATGTCCTTGGCAGAAGCCAAGAAACAGATTCTCCTGCCACCAGATAGCGCAGATCTGCTGCTGGATGCCCAGGCTGCTACAGGCCACATCATTGACCCCAGAACTAATCAAAAGCTGACAGTAGAGGAGGCATGTGCCAGAGGTTTGGTGGATAAGGAGGATAGAGATAGATTGTTAGCAGCTGAGGCAGCTGCAGTGGGCTACCACGATCCTAGCACAGCCAAGCCTCTCTCAGTGTTTGAGGCCATGAAGAAGGGAGTAATTGACACAAAGACAGGTCTACGCCTGCTCCAGGCCCAGGAGTCTGTAGGGGGCATACTAGATCCCATTCTCAGTGTGTTCCTTCCCAAAGACACAGCCATCAAGCATGATCTAATTGATGAGGACATGTGCCATGCTCTGGATCAGAAGCCTGAGCTATACCTGGACCCAGAAACTGAGCAGGGTGTCAGTTATTTGTCACTGAAGAGGAGATGTAAGGTAGAGCCCCACACAGGCCTTCTGCTTCTTCCTGTCCCTGAGAAGTTAGACCCCTCCAAACTGGTCTTTGATGGTGTTCGAAAGCCAGTCACAGCTCAGCAGTTGCTTGATTGTGGTGTTCTGGACAAACCAACATTCAACCAGCTAGTGAAAAAGGAGAAAACTGTCCCAGAGGTGTCTGTGGCCAAAAAGGTCAGTCTGAAAGGGACTGGGCCCATTGCTGGGGTGGTAACTGAACGTCAAAGAAAAATGTCCTTGGCAGAAGCTAAGAAACAGATTCTCCTGCCACCAGATAGTGCAGATCTGCTGCTGGATGCCCAGGCTGCCACAGGCCACATCATTGACCCCAAAACTAATCAAAAGCTGACAGTAGAGGAGGCATGTGCCAGAGGTTTGGTGGATAAGGAGGATAAAGATAGATTGTTAGCAGCTGAGGCAGCTGCAGTGGGCTACCACGATCCTAGCACAGCCAAGCCTCTCTCAGTGTTTGAGGCCATGAACCAGGGAGTAATTGACAGGAAGACAGGTCTACGCCTGCTCCAGGCCCAGGAGTCTGTGGGGGGCATTCTAGATCCCATTCTCAGTGTGTTCCTTCCCAAAGACACAGCCATCAAGCATGATCTAATTGATGAGGACATATGCCGTGCTCTGGATCAGAAGCCTGAGCTATACCTGGACCCAGAAACTGAGCAAGGTGTCAGTTATTTGTCACTGAAGAGGAAATGTAAGATAGAGCCCCACACAGGCCTTCTGCTTCTTCCTGTCCCTGAGAAGTTAGACCCCTCCAAACTGGTCTTTGATGGTGTTCGAAAGCCAGTCACAGCTCAGCAGTTGCTTGATTGTGGTGTTCTGGACAAACCAACATTCAACCAGCTAGTGAAAAAGGAGAAAACTGTCCCAGAGGTGTCTGTGGCCAAAAAGGTCAGTCTGAAAGGGACTGGGCCCATTGCTGGGGTGGTAACTGAACGTCAAGGAAAAATGTCCTTGGCAGAAGCTAAGAAACAGATTCTCCTGCCACCAGATAGTGCAGATCTGCTGCTGGATGCCCAGGCTGCCACAGGCCACATAATTGACCCCAAAACTAATCAAAAGCTGACAGTAGAGGAGGCATGTGCCAGAGGTTTGGTGGATAAGGAGGATAAAGATAGATTGTTAGCAGCTGAGGCAGCTGCAGTGGGCTACCACGATCCTAGCACAGCCAAGCCTCTCTCAGTGTTTGAGGCCATGAACCAGGGAGTAATTGACAGGAAGACAGGTCTACGCCTGCTCCAGGCCCAGGAGTCTGTGGGGGGCATACTAGATCCCATTCTCAGTGTGTTCCTTCCCAAAGACACAGCCATCAAGCATGATCTAATTGATGAGGACATGTGCCTTGCTCTGGATCAGAAACCTGAGCTATACCTGGACCCTGAAACTGAGCAGGCTGTCAGTTATTTGTCACTGAAGAGGAAATGTAAGATAGAGCCCCACACAGGCCTTCTGCTTCTTCCTGTCCCTGAGAAGTTAGACCCCTCCAAACTGGTCTTTGATGGTGTTCGAAAGCCAGTCACAGCTCAGCAGTTGCTTGATTGTGGTGTTCTGGACAAACCAACATTCAACCAGCTAGTGAAAAAGGAGAAAACTGTCCCAGAGGTGTCTGTGGCCAAAAAGGTCAGTCTGAAAGGGACTGGGCCCATTGCTGGGGTGGTAACTGAACGTCAAGGAAAAATGTCCTTGGCAGAAGCTAAGAAACAGATTCTCCTGCCACCAGATAGTGCAGATCTGCTACTGGATGCCCAGGCTGCCACAGGCCACATCATTGACCCCAAAACTAATCAAAAGCTGACAGTAGAGGAGGCATGTGCCAGACGGCTGGTGGATAGGGAGGATAGAGATAGATTGTTAGCAGCAGAAGCTGCTGCCGTGGGCTATAAGGATCCTAGTACAGGCAAGGCTCTCTCAGTGTTTGAGGCCATGAAGAAGGGAAAAATTGACAGGAAGACAGGTCTACGCCTGCTCCAGGCCCAGGAGTCTGTGGGGGGCATTCTAGATCCCATCCTTAGTGTGTTCCTTCCCAAAGACACAGCCATCAAGCGTGATCTCATTGATGAGGAACTGTACCATGCTCTGATTCAGAGGCCTGAGCTATACCTGGACCCAGAAACTGAGCAGGGTGTCAGTTATTTATCATTGAAGAGGAGATGTAAGATAGAGCCTCACACAGGCCTTCTGCTTCTTCCTGTCCCTGAGAAGTTAGACCCCTCCAAACTGGTCTTTGATGGTGTTCGAAAGCCAGTCACAGCTCAGCAGTTGCTTGATTGTGGTGTCCTGGACAAGCCAATATTCAATCAGCTAGTGAAAGGGGAGAAAACTGTTCCAGAGGTGTCTGTGGACAAAAAGGTCAGTCTGAAGGGGACTGGACCCATTGCTGGTGTGGTAACTGAACGTCAGGAAAAGATGTCCTTGGCAGAAGCTAAGAAACAGATTCTCCTGCCACCAGATAGTGCAGATCTGCTGCTGGATGCCCAGGCTGCCACAGGCCACATCATTGACCCCAGAACTAATCAAAAGCTGACAGTAGATGAGGCATGTGCCAGAGGGTTGGTGGATAGGGAGGATAGAGATAGACTGTTAGCAGCAGAAGCTGCTGCTGTGGGCTATAAGGATCCTAGTACAGGCAAGCCTCTCTCAGTGTTTGAGGCCATGAAGAAGGGAATAATTGATAGGAAGATGGGTCTACGCCTGCTCCAGGCCCAGGAGTCTATGGGCGGCATTCTAGATCCCATCCTTAGTGTGTTCCTTCCTAAGGACACAGCCATCAACCGCAATCTAATTGATGAGGACATGTACCGTGCTCTGAGTCAGATGCCTGAGCTATACCTGGACCCTGAAACTGAGCAGGATGTCAGTTATTTGTCATTGAAGAAGAGATGTAAGATAGAGCCCCAGACAGGCATTTTGCTTCTTCCTGTCCCTGAGAAGTTAGACCCCACCAAACTGGTGTTTGATGGTGTTCGAAAGCCAGTTTCAGCTCAGCAGCTGCTTGATTGTGGTGTTCTGGACAAGCCAACATTCAACCAGCTAGTGAAAGGGGAGAAAACTGTCCCAGAGGTGTCTGCAGACATGAAGGTCAGTCTGAAGGGGACAGGATCAATTGCTGGGGTAGCAGCTGGACCTCTTGGGAAAATGTCCTTCAGTGAGGCCAAAAAACAGATTATCCTGCCCCCAGACAGTGTAGATCTGCTACTGGATGCCCAGGCTGCCACAGGCCACATCATTGACCCCAGAACTAATCAAAAGCTGACAGTAGATGAGGCATGTGCCAGAGGGTTGGTGGATAGGAAGGATAGAGATAGACTGTTAGCAGCAGAAGCTGCTGCTGTGGGCTATAAGGATCCTAGTACAGGCAAGCCTCTCTCAGTGTTTGAGGCCATGAAGAAGGGAGTAATTGACAGGAAGACGGGTCTACGCCTGCTCCAGGCCCAGGAGTCTATGGGCGGCATTCTAGATCCCATCCTTAGTGTGTTCCTTCCCAAGGACACAGCCATCAACCGCAATCTAATTGATGAGGACATGTACCGTGCTCTGAGTCAGATGCCTGAGCTATACCTCGACCCTGAAACGGAGCAGGGTGTCAGTTATTTGTCATTGAAGAAGAGATGTAAGATAGAGCCCCAGACAGGCATTTTGCTTCTTCCTGTCCCTGAGAAGTTAGACCCCACCAAATTGGTCTTTGATGGTGTTCGAAAGCCAGTCTCAGCTCAGCAGCTGCTTGATTGTGGTGTTCTGGACAAGCCAACATTCAACCAGCTAGTGAAAGGGGAGAAAACTGTCCCAGAGGTGTCTGCAGACATGAAGGTCAGTCTGAAGGGGACAGGATCAATTGCTGGGGTAGCAGCTGGACCTCTCGGGAAAATGTCCTTCAGTGAGGCCAAGAAACAGATTCTCCTGCCCCCAGACAGTGTAGATCTGCTACTGGATGCCCAGGCTGCCACAGGCCACATCATTGACCCCAGAACTAATCAAAAGCTGACAGTAGATGAGGCATGTGCCAGAGGGTTGGTGGATAGGAAGGATAGAGATAGACTGTTAGCAGCAGAAGCTGCTGCTGTGGGCTATAAGGATCCTAGTACAGGCAAGCCTCTCTCAGTGTTTGAGGCCATGAAGAAGGGAGTAATTGACAGGAAGACGGGTCTACGCCTGCTCCAGGCCCAGGAGTCTATGGGCGGCATTCTAGATCCCATCCTTAGTGTGTTCCTTCCCAAGGACACAGCCATCAACCGCAATCTAATTGATGAGGACATGTACCGTGCTCTGAGTCAGATGCCTGAGCTATACCTCGACCCTGAAACGGAGCAGGGTGTCAGTTATTTGTCATTGAAGAAGAGATGTAAGATAGAGCCCCAGACAGGCATTTTGCTTCTTCCTGTCCCTGAGAAGTTAGACCCCACCAAATTGGTCTTTGATGGTGTTCGAAAGCCAGTCTCAGCTCAGCAGCTGCTTGATTGTGGTGTTCTGGACAAGCCAACATTCAACCAGCTAGTGAAAGGGGAGAAAACTGTCCCAGAGGTGTCTGCAGACATGAAGGTCAGTCTGAAGGGGACAGGATCAATTGCTGGGGTAGCAGCTGGACCTCTCGGGAAAATGTCCTTCAGTGAGGCCAAGAAACAGATTCTCCTGCCCCCAGACAGTGTAGATCTGCTACTGGATGCCCAGGCTGCCACAGGCCACATCATTGACCCCAGAACTAATCAAAAGCTGACAGTAGATGAGGCATGTGCCAGAGGGTTGGTGGATAGGAAGGATAGAGATAGACTGTTAGCAGCAGAAGCTGCTGCTGTGGGCTATAAGGATCCTAGTACAGGCAAGCCTCTCTCAGTGTTTGAGGCCATGAAGAAGGGAGTAATTGACAGGAAGATGGGTCTACGCCTGCTCCAGGCCCAGGAGTCTATGGGCGGCATTCTAGATCCCATCCTTAGTGTGTTCCTTCCCAAGGACACAGCCATCAACCGCAATCTAATTGATGAGGACATGTACCGTGCTCTGAGTCAGATGCCTGAGCTATACCTCGACCCTGAAACGGAGCAGGGTGTCAGTTATTTGTCATTGAAGAAGAGATGTAAGATAGAGCCCCAGACAGGCATTTTGCTTCTTCCTGTCCCTGAGAAGTTAGACCCCACCAAATTGGTCTTTGATGGTGTTCGAAAGCCAGTCTCAGCTCAGCAGCTGCTTGATTGTGGTGTTCTGGACAAGCCAACATTCAACCAGCTAGTGAAAGGGGAGAAAACTGTCCCAGAGGTGTCTGCAGACATGAAGGTCAGTCTGAAGGGGACAGGATCAATTGCTGGGGTAGCAGCTGGACCTCTCGGGAAAATGTCCTTCAGTGAGGCCAAGAAAGAGAAAATTATGTCTTCTAACATTGCTGACCTACTAGTGCATGCTCAGGCTGCTACAGGCTTTATTATTGATCCCAGAACTAATCAAAAGTTGACAGTGGAGGAGGCATTTGCCAGAGGGATGGTGAATAAGGAGGATAAAGAGAAGTTGTTGGCAGCTGAGGCTGCTGCTGTGGGTTACAGGGATCCTAGCACAGCCAAGCTCCTGTCAGCAGGCCAGGCCATGAGGAAGGGATTAATTGACATCGATACAGCTCTACGTGTGCTTCAGGCTCAAGTATCTGTGGGGGGCATTTTGGATCCCATTCTCAGTGTGTTCTTGCCCAGAGACATAGCTATGGATCGAGATCTGATAGATGAGGACTTGTACCAGGCCCTGAATCAATGTCCTGAGTGTTACCTAGACCCAGACACCCAACAAGTAACTAGCTATGTGTCTCTAAAGAAAAAATGCAAGGCAGATCCCAGCACAGGCCTATTGCTTCTCCCTGCACCAGAAAAGCCATTGACTGTCCAGGGGCTCAGGGACCAAGTGTCTGTCGTAGACCTGGTGGATGCCAACCTTCTAGAGCGTTCTGATGTGGACCAACTGAGAGAGGGTAAATTGACCAGCCAGGACATTGAACATCGCCTGCGCTCCTATCTGAGGGGTTCCACCTGCATTGCAGGGGTCTATGATGAGGCAAGTGATAAGATTATACCCATCTATCAGGCCATGAAAGAGGGACTCTTGCGGCCTGGGACCACTATGGAACTACTTGAGGCCCAGGCTGCCTCAGGCTTTATAGTTGATCCTGTCAGCAACCTTTACCTGACTGTCAGTGATGCCTACAAAAAAGGACTGTTTGGGCCAGAGTTCAAGGACAAGCTACTATCAGCAGAGAGGGCTGTAACTGGTTACAAACTGCCTGGCACGGACAAGATTATCTCCCTCTTCCAAGCCATAGAGAAGGGTCTGGTGGAGAAGGGTCATGGCATCCGTCTTCTAGAGGCCCAGATTGCCAGCGGCGGCATAATTGATCCGAAGCAGAGCCACCGTATTGAGGTGGAAATGGCTTACAAGAGGGGTTACTTTGATGAGGACATGAACCAGATCCTGACTGTTGGAGATGTAACTAAGGGTTTCTTCGATCCCAACACACAGGAAAACCTGACCTATCTGGAACTTAAGAAACATTGTATCACCGATAAAAAGACTGGCCTTATTCTATTGCCCATCATACAGCAAAAGCAGTCCACTCAGAAGAACACTCTGAGAAAAAGGAGAGTGGTAATTGTTGACCCAGATACAAATAGAGAGATGACAGTACGTGAAGCATATGACAAGAGGCTTATTGACTATGAAACCTTCCTGGCGCTGTCAGAGCAGGAATGTGAGTGGGAAGAGATCACCATCACTGCTCCAGATGGATCTTCACGGTTAATTATCATTGACAGGAAGACTGGAAAACAGTATGACATCAGTGAGCTAGTGGAACAGGGGGTTATTGGACAATCAACTTTTGACCAGTACCGTTCCCAGAGCATCACTCTTACTCAGTTTGCAGATATCATCACCAACAAGACCAAACATGAGTCATCATCATCTTCATCATCAACTACAAGAACCTCAGCAGCCACAGCTTCATCTTCTATGACATCATCATCAGTCTCATCAACATCTTCATCACCTACTTTCTCCAAGCTGGCCAAAACAACAACTACCACAGTCATGGAGCACAGCACCATCAGCAATAGAGCACAAACCTCACCTGATACCCTGAAACACATGTCCAGTGTTTCTATTACCCTGACCCCCCCTGCTGAAACAGTGGCTGAACAGGATCCTGTGGGTGCCATTTTTGACACAGACACCTTAAAGAAGATTTCCATTTCAGAGGCTCTAAATAGTGGCCTGGTGGATTCCGTCACTGCCCAGAGACTACTGGAGGCCCAGGCTTGCACTGGAGGTATTATTAACCCCGTTAATGGCTATAGGCTTGGCATTCAGGAGGCCTCCCGCCAGGGCATAATTGGTGAAGACATGGCCACTAGGCTCAAGCCTGCCCAAAAAGCCTACATCGGTTTTGAGGATGTAAAAACCAGGAAGAAGATGTCTGCTGCTGAGGCCATGAAGGAGAAATGGCTGCCATATGAGGCAGGCCAGAGATTCATGGAGTTCCAGTTTGTGACAGGTGGGCTTTATGACCCACAGCTAGGCTGTAGGAGGACCATAGAAGATGCTCTGAAAATGGGCTGGCTGGATGGGAGAGGGGCCCAGAAGCTCCAAGACACCAGACACCACACAAAGAACCTAACATGTCCCAAGAGCAAACTTAAGATCTCCTATAAGGAGGCTATGGATAATTGTCTGGTGGAGGAAAACACTGGTGTGAAAATGCTCCAGGCATCATCCATGTCCTCCAGAGGTATCAGCAGTCCCTACAATGTCTCCTCTGCCCCAGGATCCACCACAGGCTCTAGAAGTGGCTCCCGCAGGAGCAGTGTGGACCTAGGCTCAGTCACCAACCACTACAGTAGTACCAGCTACACCTCCTTCTCCTCCAGATCCACCTGCTGATGTCTTACAAATCAAATAAGAAAAGGTCCTGCTCTTGCCTAGCAAAAAACTTTTTAGTCCTACTGGATCATTGTCAGAGTATATCAAAGTTCTGAAAATAATGAGTTTGTTTTGTATGAGGATAAATTTACATGGTTAATGTTTAATGTTAATGTTTTAAACTCCTTGTCTTGTTTTGGGTTTTAGCTTCAGTGTTGCTATACAAATAATAAAAAAAAGATAGATATTTTGTGTGAAAATTAAACAAAGATGAATGACAACCATTCTGGGGTGTCTGAATTGAAAATGTAGAGTGTATGTTTAAAAGAATTGACTCTTAAATTAGGCCTAGAAATTGTTGCCACCTGTTTGCTTACATACATGTATTTCAAATGTATTTTCCAGAATCATCATATAAAATAATCAGATTCTTTGCTTTTTGGTAGCATAGTGGTGTTATGTTTACATGTATCTTAAATATAAAGAAGCCTATGTGCCTATATTGTGCAGTGAGGGATGTAAGGTGGGGTCATTTCTATTGCCGAATTAATTGTAGTTTTGTACTGTTAGAAAATGAATCTGTTGTTAACCATTTGGTTCATACAGTTTAGTGCTTGCAGTTTTGTAACCATTTCTCCATCTCAAAATAAAGGCTAATCTTTAAGTGATTGGGTCATTTGAATTCATGCATTCATGATCACTTATAGTACAAACAACACTTTTGATAGTTAAACGTAAGATATGATTAATATGGATTTTTCTCAGTTTGTAGCTTGCTGTGTTAAAGGGCCATTTCACCAAAGGACAAAATTTATTTAATGGGTGAATAATCTCATACATACAGTACATTCTGGCACTGTGAAGAGTCTTGTATATATCCTTTTACATTGTTAATGAGTCTGCATTTGCCAGAGTGATGACATTTGCAGGACCCCTATTCCATGTTGTGTAAAATGGTGCTAAAGAAAATGTAAAAATGTTTCACAGAAGTATACTATTGGGAAATACTGTGTCAAGTTTGTCAAATCAAAAGAAATATTACAATCAAATGTCAAACTAGAAAGCTTCAATTTCCTGAAGAAAATGCATGCTTGCTTCAGCTTAAAGTGTTTAAAAAGTTGAATTAATCAGAAAGATAATGTGTTAAGACGTAGTAGTAGCAGCAGAAGTAATAGCAGTAGCAGTAGTAATAGTAGTACTAATAGTAGTAGTAGCAGAAGGAGCAGTGTATAGGTGCAGGGTATCCACTACTCAATTTAGTGACCCCATAACCTTTCCTTTAGCATCAGGCCAAACCTTCACATTTCGAACATTCACATTTCAGTCAAACAACACACGTATTGATAATAAAATGTTATAATAAATAATACAATGTACATGCAGATATTATTTTGGCTCTGTTGCGTTGGCCTCTGTGCAATGTAATTAAGACTGACTAGACTGTAATTAAGATTAAGACTGAGCCAAGTGTTTCAATTACCACGTAGACTTGCTAATGCAAGAGTGAAGATTATTCATGCAGCATTTAGAGAAAACAACCCAGTACAAGACAGTACCAGACTCTCTGCCTCTCTTAGGGAGAGGGTAGACTATATACATATTATAGGAATGTTAAGGTTTTGGACTGTCTTGTCCCAAGATGAAAGAGTTATTATTCAGTTTTAATATCATGAGATAATTAGTGGTTATCTATAAGGAGTAGAGGAGTAGAGTGCAGCTGTAGTTCACAGTAGGTCACAGTAACCTTGCTAAAGGTGTAGAGTTTAGCTGCAGGTCTCATTAGTTACACTATGTTCAAAGGAAATTTACTTATACATAACTAAGGCAGGGATGGATCGATAGCATTCTCCCAAAACCGCAACAGCAGAGCCAGACACCAGGAGCACCCACCATACAACCAAGCCGATATCCCACTTTACCTCTCTTGAAATGAGATGCCATGAGGAAATGCAAAGCTATTGCATTTCTGGATCTGACTTGGTCATTCTAGCCTTATGTGAGATCTCCGATGTGCATAGCCAGACACCAGCCACTGTGTGACCATTTCTTAACTTGTTGGCACAGTTTAGCAGATGATAAACCAAGAACAAGGAATATACTGTCTATGTGAAGAAAACTATTTTTTATTTAGGCTAAATTGCCAAAATAAATGTCATGTCAATGTCAATGTAATTTCATATCATGTTTCACTGACTTATTTTAGGTTTCAGTTAGAGGTTATAAACTTCAAAAACATAGTTAGTCATATAGTTTAGTTCTACTTTCATCCAAATAACTCCGATATCAGCTGACAGTGACTTCTACATTCTATCTCAATCAGAGGATGGACTTGGCTGAAATATTTGGATTACAATGCCGAGATGTGCCCTCCCTCTTAGGTTCTGGATGCATTTTCTCTATGCTTATAGTTTATGGTAATAATTAACGTTTTACTGTGCAAAGTCAAATCCACTCAGTTGCATCAATTTAAGTAGTGACCATAGTTCATATAAGTTTTGCTTTGTATTATTTAAAGGAAACCATTTTATAGAAAAATCTGTGGGTTTACAGATCATTTCATTTCAAATGTGACTAGTGTTTGGGAATCTATTTAAACGTCAGTATGTATTCAATGTTTTTATTCAGAAAATATTATTTTGCAAATAATGGCTGAAATTTGCTTTTCGCAAATTTTGCCTTCAAAATAAAAGCGTAAAATTGGTCACGTTTTTGTATTTTTTGTATTCTATGTATACTCTGTGTATTGCAGCCATATGAACAGTACATGGCAAGCACAGGGCATTTCAGGAGTGGCATATTCTGGATGACTTGATACCAGGTAATATTGATACCAGGCAATATAATATGATACAGAATCTGTAGCATCTAGGAACAGAGATGTGCCACTGGGATACAATAGACTTTTTCAAGATAGTACACATCCTTGTCTATATTTTGTGATTAGGTGTTTGTGTATTTTTGCAGCCCTATATATGTGGCACCTTGCATGGGCATACATGGCGCTGAATATGTGCTGTGAAAATAACTTAATGGGAAAAAACATAAACGATTGTTTTAGTTTATTACAGATTCCTCCACCAGTATATTCTTATGTTCTCAATAATGGTCTTATTTTGAAAGTTATGACCGGAAGTCATTTTTGTTATACGGTTGACTTGATGCTGGTAGTGTTTTGTACAGCATTAGCTAGCTAGCCAAATGTTACACATTCAAAAATATATACTCCGCTCTGACATTAGTAAACTTACTCTTTCCAGGATGGCGTCCAGCTGAGTGTCTCTACTTAGTGGCTGGTACTGCAGTGTTGACGTTTACAGAAAGAAGACTGGGTAGTTAGCTGAGTTAGCCCCTGCCCTGTAGCTAACGTTAGTTTGCTGGCTGATTTGAAGCCTCCAGCCCAGCTGTAAACAAGGCTACAGACAGCGACTACAAACTGGAAACCTCGTGAAACCCACCAGTGTAAGGTAGGAGCCTTTATAGTGAGCTAGTCATTCAGTAAAATATATTTACCTCAACTCTGCAAACATAAGTGTCATCCTCGCCTGTCAGCACAATTTATTTTACTAACGTTAGTTATATCTATTATCACGTTACCACAGCCCAATTTTTGTTTTTTTTTCCTGATGCTAATACTTTTACTCTATGGCATAACACATCAACTGACCTCAAAGCTAAATATAAGATACAATACTTGCAATCTTTGCACTCTCTCTGACAAGGTAAATGTAATATAAGCATACTGAAGATTTTTGATACTGGTGACCAGTGTCAGTGTCCAGGTGAAGGTATGGCCGACGACCCCCAGAGAAATTTCCGCTCTGCTTATTATGAGAAGGTGGGCTTCCGAGGAGTGGAGGAGAAGAAATCACTGGAGATACTGCTTAAGGACAACCCTCTGGGTACGTAACAGTTATTATTTACCAATACACAGGTGAGCACTTGTGTATAAACACACTGGAAGAAATGGATTTAGTACCAGTATGTTATTGGGGTTGTTAAGTGGGCACGTCCCATAAGGGATGTGTTGTGGAATTAGTCCCATGGTCAACAGTAAAACCCAGCATCGCAAAACCACCCTTGACACAGTTTTGAACTGCTCTCACCTTGATTACACTTAAACTATGCTATACTGTTACCTTATCAATACACAGCCAGCCACATTAACATACATGACTATCTAGGTATACACTTGGCCTCTTTACACTTTACTCCTGCCACTTTAATAGGTACTCCTGCTCGTTAACGCAAAAAGCCTGCAACTCAATATATAAAGCTTGCAGACATGGTGAAGTGGTTTGGTTTTTTGTTCAACCAAACCAGACGTGGTAATCCAGCGTCTGAGAAACAGCTGCCCTCCTGGGATTTTCACGCACTAGTCTCTAGAGTTTACAGAGAATGGTGCAATAAACAAAAACATCTAGTAAGCGTCAGTTCTGTGGCCAAAATTGGGCAGACTTGTTCAAGCTAATGGAAAGGCCACAAATGCTCAAGTAACAGCTCTTTACAACAGTGGTGTGCAGAAGGGCACCTTGTTGAATCCATGCTGCGAAGAATTCAGGCTATTCTGGAGGCAAAAGGGGGTCCTACCCAGTACTAGAAGGTGTACCTAATAAAGTGGCCGGTGGGTGTATACGCACATGTTATTTCTATATTATTTATTTGTCTTGAAGTAATTCAATTCTTGTTCTGTAACTAAAATTTTTTTCTCTACTGACAGATGTAGAGAAACTGAGCACCTTCAGTCAGAGGTTCCCCCTCCCCTCCATGTACAGGATTCAAGTGTGGAAGGTACTGCTGGGTAAGACAATATGTTTGTTTATTGAAATGAAATAGATGACGAACACAAAATATGACTAATATGAGATTTGCTCACTGTCAGAGAGAGTGGCGGTGATGCTTATTGATTTATCTGCTAAAGACACATTTTACCAGCATTTGGTGCTTGGTGGGCGTGCATTTCGGACACTGCCACTAACCATGCAGACCATCTCTCAACAATATTTTTCCCAACACAGGGTAATCTGACAGCCCTGGTCTTAAAGTACACCGCCAAAAACATGCAGTTGAAATAGACTTTATGCATCCCGTGCTTATTGTCAGTGGGTGGTCTTGATATAGTGGCCTGGGTATGTGATCAGTTTTGTTAATTGTATTTGGTGAAAACCCTCCTCGCCATGATGCATGCCCCGTATATATTCCCTGATTCCTGCCTTTCTCTTTCTCTAGGAATCCTTCCACCCCACAGTGACTCTCATGCTCTGGTGGGAGGCTACAGGAAGGAGCAGTACCAGGATATTCTGGAGGCCCTGGAGGTGATGAGGTTCATCAACTCCTCCACACCCACCACCCAGATCTACCTGCGCATGTTCCAGCTGGAGAGCCAGGTGCTCCCACGGTGCTCTGAGACGTCACCCCCGGTAAGGAGAAGGAAATGTCAACTGTTTGGCAATGTGAATTTAACAACGTACCCACTGAACTGTACTTGGAACATACTGTAGGTTGATGAAGCCTCTGTGATTAATGGCGATAGCCCACTGTTGTGAGAGTGAAGTGAATGCCAAGCTTTTGATTGTCAGTGCAAAATTACAAAGTCGAGAGTCTGAGTGGAGAACCCTGGCTGTTTTCCAAATTGCTGGTTATATATAAGACTACTATGCAAAATAAGTTAAAACATCACTTACAACCATGTACCACAAAAACAACCCATTACATTTTCACTCCCACATCATTCGGTAACTAATTACACACTTTGGGACCATAATTAAATGGGTATAGGCTTACTTTTGGAGTTGGGGATGTGCCTAAATCAACCTAAATAGGCTTGAAGGAATAATCTGTGGTTTGCAATGTTGTTCTTAGTGAGAAATTGAAAGGTTATTTCTCTTGTTTACACTGTATAAGAGATTGCCTTATGAATGAGTCATAATGATCTGAACCTTGTGGATGCTTTAAACAAATAACAATATCCATATGGAAGTAATTTGACTTACTTTCCTGATTCATGTCCCAAGAAAATCATTGTACTGTATGTTTATATATGTTGTTGAAATATTGTACTAATCTATAAATTTCATATCTGAAACCTTTTATAGATATAGGTTGCATATACCATTTTAAACAGGTTTACAAAAATAGTTTGTTTCTTGACTGATAAATGAGACCCAGTATGGCTATATAGTCAACCACTCACAGCTACAGTACTCTGATGCTGTGACAGGGTTTTCCCAGGTCTGTTCTGGTAATTCTGTGATAGATGCCATCCTCACCACTCTTGACATGTTTGATAATGATTGAATTCCTTGTTTCCACTGCTCTCTGGTGTTGCATGATATGCTGCTGTGTGTTTTGTGGCTTCAGGATGAGGAAGATGAGGACTTCCTGTCCATCAGCCGAGCCATGGAGGAAATTGTAGATGACCCCATAGACTGCTATTGGCTGATCAAGTGCTTTGTCAATCAGTTCCACACCAAGTTTGGAGACTCTATACCCCATCTGGTGAGTACTAAATTTAAGGGTATGTGTAACTGCCATGTTTATGGGGGAAGCTCAAACTTGTTTGTGTGATATACTTTTAAAGCACAGTAGATCAGTATCTCTATTGAATGCAAATCTTGAAAGTCAGCTTTTCAGGAATTAACAATAATATTAAGTTTTGTTTTCAAAGTGACACCCATTGACACAAATTATTAAACGTTTTTCAACGTGTCATGGAACCTAGGGTTGACAACATACCCAGCATATAAAGTATTATGATATAAACTTTGGATTCAATTTGCAAAATGCCAAAACCGGTGTTACGTGGTTCTCACTTTGACAGTGGAGTTACAATCACATGAAACTGTCTCATCTCCGTGAGTATGATTAAGCCTTTGTTGTTCCTCACCACTGGCACTGTGGTCTGTATTTCTGTACAGCCCAAGAGTCTGGAGCACTATCTGAGCCAGGAGGATCCTCGACTGCTGAACCATCTGAAGAATACCGGTGCCTTGGCACAGCTGCCCTACAGCCTCTGGTTCAGAAGCTGCTTTGCTGGCTGCTTGCCTGAATCCAGCCTGCAGCGGTTAGTCTACTGCTAACTGGAGAAACCTGGTCACCATACTTACACAGAGCCGACTTACCACAGTGATCTTTAAAACGTTTTCTCAGGGGATCCAGATTTTTATAATCCCTTTTGCAGTGAAGTGAAGGCTTTTCTCACCAGATTTACCCTGGATTTACATTTCTGATTTACTAGCTAAAACATTTAGTCAGCCTATCTTACGTAGTAGGGATGAGGGTATGTTTTAGTTAATAACCTGGCCAACTTTTGAAATCAATTTCTCCAGAAATATTTTGGTACCTGATGTTATCTAAAGTTGACCCACATTATGAAAACCACCAACATACATACATCATGAAGTCACACACAAACATTCAAGCATGCACACTCATGCCTTCATAATGTAGAAATAAAATGCTTTTGAGTCCTTTCATATTGTGTTGACAAAGAACTTTGTGGTCTCTTGCCACTGACTTCTTTTCTGGTTTGGTCAGGGTGTGGGACAAGGTGATCAGCGGCTCCTGTAAGATCCTGGTGTTTGTTGCCCTGGAGATTCTGCTCACCTACAAGATCATATTGATGGGTATCAACTGGTCAGGGGGTGCGGTGAAGTTTCTGTGCAATGTGAGTGAATAACTGCACAGCATTGTTGTGTTATTGTCCACCAACACAGAAATGCGTTTCATTTAAAAAAAACAAAAAACGTTTCCTAGTTTAAATTCAGCCACTCTTATTACTCGCTCCTTCTTTTCCCATCCAGATACCACAGGAGAACACCGATGCCATTGTCACCAAAGCCATTGACCTGTGGCACAAATACTGTGGCACACCGATGCATGCTGTATAGCCACGTGGAACTCCAGACACCACAGAAAACTGTGCCCAGAGATGATGCACCTTCCCAGGATGCGCCTAGACTTACCCCTCACTCCACTAAGAGAGAACCTATGAGACTATGGCAGACAGCATCCATGGCACTTTGACCCTGAATGACTGAACTGAAAACTCATCAGGGTTACCATAGATACGCCTGTGACTTGGGAGGCACTTGCACATATTGACCACAGACAATTCATAGCTTTACCCAAAGAGAATGTCATGTTGGGAAACGGACTTGAGGTGGCATGTCTGAATAAAGATAATGGTTAAAGAGCAGATTTGGATGCTCAAGCTTATTAATGAGGCATATCATCTATGAATGTCAGTGCAATACCTGTTTGGAAAGGCAGCATAAACTGTGTACTTTTGTTTTTTTTTAATAAGTTTCCTTCTTTAAGAAACTGCATACATCATAGACTCACAATAAATTAACAATCACATGCAGTTTTTCCGCTTTACAAAAAACATTTTAAAAGTGTCACTTTGTTCTTTTGTTATGTACATATCTTATAATTCTGAGAGAATTACATTTTTTTTGTCAACATTTGAAAAGTACAAGTGACAGTAACATTACTGACACTTGTACACAAGCGCACACGCTCACAATCATGACACACAACAGAACAACCAGTTCTCAAATAACATGGTCAAAACTGTCAATTAAGTAACTAAATGCACTGTAAACAATATTTGAATGAAAGGTGGCAAGGTTTACATATTATTTTGTACTACCAAAAGTTTGTTTCAATGTACAGACAAACTATGAAGTACAAAAAAAACAATTTACTCATCATTCAGCAGAGAGTTCGGCAACATTAAACTGTGTCTACAGATAACATACTGTATCAAAATCAAGTTAATTTGGCAAATTTTTTTTTAAATCCCTGGAAACAATACTGTAGGCACAGTGACACAGTGGGTTACAGAACTCTCGGCAGCAGTTATTCTGGGATGCATTCAAGATTACAACCTCCACAGCAAGTCAAGTTGCTCCGGTTAAGAATGGGTAGCTAAACTGTCTGAAATGGCTCTAGTGGTTGAGCTCTTGAATGCAGCCCATAAACAGATGGAGGAAAAAATAAGAAAATCTGAAATTATTGCTTGTTGATTGTTGTGTATGGGTTACAAGATCTTAATTGGTACTGTACTGCTTTTGTAGAAAGCATTTTGGATTGATTAGGATCTTTTCTTATGATATTTTGGCCTTAGATACAGCTGCCTTCAACTGCAGGAGCTGTTGTAAATATTTTCTTCTTTATATTTTCTTAACCCCTTGTACAATGAGAGAAATTATCCAAGAGGAAAAAATTGGAATGTGCCCAACTCAAACATGTCCCCAAGGAAAGATAAGTCTAATTGAGGAAGGGGAGTAAAAACATGGTGAAAGAAACCATCCCAACCCCCCCGTAAAGAATTCCCATCCTTCTTTCTGTCATTCCAATCCTCATTGCCCACATCGCAATTGGCACAGATACTGTGTTTAAAAAGGGAAAAAAAAAAAAAGAAACATTTTCAAAAGCCCTGTTCAGAGTGCCGTCTAAAACAAAAGTGCAGCAAAGTAAACATATCACGACCTCTTCATCATTAAAAAAATGACAATAAAAGGCTGTTGGAAAAATAAGAAGTCTGTAAAATCGCCACTGAGGGGAGACGCAAGTTGAGAGTTTAATCCATCGGTGCCTCTGAAAGTATACGGTCCCATTCCCTGCAGTGGCACAAGCACACAGGGAGATCTGGATAACCACAATGAAAGACTTGATGCCAGTCTATCAGGTCAACGCTGGAAAACGGTAGCAGTTAGCAGTAATAACACTTGAGGCTCATGTGGAAGTATGAAAGCATGGCCAAGGTCCAGCTGAATCATTTTATGGCCGATGAAACCTGCAGGACATGGGGAGAGAGAGAGTTACAGCTTTGTCACAACACGAAGTAAAGTAATATTTGCGAGTGTAACATGCTAATACCTGGTCAGATGACGACTGGACTCATGCACCTCCATCTCTGTGCTTTTAAATTCATTCAGCTCTTTCCGTATGGCAGCCTAAATAAGACAAAGAGCAACATATACATTTTTGTGTGTATATATATATATATAGCATGCTTTCATTCTGAGTATGTCAAATATTTGAAGTATGGTTGTGTGTGTGCATTAACCTTATCAGCTGCTGTTAGCCGAGTCCAGGGCTTGTCTGCCCTCCTGTCATAGTCCTGTGCTTCGGCTACCTCGACATAGTCACTGAAGCGAATCAGAATCTTCGCCTCCCTCAGCTCCTCCACTGTGGGCCTCTGGCTCAGCTAGGGGGTGGGAGGGGAAACAGAGGAGGGGCATCAGTCAAATTGCTCAACAAATTGCTCACGCTGAAGACTGTTGGTGCAGGAAAGGACAACTGGTACATAGAGGTTAGCAGATGCAGAGCAGCAGTACCATGAGGGGTAGAGGGTCCTGCTTGCGTCAGGAATGTTATTGGTTTGTGGGACGTGAATGGGTGTGGCTCTACTGTCCCAAGTACCCTTGAGCAAGACTCGGGGTGGAATAGCTTTAAGTGGTTAGTGGTTAGTATAGCATAGTATCATAGTATATCGTTTGTGTGTGTGTACGTATGGTGTTGATTGAGGTTCACTGGGGTATCATATCAACTGTGACTGTTCTCTATCATGTGACAACAGAGATAGACACCACAGCGGTGATCACTCACACGCCTATTGCACAGACGTGAATGAGCATGATGTCACAACAGGTAATGTTATAAGACTTTCAACAGGCTGCCAGCTGAGGGGGCGGGGTACGGGTCACCATAGCAACCGTGTTCATGTATCCAGCTGGGCTCATGTACTAACCACCCAATGTGTACAATGTGTCCCTCGCTCTCCCTCCATCTCCACCAGTATCTTACCTTTCTTGTTAGGTGTCTCTTGATCTCTCTCTTCTCCTCTTGCTCTTCCAATTCGTTGCGTGCTGGGGTGAGCGAGAGAGAGAGAGAGAGAGAGAGGGAGAGAGAGGGAGATAATGAGTGACAGGTCTAGATCATGATGCATGGTATCTGTTATTTACCCGTCTCTGTGACTGTGTGTGTTTGCTTGTGTGTGACTTACGTTTGAGTATGTTCCTCTGTTCCAGTTCCTCTGCTGATGGCCGTTGACTCAACCGCCTGAGAAAAGACAACCCATTTCAGTAAAATCTATCTAATAACTTCACTTTTTGTATGTGTGTGTGTGTGTGTACTTCCTATTCATGATAGTGCTTCTGATGCAATGCTGAATTTGTCTCTTAGGCTTGAGGACCCACTGTAAACATGCTGACTGTGCACGTGATCTCATTTTTTACGAGGTTTTATTTTCTGACTTTAAAGCCTTTTGCCTCTGTGAGCCCTGACTTTGAACTGACACAGTGATTCATATGACTGAGGGAGAGAGAGAGAGAGAGAAGGGGATAGAAGCAAGTGATGGGTAAAGGTAAAGGAGAGTGGCAGGTTGTAAGAAATGAGAGGGTGAGCAGGGAAAAGGGCGAGTTTTCTTCCGGAGCCGTCTACACCTCTTTGCAAGGAAAAGCGCTACTCAATCTTTGCGTGTCCACTTGTCACTAGCAAAGTGGAAGATGACAATATCACAGTCTTCCACTTTTGCTCACCCTTACCTCCTCATACAATTCCACTCGTCTGTTTGCCTCACTTCTAGCTCTCCGGTCTCTCTCTCTTTCTCTCCCTCTCTCTCAAAGGGGCTCAGCTTTGCTTCTTCCCTCCATTATGAGGCATCATCCATCATCTGCTCCCTTTAGCAGCCAGGTCACGTCTATGATAGCTCACATGCGGTTAGGTTTTTGCAGGTGACTGGTGACTGGTGGATGTGAAGTAGTGTATGTATTCGTGTGTGTGTGTGTACATACTGTTATCTCAGAATATGTGCATGCGTCTTGGCTCACCGTGTGAGCTTGGTGCCTATTTGTTGGCGTGACTCCAGCCTCTCCTGGTCTGACTGCAGGGGCAGGATATTCTTCTCCTCCAGCTCCCTCTTAGATGGACGGTTACTCAGCTTGATGGCCAGAGAGTCCTTTCGCAAAACCTTCATAGCCAGTGTGCCTGCGTAGATCACACATTAGGGCAACTGAATTATATATTAACGTATACTGTCAGCTTAGTTTTGTGTGCCTTGTGGAAGTTAAATGTTTACTTTCCAGCCACTTCCTCTCATTTCATCAGCAGACTGTAAAGAGCGGAGCTGGTATGAATAGTTCATATACATAAATTCCCTGTGATCAATAATTCACAAGTCTCATTATGAACTACAGCCCTGAGTACTTCATTTGAAAAAAGGATAGTAATGTGTGACATGTGTGCCTGTCCAAGCACAAGCAGGCGCACACACACACACACACACACACGCACGCACCATGCATGTGTATCGCAATTATGACAGGAGACTGTTACATAATACAAATTGACTCTGTTGAGCTATTTCTGGTCGTTGATTGGTCACAGTTGAGTCAACACATTACCATCTTAGCGAGGTAAACTCAGTTCAATACATAGCTCTGCATAAAAGGACCCTATGAGCTGAAAGATGACGTCAAAAACTGGAAAACCCACCCTATCAAAAACACCACGCAAGGAAAGAAAGAAAGAAAGACACCTACTTGTAAACAGTGTGTCATCATCATCTTCCTCATCATCTTCCTCTTCGTCCTCCTCCTCTTCCTCATCCTCCTCCTCATCGTCCTTGTACATGCCGGGAAGGTCCTCGTAGTCGGCCTCGTTGGGAAGGTTCTCTTTGTCGTCGTCGCACTCGATCATCACCGTGGGAATGCCGTGCATCATGGAACTAGGGGGTTGGCGAGAGAGGGCAAAGGTCAGCGGTACTGCTCACTGACGCGTGAAGTGTGTTTAGGTTGTCGGGTAAAACAACACAGGAGGGTGGCTTGCTGTACATGCTGCTCTTTAAAACTTGGGAACTGTGGTCTTGTAAGCAGTAACCTTGGAGTGGAAAACAGGGAAATGAGGTAGGGGGTTGGGTGATGAGGTCACGTGGTATCCTGTAGATCTCACATTGGGCTGACACATGCACTAGGAACCTCAAGGGAAAGGCCAGGGGTAAATAAGTGGGTTTATTTTTGCTTTACTTTGATTATTTTTTTTTTTACATCAGCAGGCCAACATGGAGTGAAAAGTCCCTTTGTCTAATCAAAAGCTCCTGTTTTATAAATGCATCAAATCAAATGCATGTGTTACAGAGAAATGTGTTTTTGTGTAATTCAGCCTGAAAGCAAATCCAGTCATTGAATCAGTCAGGAAAAAAATGCCAAGGGGTAGCTGGCAAACGCAAAAATTTAGTAAGCCTCAAAAATGTTTCTTGAAAGAGAGTCGTTTGTCAAAAATGTTATCCAAGCACAGGAGTAAGACAAGCGGATCCTTTCTGCGATGCCCTTTATGGCTAAATGGATAATTGAAAAGAGTCAAGGAGCGAACAACACATGCCTAAGAGGAGAGCTGACCGGCGGAAAATCAACTCTCAGACAGGCAACCAATCATGCTGATGGATGGTGAGGTGTGGGGGGGTGGCGAGGTGGAGGGATGTGTCCAATACTAGTCCATTAATCAGAGACCGGGAGGGTTGATAACACAGCGGTTTCCAACGTGTGATGTTATGTCTGAGGGCGGCTGAAGAGCTCTATCTGGCAAGCGCCCGAATCTGAAAAATGCTTCGCTGATCTTCCTACGTGTATTTCAGCAGACATAAAGAGGTACTAAGAATAGACCCATGGCCAGACAGCAGAGTACAGCTGCCGAGAAATACCACAACGCTGGGATCAATTTATATTCAGCAACACCAACATACCGACTGCAGGCTTTTCTACAGCCAAATATTTATCTCTTTCCTGTTCCTGTTACACACAGCAGGTCTCTCCTGCCTAACATCACACGCTTGATTGAACACCTTTTAAACACATTCTCAAACACACACGATCAATCGCACTGAGATAGGCGCCAAAAGGGCCAGGAGAAGAAGCTCGCTGTCTGTATCTGAATCTCTTCATCGTCCAACACGGTTTGTTCCTCACCTCTCAAACCTCTGCATGGTGAGGGCCAGCGTCTTATTGAGCTCCTCTATGATTCGCCTGGGGGGGTGGAGAGGAACGGGCAGCGTCCCGTACTGCAGGGAGTGCCCGCCCAGCGGACCGTGGCCGGAGGGAGGGGGGCACTTCTGGAAGGAGACGACCGAGGGCTCCGCGCTCCCCGCGGGCACGCAGATCACGAGCTTCTTTGGAGGTAGAGGCGGAGACAACTTCACCGACATGCACGGCAACTTCACCGGGGCACCGTCTGAAAAGGTGTGGTTCACAGAGATCATAGGCTCAGACATGCACGCGGGGACACAATCGCGCGAACGTGCACGACGACGACGACGCGCACCTGTTATGTGATTAGGCAGCCTGTTGAAAGGTTTGGGTGGTAGCGCGGGGGGCTGTTTGTGGAGCATAGGAGGTCTGGGGAGCGTGGACTCAGCGCTGTCGCCCGGATACATGCTGGACTTCTTAGTGGGAGGAGCCTGGTTGGCTTGTTGACACGCCCCCTCGCCGGGCATCTGGAACTCCAAAGTACCTGGGCGAGGAAAAAAGCAACCGGTTAAGAGGCCCGCGGCACGTTAAGGTGAGAGAAGGTGAGCCAATCACGGTGCAAGCAAGCTAATGACGCCTACTTATGGCTGAAGCTGCTCCTTCCATGAGCTCAGGACCGTCACACTCTGAGCCAGAGCCCAGCACAGGAGAGCGACCGTTCTCCAACTTCACCTCTTCCCGCATAGCAGGGCCTGAACCATCTACACAGGAGGAGACACAGAGGAGTAAGGGGAAGGGAGAGGGTCAAAAATAGGAGGTAAATCAAAAATGGGCAGGTGAAAAATGATTAGAAGATGGAGGAGGCATCTCCATCTCTGCTTCTGCACTCTCACCTTTCTCATAAACCTCCTTCAGCACCCCTTTCTTGATCAGCTCCTCTCTGCTTTGGCGAGTGGACATTTTCCTCTCCAACACTGGGGGAGCAGACAGGATATGGTCATAAACGGTCAAAAAACAAAAACAAAAACAGCAGGTCACTTGTGTACCGGATACCAAGAATGTTATTAGTGTTTAGGAATGAATCACCTCCAGTAGACACCATCATTGCTACTAGCTACCTACTAATAATCATGTGGTTAAACAGCCTAGCTACAGACAAGCTCCACTACCATGATTAGTTGATCCAATGGGAGGAGACATTTATGAGCTTTATGTTGCATTATTTTGGTGTTCAAAGCCTGATATTGGCAGCAGTACAGCTGGACAGAGCAGATGATGATAGGAGAAGCTTTATTTATTGATCTCTCTCAAAGGATTGAAATGATACTTCAATGAGATGCTTATGAACTCCATCTCTGATCTCTGTTTAAATCTATTGTATTATTGGATTACCTTTCACTGTCAATTGCTTGGTAGCCCATATATGGCACTGAGCCAATGCCTGTATGGATGCAAGTGTGATTGTGCCAGTGCTTATGGGCCCTTGCACACTCTCAGTTTTCTGTACATGTTGTACCTCCATCTGGTTGTTTTGATACAGTGGACAGCTAGTAACGCACCTTCTGTAGACCTGGTAACGCAAGTACAATGTACATCCACACATTTCTGCATATTATTATTTCATCATATTCTCTTTTCTCATCTGTTACATATTGAGGTCTTCATACTTTTGTAATTTTATGCTTATATTTCATACTTTTTGTAAATTCTCATATCATACTTATGTCTCGATATGCTCAACTGCTATTAGTTTGCACATCTTTCAGACTTGCTGTTATTCATGTATTTCAGACTTTTTATTCTTCTAGTTCTAATTGTTGCTATATTTATGTCTGCATTATGCTCACTACCCCTCCTTTGTTCCGTTCTTATGCTTATTCTTTTTCTTGCTGTATCCTATTACTGTTGCAACGACCCAATCTTCTTCTCTTCTCTTATCATAGCTCATGTGACACCTTTAGGCCCCAATCTTTTATATTTTGTTTCTAACATATAAAAGATAAATTGACTGAAATGATTTTGTATTCCTCTGTCACATTTTCCCTCACTCCGGTTTAGCTGGATTTAGGGCATGTGAATATTATCCACAGCAAAGCACAGGATGAGAACATCAGCCACGCACCTAAAGACCCATGGTTAATCCAAATGGGAAAACAATATGGACCATTGTGTGAATAACAAGGCATCTTAGTGTTGGGTAGCTTTTTGTAAGCTACAGCTCTGACTCAACAACCACAAATGTGTCCAACTTTTAACAGCCGAAAGTAAAGTGGGCTGCAATCCTTTGTATGTGTTATCTTTAATATCTCGGCGCCCCACAAGATGAACTTGAATGGTGCCTTCAGGCTTTTACAGTGGGTAACAGCTTATAGGAAAAACAAACATTTACTCATCTGCCTCAGACGTGATACACTCTAACAAAATAGACCTGTTTTTCAAAATGATGGCTCAGTAATGAACAAAGAAGCAATGCATCACAACTGAATGATGGCGAGGGCCCAGTGATAACATATGGTATACACAACATGTATCTGTGTGTGTGTGTGTGTGTGTGATGTCGATGCAGATGCCTATCTGTGAAAAGAAATAAATAATAATAATCAAAAACTGCTCCGACAGCTGGGGGAGCAGCTTGGGGCGTAGAAAATACACTCCTCGCCCCTCTGTTGTGTGTGTGTGTGTGTGTGTGTGTGTGTGTGTGTGTGTGTGTGTGTGTCTCTGGGAGAGCAGGAAGAGGATGTAGCAGGGGCCAGCCAGCTGAAAAGTACAGAGCTTTAATTTCTCCATCCAAATTAAATGCTTCCCTCCATTTCACAGCTTACCACTGGGCGCATATTATAGCTCAGAGCCTGCTTTTACCTAATAATATACACATTACCTACTGGGGTTAGCATCCCTCTGGAAGAAGATCTGAGTCATTATAACAGTAACGACAGGGTGGTACACTGGCATGATGCTACACTGACAATCCCCATTTCAAACCAATTTCAATCAGAAGAGAACGTTATTCATCAAGTCTTCCACAGTGGTTGTGATCGCATCCCTGATGAATAATGTGATTAACATTCTGGAGGAAGATTCATTCTTACAGGAACTCTGGATACTCATAGTTTATCTGATTCTAGGTTTTCCGTGACTGTAACTCTGTTGCTTGTGTGACAAGCAAGACTCAAGCAGACTCCTCAGACCCTAGGAGACTCAACACTGACTCACCCAGGCTTGGCTGTAGTGATGGGTGGGTTGACAACAGGAGCACCAGGAGCAGCTGACCTGAGGCCTCCCAGAGCTGATTCTCCCTTATATATGATATACAGTAGGTCTCGCCTGCTTAGCCTATACCAGCCCCCTGCTCTGCAGCACAGCACCTCCATTCCCCCATTCATCAATACTACCTCATTACACACCACTGCTAGGAGCAGCAGGGAGACATTTATCTTCTGTTGGAGATGTGTGAATGGAGCGGACTATTCCAGACCCTGAAACGGGGGTGGGGTGGGGGCCTGGAAGGAGGTGCTAGTGGCGGACTAAGACGGTATGGCAGGAACAGAACCAGTGTACAGTGTTTTGGTTCTCACCAGCAGAGGTCTGCTTGAACTTCTCACTCTTCTTCTTCCTCCACTTCCAGGGCTTGAAGAGACGTCCCAGAGTGGCAAATTTGCTCCGCCGTCGAATGGGAGGTGTGTGTGTGCCTGGCACCAACGAATCAGAGCGCATCGCTGCCAGTCTCTCCACTTCTTCGGCTTGAAACGAGAACAAGACCGACAGGTTCATTAACAAGCAGATGAACAAGTAAATATTGCAGAATTTTCATTTACATGTAGCAAATTAGAACAAATGATATTATGTTGATTTACCAAGAAATCCCCTCACATTAAATCAATCTACCAAACCTATGAATGTCATCTGTCGCATCCCTCAGTTAACTGAAGTTTTGAGGTCAACTGAACTGATATAATTTTTTGCTATAGGAAAATAAGAATCTGTGTATCATCACAAAGTATATATACTTTATACTATACATATCAAGTCATTTTGTAAATTTAGAGGTTAGTGATATATATATTATATATGTTATATAATACATGTATTTTTCTGTTTTGTAGTTTTATAAATAAACCACAACACAAAACATAACCGGAGGGGTAAAATGGGAGTAAGAGGGAATGTGCGTGTGTCCGTATGCGTCTACTTGATATGGTTTATGAAAAGGCTTTATGTAAATAAACATGTTTTGAAGTTGTTTTCCATGGTGAATTATTGTGTCCAAAAACAAAACAAATCATATTGCATAACTTGTTTAACAATGGGCTTTTTGAATGTGTATGGCATTTTGAAAGTGGATGTAAATTCTAACAAAAACATCAGTTATAGCCTTGAACAATAACATTAACAATACTAAATTGGATGTCTAGCATGACTACAATGTACGCTAAATTCATGTACAAATATTAATTTATCAAGCAAACGTATCCAATTGTTTTCAGACAGGGGCGTCTTAGGCTCCTATACCTTTTTCATTCTCTCTCTCTGTCTGAACGGTATTCCTTCAGCCCTGCTGCGAGATGCCAGCGTGTTTGAAAGTAATCATGCTGGAGGCTGTTCTACATAGCCAACTCTAGTTTTCCATTTTAAATTTCACTTTTCCCATTACACACGACATCCTGCTCTAGGAGACGGAGTGTTCGGAAAGAGGGCATGATGCCTGCGCCAGTGGCAATGAAAAAAAATCCAACATTTCAGCAGGCATAAATGGATGTGCACCCACATGCGCTGACAAACACAGAATACACCCATTCATACACACACAAATTGTATAAATGAGTGCTTGGCCTCAGCATATTTCTTTTTGAGTTAGGGCCTATCATTATCAGCAAAAGCAATATGCTTGAGATATAACACACATAAGTGGCAGAACTTAGTGAAACACAAGAAAAAACAGATCAGATTAGACCTGAGAGTCACCTAGGTGGCCTGGTAGTTAGAGATGATCAGTCCCCACAAAGGCCAGTGTCATATCCAGCCAAATGTCCTTGAGCCTGACAGTGAACATCTAACTGTTCTAAGGCAGGGTGTCTGCAAGTTTCATCAACCTAAATTTAAGTCTTTTTAAGACCTTTTTAATCCCAGTTACAATTAAATAAAACACTAATTTCAAATTTGAAAAAAAACGTGAAAATAACTGTAACTGTATCAGGACTGGACCCATTTCTCAACGGAAGAGCACTTTTTCAGTACCTGCAATGTAAATGTAAAGGAAACATGTAAATCCACTGTGAATTAATGCAATTAATAATAGCTAACCAGCAAACCAGCCAATCAATCAACCAACAAACAACTAAATAAAAGTAACTGCACAGGATGTCAGTGGCAGGATGGAAAACCAAAGCCATTCTTTTTTAAAAAAACAGGGGTGAAATGAGTCTGTCAACAACTGGCATCTAGAAGCCCCAAAACAAGTGGCTGAGCTGTATGAGCCAGTGGTCATACTGTGTAGCGCCCATGTGTGATTGTGAATGAGAACCAGGGCACCGATGCAAAGAGAGCATGCACGCTCAGTAAAACATTCACTGGATAAATAAAGGTTAAAACAGATATCACAGGGAGTTGGGGGTCACGGCCGGTTAGCAAGGTTCCCTCTTGGCTTATCTTTCTATCGGTCAAAAAGAAAGATGGGTGTCTGCATTTGGCTTTATCTAACCCCCTGCAGCTCTGAGTCAGACAGCTCAAGCTCACAAGGTGGGTCTACATTCTTTCACTCAGATGCCGGGCTTGTTATCTTAGTGCTGGTTCAAACGACCCCACCTCGCAAGTTAAACAACAACTCAAAGTAGCCTAACAGTGGTGGTGATAGGTGATGCTGCACTGATGAGGATGTATTGTTGAAACACAAAATGTTCAACACCAACTGATTCTCTCGGACTAGAGTGCAGAAACAACAGATGTATAAGAAAACACGCAAAATAAACTCGTGTCCTATAGCTTTGATTCAAATCCCTAATAAGTCAAATCTCTCTCATCGAGGCAGATTTTAAATTTAGACATGTAAAAAACACTGTCGCCCTATAATGGGTTTTAGAAAGAAATACTATATACTATATATAACATCCTATAGGGATATTATAGAAATATTATAGTGATACCGTAGGCAACAACAACAACAAAAAAAACAACATTAAGTTCGATAAGGTTACTGAAATCCCTAATAAGTCAAATCTCTCTCATCGAGGCAGATTTTAAATTTAGACATGTAAAAAACACTGTCGACCTATAATGGGTTTTTAGAAAGAAATACTATATACTATATATAACGTCCTATAGGGATATTATAGAAATATTATAGTGATACCGTAGGCAACAACAACAAAAAACAACAACAAAAACTCACTCCTGGGTACGGCGGGCACACTTTAAGTCCCTATAGTGAAATAACAGGTATATTAATGTGATATTTGTATGAAGTTACAGGACAGATCTCAGTACTGCTCCTGCGCCCCTGGTGCTGTAGCGCAGATTTTCCGCGACAAGCAGGGAGCGGTCACCAAGAGATGCCAATAAAAATGAAGAGCGAAACCTCCTCCTCTCCTCCAGGCTCATGTAAGTAAACTTATTCCTCTCACCCTCCAGCGGGTCCACTCCACGGCAGTTGCTGCATATGTGTTTGATCTCTTTGCCTATCTGGCAATGAATTATGAACGGCATGTTGTTATTTGCAGCGGGTTGTTGCTGTTGATGCTGCTGCTGCTGTTGCTGCTTGTCGTTGGTGTTACGGGACTTCATCCTAACCAGGCAGAAAGATCTCCTCTTCCTCGGTTTCTCCTCGGACTTGGGGGCAGATGGAGACGGCGCGTCGGACTGAGATCCGGATCCGTACCACGGACGTATCACATCACCTCCACGACCCGCCATATTTGCAGTGGACCGCAGGGTTGGACCCTCTTATGCTCTCGCCCTCTGCTCTGGCGGAGAGGGGGGATTTGAAACGGGTTGTGCTCGGTCCACCAGTGTCAAGCAACCAGCCAAAATAAAAACAACACTTCCGGTCAGACATACAACACTAAACGTTTATTGACGAGCGTATGTGTAACACATAAATAAAAGTGCCAATAAAGTGATAAAAGGATGGATTTAAGGAGGAATGTGTAGTAATAATAATTGTTTTTATTTTCCCTTCCTTTTCACGGCTTATATTCACAGCCTTATATGCATATGTCAGATGTCATATATAAATATATAAAGCTGCCAGAAATACACAAACAAGTACAACAACAAACGTATTCAAGTCAGTCTACTATTGTCACTACTAAAAGTTCATTTTAACCTACAGTGATGTAATTTTTGTTGTCCTGTATGCACCAATTTAATGATTCTTTATTTTATTCTGAAGGCAATATCGCCTTACTTCCGGTATTATTCTGTCGTTCTCTGGGAGCTTGACGCATCTTCTTTTCCCACTACTAGAATAGAGACCCGCCCCCCGCAGATCTAGCCAATCGTGGTTCGCCATTGCGTGTTGGACTAGCGATGTTACCCAATGAGGTTGAATCGCCGGGAGATTTAGAATATAGATTGAGGTTTACTGCAAAATGAGCGCAGTGTAGATGATTAACAGATCTCAAATTAACAACTATAGACTGAATCACGTCACTGACATTTACATCGTTGACAATAAATACACGGGAAATGGCAATATACACTCAGAAAGAGACACGCGCGCGTTCACAAACACGTCCAGTTAGTTACAGCCTCTTTTTGCGTGTGTGTGCGTATGCGTGTGTTAAAATTGGTAATGGATGGCTAGGGGAAAATAATTGAAGGCACTGTAAATGGATATTCTGTAAGTTATTTAGTGTTTCCCCCACCTTTCATTCCTAGAGGCCAATAAACCAGTTTAACTACTGTCCTCCACTGACTTGGTGTGATCAGCACCTGTCGTGGCCCATAAAATGTCTTAACTCCACTAATGAGATCAGTAACAAATTAGAATCTCTACAACTAAAATGGCTTCTACTATTCTGTGAAGGCAAGAATGACTCGCAACGTGTAGTTACGAATCACCACCAGCAGGTGGAGCTCAGTTATAAGAAATAAGTGCACAAATGTCTCTCTCTCTCTCTCTCTCTCAGGAGTCAGTGTCTAATCAGAGCTGACTCATTTTGTAATCCCCTTCATGTTAGATAGAAAGCTGGATGGGGTTCATGGCCAAGCTGTGACTGTGTGTGTATGTGTGTGTATTTGTGTGTGTGTGCGTGTACGTGTGCAGGTGAGTGCACAATTTGTATGACTAGGCTTGTGTCTGAGGACATGCACATACGGAGCATATCTCTTTGTCATTTCAATTGTGTAGAGCGTGCATGTGTTGACGTGCATGTGTTTTACATAACAGTAAGTATCCCTTTTGCTCAGAATGAAGCAGGCGATGACTCACGGAGGCTTTCAAATTCAAAGTATGAGGCTGTGTATCACTAGATGAAAGGGGCACAATTGAGTGAACAAGCCTCCGGTCTGGAATGAGCCCTCTCTCAGTGGCGTCTTGCGCAACATATCATTAACAAGTCTCTCCAATTATTATATTCTTCATTATATTTCTTGAGACAAAGACACTTCTGCACATAGCTTTCTTCAGGGTGACAAGTCTTGGACAGCTGTATAAAAGCACAGATTTGCTTCATTTACAACCCCACTATGAAGAAGACGGTTTAAATCACAATAGCGTAATGCGTAGGCCCTGGCCACAGGTTAAAAACGATGAGGGGAAAAATGTCTAAACAAGGAGGACAATCATTGCTCTCCTCACCCTTCCTGTCCTTGTTTTCACACAGCCTCCTTTCTCAACTACCCCTTCTGATGACTAGCCTAATTCAATACCACTCAACCACACCTATCACTGCTTTTCTTAATGAGACCTGAGATGCTCTGTCCCTCTCAAACTCCAACTCACACTCACACACCCACACACTTACGTCTCAAGTGATTGGCCAAGGTGGTGGGGTCTATGACAGACTGACTGCCTGGGTTTGTGGGGACAGGAGAGCCTTTGGTTAACACTTGACTTAAGGGATAAATCTATTAAGTATTATAGGTACTGTATTATAACAAGTTTATTGAAGAGATATAACCTGCTCTGAGCCTGTTAGAACTTCTAATGGCCCAAACACTGTTCATCAGTAGCACAGTATCATCCATTACACTGCTGTAGCTATACGCATGTCTCAAATAAAATAATACTTTATGTTTGTCTGGATCCCGAGGCAATCGGTATCTAATCTAATTAGATGTGAAATTTGTTTCTAGCCATCCACAATGTTTCCTCATTGTGGCTATTCAATAGACTATACTAGTGAGTTTGGGTTTTTAAGTTCAGATAAAAGTCTCTTCTACTCTATATTACTGACAGAGAGAAATAAAAGAGGCAAGCCAACAAAATGTATATAAGCGATAAAGAGTATGGAACAGAACCACAAAATCAGAGTCCACAAAATCCAAATCCCCCCGAGGGTGTGAAATCTCAAGCTCTGTATTTACTATTTTCTAATCCATATAATGCACAGACGAGAGCCTCAGTGGGGGAAGAAGAGTTTGGCAGCCGTTTGCTCGATGTGCTGCTGGGAGCAAACGGACCTCATGCCTGAATGTGTCTGTCAAGTCTGAGCGCTTGTAACAGCTAGCACTGAAATATACCAGCACACGCAAATATAGGCACGCACACACGCAAGCACAAATATACAGACACACACACACACACACACACACACACACACACGTGCGCAACATGCATGTGCACCATCTCCTTACACCACAGATGTGCCTGTCACATCAGATATGGCCCACTTGCAGAGAGAGAGAGAGGGGAAATAGCCACAAGCACAAGAGCTTCACACTACATAATTCAACTAGATCCTCTAGTATTAGAATGGCAAGTACAGCGCCCTGTTGCTTTCCCTACCATTATGTGTGACGGTGGTCAGGAGGGCAGTGTTATCGATCAGGGTCCAGGGGGGTCATGTGTCTGGGTCTGCCAAATGGGAATGCCGTGATCAATAGTGGCCCCGTTGCTGATGCTCTGACTGATGCCGGCTCACTATTCACAGGGCACACTCATTTGTATTTGGCACTTGACTGAACTGTAGAGCGTGGGGGATTACAATAGCTGCCACTGTAGTCTTCTTTCAGACTATCAACCTTAATTGAGCCATCCCTGGTAACTACTGTCAGTATGAACCCTCTGATCTCCTTGCCGCTCTTACATTGGACAACCAGGTAGCATTCCCTTTTTGACATTGACTTGTCTATTCCCATTACCCCACATACCTCCTATTCATCTTATCTGGGCCTATGTCTACATCAGGCCAACCAGATTAATCCTCTTCTGGCCTTTGACGGTGCTGCTAATTTAGGCCCCCCGAACCGAGAGCGTGGACCGGACAGAGATTTAATATGCAAAATGAACTTGCTGCCCTGCCACGGAGACAGATCGGTCCGAAACAGGATCTCGCTCTGTCATTTAATCTGCATCGCTCTCCGCTTTCTACCTCCGTCTTTCCATCGGGTCGTCTTTCCTCTCACTGTGTTTGTGATTAAGATGACGGACTGCTGTGGAATAATCGCCACGTCTGTCCCGATGGTGTTAAACTGGTGTTAAAAGCATCCTAAGCAGAGTGGATGTAAGGAGCTGAGCAGGGGCATAGCCTCTCCTCCTGACAACATCACTCTTCATTGGCTTCCATTGGCCTCCAGTGGATAAAACACACAGGGCAGATAAAAATGACCACCACTCCAAGATAGTCTTCACACGAGTATCCAAATACGCTGTCGTTCGCTGTCGGGTGAAAATCAACTTTTCAGCTTTGTTTTAATCTTGACCATCTGTAATTTTTGCGTTTATTTCGTTACATTGTATCAGCATCATTGTGAGAGGAGAGAAAACAGAATGTCCCAAGCATCCTTTCCTCCCTTCCCTTTCTTTGTCTCAGTGTTCAAATGCCTCATCTGCTGTTTCCTTTACCCCCCTTAGTCTGACTGGACCCGGTATGTGGTGAATTAATACAAAGTGACAGAACAGCAGAGCCTGTAGGAGAGTGTTTGTGTGTGTGTGTGTGTGTGTGTGTGTGTGTGTGTGTGTGTGTGTGTGTGTCTGAAAACGTGTGAATGTGATACTTGGCATATCACAGGGATATGAGTCAGCCTTCTCTCTCTCTCTCTTTCTCTTCTTCTGCCCTCCTTGCCCTCCTCTCTTCCCCTCTCCCTCTCTTTCCCTCTCCCTCTCCCCCTCTCTGTCTGTCTCTTGCCCGCCTCTATCCACCTCCTCTGCTCCAATAGGTCGCCTTCACCAATAGCGCTAGCATACTTACCATGCTCCTACACGGTTGCGTACTCTGACGTCACACCGGTAGCGAGAGAGACATCATCCCACTATCTTGGGTACATTTTGTTATATTTGTTACATTGTATCATTATTATGTGCTGTCATGTTTGTTCGTAACGTTCTGTTCTGCTGCCGTCTTGGCCAGGTCTCCCTTGAAAAAGAGATTTGTAATCTCAGTGGGACATACTGAGATTACATACTGACATTTTATTGAAATAACAGTTCAATAAAGAAATAAAAAAAGTGAGGCTGAATCATAGGTCTTACTTGGCTCATGTTTTCCCTCTTAGTACAAGGGCTGGCTTGTTCAAGCTGAATGGACGGACCCCCATGCCAACAAGAGGAAGAGTGGGGGTTTTGTCTGGTTGGTGGGAGGCAGAAAAGCGGTGGATGTAGGTCTTACTCCTCTGTATTGCAAGCTAGTAAAGCACTTCCTCCCTCTGCTTTTGTATTCTGCCCAGGTAGTTCTCTCACTAACGCATGCAGATAGTGGTGTTGATGTATGTGCATGCGATAGAGAATGAGCAAATGAGAGAGAAACAAAGAGAGAGACGGCAGAGAGAGTATTACTCAGACAGCAGGAGGTGTTTTCTGTGTGTGTGTGTGTGTGTGTGTGTGTGTGTGTGTGTGTGTGTGTGTGTGCCTGCCTTTGTGCAACATCACCACCATATTCTATGGTCAAGTGCCAACTCATACTACTGTTTCTTTTTAGCTATCAGTCTTTCTGCTGCTACACGCCATCCTCTTGTTCTCATCCTCCTCCTACTCGTCCTGCTCCTCCATCTCCTCTCATAGAGTCTTTTCCGTCTCAGTCTCCCATTGAGGTCTGTCTTAGTGCATGCTTTGTTTGAATGAGAGAGTGTAAACGACTGCATCTTGGTCTTTGTGAGCATGTTGTCTAAGCTCTTTCCCAGCTGACTTGGATTTCCATTTCTGGAGAGCGGTGCTGCCTGGGCACTGGACTGTCTCAAGGAGATGGACCACAGCAGAACCTGGTTTATCCAAACTGACCTGGTCTACTGAACGGGCATGGAGTTGACTTGTTAATAAAGTTAATAAAAAGTGAACTTCAGACGTTGCAATAAGGTAAACTTCAGGATCTGTGCGAACATGTTTTACGCTTTGAAAAACCTGGGTCCACAATTGTGATACATTTCATTCTCTGTTCTTATAGGAGTCGGGTAAATGACTCGGGTAAATCCTACTTGTTCAACGTCCAGCAGTACAGAGCTGATTCTACACTGTTAGCAACGGCAGCCAGTTAAGAAAAGGTCTGTGGTGAAATCACCTCAGTCTGGTACTGTACTGCATGTGGCTGCAGAAGGTCACGCTCAGCAGAGCAACAAAACGTCTGGCAAAAGCCACAGTATCAGTGAGCCTTGTTTACTAAACCCAACATCCATACACACCCAGCCTCCCACACACATACAGTATGTACACCAGACAAGCATGCATGCACACACACATGCACATATACACACACACTGAAGATGGCATGGCTATTTGTCACAGTTATGTATGGTGACACAAATACACATCAAAGCAAGGAGTGGGTTGGATTTATGCAAAACAACAGCAGCTAAACACACAGACATAAATGAGGAACAAGAGAGTGGGTGGGCAGATGGCTTCACTGGTGACAGGAAAAAAAATGAGATTAAAGCAACAAAGGGGACGGGGAACAGTGACAAATCTAAGGGGAATAGGAGTGTTTCAAGATTCAAGGGAAATGCATGAAAACAACTTCTATCATGATGTATCTGGCAATAGCCACTGGATAGCTTGGCTTCTCCGTGATGCCATGCCAGCTCCATGCAGCTCCAGGCTGCCCACTCTGCTTCACCTAATTTCTAACAATATCACTGTCAGACAGCGCTTTCGACCTCCCTCACATTTAAGCCATGCCTGATGGAAAGTCTGACACAAAGCTCCAAGAAAGCATCGTGTTGCTGATATTCTGTGGTGGTGGAATAATGTACTTGAGAGGAGGTGTTACCTTAAATAGAAAACAAGACGGGAGTGGAGGAAAGGGCAGTTGAGAGAGATTATGTGTAGGTGGGCATGAGCACCATGAGTCATAAAGGTCTAAGTAGGCTAACAGAGGGGCAGATTATTGAGTTTGCATGTGAGTCATTCCTGATCTCATTTAGATTTATTTAAGACCTGGGTTTTAAGTCCTCATAAGTCCTCATTCCTGGTCTTTGCTTGAGGTAAAGCTACCAGGGCAGCGAGAGAGTGAAAAGAGGCTATAGATATACAGAGGAAACAACATGTCTATTGCTGTTATAGTGTATTACACAGTACCTTTTACATTAAATGACAAACATGAATTTAACAATGACTATCTAGTCTAGCTTTAATGCTGATTGCTGAGTAAGCCATAGTATGCTATATGTTCAGTAGAACAGTTTTTAGGATGACAAGGGAAATACAAGGCAGCAGAACAAAAGACTGGCTGGGGTATTTTCGAGAGTTGGAATCCGTCCGAAATGGAAAATATAGGCTAGACTCGAGCCTAGACCACTAGGCTACACGCCATGTGACTGGGATTTGTCACATCGGGCAATTCTGGGGGAGGGTCGATGGACGCTATTCGGCTGAGATAACCCAAATAGCACCCCCCCCCCCCCCCCCCCCCCCCCCATTCTACCTAATGCGGATGCTCATCAATGTGTAAAGAGAAATGCCGATCCCATGCAAATCCTCCGGGGTCTGATGGCCGATTCTGCTCGGTGGCATTTTCAGCACCGAGGAATAGTGGACAGCTCCAACCTGACGCTGCATTGATATTAAACACCCTCTCTGTGGGATGCGGGCACTGGGATTTGGATGGGAAATTCACTGAAAAGCAACAGCGCTCATTTTTTACAGAAAAACACAAAGAACATGGGTATTCCTGTCTTGAAATTAAAACCCTATAGCGGGAAGACTATGATGCAGGCGTCATGACAGCATACCGCCGTGACCATGGCAACAATGGAAACAATAACTTATCTTTCCAGTTTTTATATAGGCAAAGTCGGCGGCTTAAGCCATGACATTTGGGTGGTGCATGCCAGAACATGCACACCTCAGCCTCTTCATATGCAGGAACAAGTCCGACTGCATTTTGTATGAGTGAGGGAGCCAGGCTCATACAGCATTACAGCGGTGACATTTTCCAACGTGCAGCGAGCCCACAATCAAGGCGGAGTCTGGTTCAAGCAAAGGCGAGCGTGATTGCTCGTCTGGGGATGATTAGGCTTCCCCTCTCTAACTGCTCCTTGCAGACCACAGACCACTGCCTGGTTGCAATATAGCCTATGTGGGAAATTCTCATTCGCTCATCTAGCAATGCATGAGTCACTGTGTATTCACCGCCACCAAGGTGCAGCTCAGCACCATAGATACCGTCAGACCTGCATGGGTTGAAGTAACAGTGGTATGTGGCAACTGTCACTGGGGACAAAAAAGCAATTTCCCTCCCAACAGTGAAATTATTTATACAATATATCCCTTTGAAGGCTAGTAGTCTAACCAGACTTGAGTGCCTATGTGCTGCTGGCTGCCTACCTGTCTCCAGGTGCAACGAGATCCTTGCCTCGTTGATGTAAGGCGTATCACTCTTGGACCGGACTCTCCGGATCGGTCTGCGGTCTATCTCATCCTTCGGGGCCGCCGCCATGTTCGTCCAGCCGGGCAGAGTCCACTGGCGACCGGCAGGACTGAGAGAGATTCGGCGCCGCCGCCACTCGTGCACCCGCCCGGGCAGACGGTGTAGGTTAGGGCGGGCTATGATGATGGTGATAGAGGGTAGGAGGGGAGAGAGAGAGAGAGAGAGAGAGAGAGCGAGAGAGAGAGAGAGAGAGAGAGAGAGAGAGAGAGAGAGGAGAGCGAGAGAGAGGGGGGCTTGGCTTGAATACTGTACTGCCCATTTCTAAGTCAGATCCAGCTGCCCAATTTCTACTCACTCAATACTGAATTCCCCAATTCCCCGCATTTTCGTTATTAAACCTAAACCTTAAAATTCCCCTAACCCTAACCCTAATAGATGGCAATAGACTTTTCTAACTTCCAGCATATTTTGTCTTGAAAACATGTATTCTAGAAACATTCTGTTGACTGTAAATATACTAGGCCTAATGATAACTGGAAGAAAAAACAATACAATGAAATGACAATACAAGTACTGTAGTGCAAACGCGCCCTCTGCTGGTCATTGTATTTACAGTGGTAATTTCACTCGTAGTCGTTTTTGATTGGTTCATCCACTGAACTCTAAGCCAATCAACTACAGTGACCGAGCTGGATGAGAAAAACAACAGCCAGCGAGTTCCTTCCTACCTTCGTATATAGCTAATACTCCAGGCTTCATTCTGAAAGGTAGTTAGCAAGACACAGGCTTGGCAAAGCATTCAACTTCCCCTGGAAATAAAGATAAATTAGTCCAAACATGGGGCTTGCAACGTTGCCTTCACACGGCGATTTGATGCTACTCATGCCGCTGTCACTACTATCCATGCTTCTGTTGTTGTTACCAAAGCTAGCTTGTTAGTTAGCAATAGCTTGCTAGCTTCCTTTAGTCTGCTGCTTAGCTAGCTAGCATACATTGCAACAAGTTAGTGGTAGGCGCTGTTAGATGTGCACGGTGTTTGTCTATATTTACACAGAAAACAACACTGCAACACTGATTTGTTCTGCACTCTCGTATCATGAGCGAGCTGCATGCAGCAGCTGCAGTCAGGTGACCTCTGAGCTTTATGAGGCCTTGATGACCTTCCTTACAAAGTATGATACCATGCTAAAACCCAACGACGTTGTTTGTATACTAATCGTTGTCACATTTTCTTTTACAGTCGTCATACCCCGATGATTGTGCGCCAGCTCACCTGTAGAGGCATAATAACCTCTCCCCTGTGTGCCCGCCTTACACACCCCTGGGGTATTCAAGAGATGGCCCGGCCCAGTTCTGGTAAGCCGACTCTTTACAGTCACCATACTGCTTCACACATCACATAAACATCTACATGCAAGCAGAGGAAATGAACACATCCACAGACACATCATGTGTCATATGTTGCTGTCATTTTGTGTTGCTAGTAGCTGATGTAGGCATTATCTGGTGTATGTGTGCAGATCTGGCAGCATTCAGGGAGATATTCTCTAAGGCCAAGCATATAGCTATCCTCACTGGAGCAGGGGTAAGTGCTGAAAGTGGAGTCCCCACCTTCAGAGGAGCAGGAGGCTACTGGAGGAAATGGCAAGCACAGGTATGCCGCTCAGCTCTCTAGGTACCTATCCAGTAACACACAGTAGAATAGCATTCAGAGTCAATCTAACTTGCCATCACTTCAGTGTGAAATGAGGCAGAGGAAAATATATCAATTGCTTAAGTGGGTATTTTTCAGTCAGCAATACCTAATGCAGCAACATCAAGGTCAAGGGGCTTTAAATAGTGGAAATCAGGCTTCTGAACCAGAGAAGAAACTGAGATGTCTCATTCTATGGGAACTTCATTGTATTTATGATTCAGGATAGAAGTAGTGCTGTGCAGATAGCAATTGGTGCTCAGTGTTTGGCTTGCAAAATATTGTTAACTGTTGCATGTATCTTCTGCTAACAATGTTTGAATTTTGGTCTCCCTCCCTCTTACCTCCCTCACTGCTTGTCAGGACCTGGCCACCCCAGAAGCCTTCTCTAGGAATCCCTCGCGTGTCTGGGAGTTCTACCACTACCGCCGAGAGGTCATGCTCACCAAAAGTCCTAACCCCGCCCACTTGGCCATCGCCGAGTGTGAAGAGCGACTGAGCAAACAGGGGCGCAAGGTCACCGTCATCACTCAGAACATCGATGAGCTCCACCTGCCGTGCCGGATCAAAAAACATCTTTGAGATCCACGGTAAGCAGAATTTAAAAACGGTGAACAAATTTACTGCCGGAACGAGTCTGTGGTTTGAATACAGATTGACTAATGACTGGATTAATTGTCTGATTGCCGGGATCCGCTTCAGCTTCATTCTTGTCACTTTTTGGTGAAATGCCGTCTTATTCTTGTTTTCTTTTAGTCTTGGTCCTTCCCTTTGCACTGCCTCTCCATCTCTTTCTCTTCTCTCATCAATTCCTTCATTTCTTGTTGTAAATCCAGGAAGTCTATTTAAAACGCGCTGCATGAGCTGTGGTCATGAATCGGCCAATCACAAGAGTCCCATCTGTGCTGTCCTAGAGGGCAAAGGGTAAGCGCTTCAATCGGAGAGAAGTTTGGAGTATCGGTAAACAATTGTTGTCCGTAACACAATATAAAATGTGTATCAGTATAAGAGAGTAGTACAGTATAGTAGTATAGTACACCTGGTATACATGGGGAAAAAAGGAAATCTTACACCAAAGTGAAAAAGTCACTTCAGTTTCTTTGGTCCACTCTCAAAAATGACACAGTTAACTGTGGTCTCTTGGAATTCAGTGCATTCCAGGAGTTATTTTAAGTTCCTTTTTTTGGTGTGTCCACTTTCCGTCAACCCGCCTCATGATTTCCTACATTTCCCAGAATGCCTTTCAACAACCTCCAGAGAACATGTAGGTGGGCAGACCTATAGCTACATTGCATTATGGTCTATTGAGGCTGCTGTTGGTGGAGAAATTGGTATGATTGTGGAGCACTGGTGCAAAACGGTGAATCCAGTTATCAATTGGGTGAGAAAAATACAAGAAACAGATTTACAAGCTACAATAGCTGTTATTTACACAGTGTTGAAGCATTCTAGGGTGATTTTTGTCTTGTCTATTCCATCCCTGACACAAATCCACACCTGACCTTTTAATCAAACTATCTCCTCAGTGCTCCAGACCCAAACACAAGTGATGCTCAGATCCCTGTTAAGGACTTGCCCAGGTGGGATACACTACTAACATTCTCTGTTACTACTCTGATATTTTCAGATGAAGTTATTTATTTTGTTTGTGTGTGTGTGTGTGTCTGTCTGTGGGCCAGGTGTGAGCAGGTGGATTGTCGTGGTCTCCTCAGACCAGCTGTGGTGTGGTTTGGAGAGACTCTTGACTCAGACATCCTAACCGGTGTAGAGAAAGAGTTGGATAACTGTGACCTCTGCCTTGTGGTAAGTGTGTGTGCATGGCAGAGGAAGAGATAGAGGGAGAAACACAGTAGAGCACACTCCAATGTAGTGTTGTCCCGATAACCAAAATTTCAATAGAACTGTTGTGAAAGATTGAATTCAATATTGAATTTTCTAAACATTAGATGGCATTTCACCAAATGCGTTCGGCTATACCATTTCAACGTCACCTCCAGAGCGCGTAAACCTGCAGACTGGAATAGTTAAAAGAAGCAGAAGGACATGCTTAGATGGAGCTGCAGTCTGGCTCCTGACAGTGGGCTGCAGCACTCGGCACCAAATTCAACAACAAGAGTCAAACAGCTGAAAACATGGAAACAGTGTCAATGAGGAAAAGATTTACCATTGGCATCGCAGTCATAATTCTGGTATCATGACAACACTGCTCCCTTGCACTCATGACACAGTAGATGTGTGTTCTTGATCCTTCTGGAACTCACTGGTGCTTTACGCTTGTTGCATTACCTCAACAAAATCCTTTTCCATACTGCAGGTTGGTACATCCTCCATTGTGTATCCAGCAGCCATGTTTGCTCCCCAAGTGGCAGCCAGAGGCGTCCCCGTGGCCGAGTTCAACATGGAAGATACACCGGCTACCATGCGCTTTAAGTGTGTTTTACTCACTCGCTCACTGTCACACAGAAACCTACACACACACACCCCTTATTCAATAATCTCACATACATACCCCAGACTACAATCTGACTTGTATAATTGGTTGTCTGTATCTGTTTGTTTCAGGTTCCACTTCCATGGCCCCTGTGGGACCACCCTACCCCCCGCACTGGCGCACCACGAGACCGAGGGCAACTGAGAAAGAGTCCCGGGCGTCAGGAAAGAGTTCCCCATGAGGGCCTCAGGTGTGCGTCACCTTACAGAGACCAGACTGTCTAGCACTGGAGGGCTCTATTGGATCAAGTGCCATATAGAGGATCTTGTGATGAATATAATAATAACACCCATGAATGGTGTGGAGAAGGGTACAGGATTCACAAGAAGGCAAATGGCTATAAAAAAGAAGGAGATCAGCCACTTCTGGGGCAAAAGGCTAGCTGCTTATTCAAGCTAACAGTCATATAGATAAAAATGTGCACAAAGTGCATTAAATGTGCATTAAATATGGCTATACCATACATGCACACTTTAAGCAATGAGTAGCTGTGACTGGTAGCTTGAAAAAATTTGATGAATGTAAGATTAATATAATAACCCATTAACTTATGGCAAGGGGGAATTTTTAACATTTTTTTTGTTAAATATTTTTATCAAATATTTAACAAAACTAATATCTGCTATGCCAAATCACACTTGCCCGCTATGGTGACTGCTGGCAACTCCAGATTCCTCATTGTTGATTGTGTATGTTTTGAAATTGTGAAACTTTGGTCATTTTGGGTCAAACTTATTGGGTCAAACTATTAACCATATTCTTTCAAAATGGGGTTTTGGTCTAGCAGATGAAGAGCATTTTGGTAAACAAATAGCTAAAAGTAGACTTTTCCAACTTGATGCACTCTTTGCAGCTACAATGAATGCATACTATATTTATGACAGTAGGGGGCAGTGTTAAGCTGTTGGTGTAGAGATATCTTCCAGTCTCAACAGAGAAACCTGATTCACTCCAAAGGGTCTGTGGGCTCTGCCTGGGATATCTGGTGTGTGTGAATGGAGTGTTACCGGAATATGTGGACTATGATTAAGAAGTACTCATTTATAATGTATATGATGCCTTCCAATCACTAGTTTATAGTTCTGATTTAAAGCATTGACTGTTCATTCCCCTTGGACGATACGATAAGCGGTTTTCGATGTGTAATACTTTAAAGGTTTTGTTATAATTACTGGAAATAAATAATGGATACAGCAAATGGCAATGAATGGAAGTCCATTGAATTAAATGCATATTCTTACAGATTGAAGGCTCTCTGCATGATTTTCCCGGGTCCAATGATTGTGTGTATCTAAATGCTGGATGAGATGGAAATGCTAGATCAGTCAGCATCAACCAGACAGAAATAAAGAGTGAGTGTATTACTGTAGCACGTGGTGGTGGTGATGGTGATGGTAGTGCAGTGTGTATGTGCATGCCAGATCTGTTGGTCCTCTAAAGGCTCTCTGTCACTGCCGATATTCTGCTCTCGCAAAAGATGGGATTGTGTTTGACACCTCCCGCCTTGGCTCCACCCCGCCCCACCCGCCCCACCCCCCCAATTCCATCATCTCAGCCTAAACACACACTGTGCACAGGCCTAGTCCTGTCTGCTCTTATGAGTTGCCCCCTCTAAGTGAGGCCAGTTGTGTAAACGCTCATTTGCAGGAGTGGGGGGACTCATCACATGAGGTTACTAATATTGAGCTAATCTAATGGAGATTTCCTATGGGAATGAAATCACTTTGTATCCCCCTCTCCTCCCTTGCTTCCCTTTCTCTCTCTCTCTCTCTCTCTCTCACTCACTCGCCTTTCCCTTTGCTATCTCCCATTCCCTGCCTGCTCTCATCTCTACATCTGACGTCTGTGTGTGTGTGTGTGTGTGTGTGTGTGTGTGTGTGTGTGTGTGTGTGTGTGTGTGTGTGTGTGTGTGTGTGTGTGTGTGTGTGTGTGTGTGTGTGTGTGTGTGTGTGTGTGGTGTTTGCCCTCCCTCATCCCACCTACGCCTCCATCACCTGCTCATTAGAGAGAGGATGATGGTCCGACGGTCCCCCATGACTCTGCTCCGAAAATAACAGAGCCCATTTCCCGCCTGTTAAGCGGCGATTTCACACCAATCTGAGTCGCACTGCCCAGGCCTGTCAGAGAGAAGGAGGGAGAGAAATGAGGTGGAAAGGAAGGGAAGAAATATGGGTCAAAGCGTAGTGTGTCTGAAAAAAACAAGTCCTTTATCCCAAAAAACACCCCTCGCTCATCAGTCAGTCAGCGGTATCCCTACCTAACACAGCCCTTTATAAAACGATGGCATTCACCCAGGCTGGAACAAGTATTGCAGTGAAGGGAAGAATTACGACCTCTTCCCCTCTTCAGCCAAGGCCGGTGCAAGATTACGGTAAATATCTCTGTCAATGTCACCAGCAACCGCGTCAGTACCGGTTATATTCCCTCCTGCTGCACACTCTCTCACCGCCGGTTTTACGAGCTGTGTGCCCACACATGACCTCTAATGGACAGGGGGGCTTGTGTGTGCGCATGTGTGTCTGTAAGTGTGTGCGTGTCTTGGAAGAGAGCAATATACTAGCAATATAGCTGATTTACCAGAAGTTTGTCTGCTTTATTGTGTATAAACATTTGAAAATATTTTCATTAATATTTGATGAAAATTATCACCTCGGGCCTCATGTTTGCCTTACTGTATTTCCGTAGCTCTTAGAGTCATTAAAAGGAGAGCAAATAAGATGTGAAGCAACAGTGGATCACTTCAGCAAGAATAGAGTTGCGGAAATCAGTGCTTTTTTGTCCTATTTTGGTCACTGTAGATATTCATATTGCCACATCCCCAAGGAAATAGGTTGTGCAAACCCTTTGGGTCACCTAATGGACCAAGGTAGGTTGAGGTGAGTGTTTAACTGTGTGTGTGTGTGTGTGTGTGGGTGTACATGTATATTCCCTCTCCCCTTTACTCCCCCGTTCAGTAGACAGAAATTCCAATTAGAGAATCTTCGCAAACCGGAGCATCATATTTTATTCATTTGTCTGGCAAACTGCGAAAGTGAATTACCTTTTGAGCCACGATTCCACAGACGCCCACCCTGCATCCACCGACTCACCTGCAACTCCCGACACTATCGATTTTTAATTCACACTCAGCAAAACCTATACTTGATTCATTTTGCCATGAGTGGAGAAATTCATTTCATTTGGCTGGAGGATCTGCAGTATATTACACAAGTGTGCGTCGTCTTATACTTCTCTCCATGTGAGGATCTGATGTGTTCGCAAAGACAGGAAGTTGACTGTCCTCAAAGTGCTGTCCTTTTGTTGTTTTTTACTTTGAAAAGGTGGTATTTTAGGGTTAGGGGTATGGTTGAGGTTAGAATTAGTCTTAGGTAAGGTGTAAGGTGTGTGTGTGTGCATATATTCATACATGCGTTTTTGTCTGCACACACACACACACACACCACACCACACACACACACACACACATTTTGTTTACTGGCTCCACCATGGCAGAGTTGAGTACTAATGTGTTACTGTGGGAACTATGATGTGTGTAGCGTCTTAGCAGCCTGCAGCACTGCTATACACCTTCCCACATCATTCCTCACACACTGTCCACTGTCACACTGTCCAATTTCAATGGTGTGTGTGTGTGTGTGTGTGTGTGTGTGTGTGTGTATGCACACGTGCATTTGAATGCATCTATAATTTATTCTAGATGGGTTTGTTAAGGTCACCTGTTTATGGGCATATAGATGTGCCTGGTGTTTGTGAGCAGTTTGTTTTTATAATATGGCATTAATTATTTTGAGCATCTCACTGGGAGTTTGCGTGTGTGTGTGCACGTGTGTGTTTGTGTGTGTGTGTGTGTGTGTGTTACACTGTATGCTGCAGAGGGGTGTTGTTTAACAAGCTTAGCAGGATCAGGTGCTGAGTAATCTGCTGGTAATGAGGCTCACAGTGCTGTGTGTGTTTGTGTGTGTGTATGTCTGTGTCTGTGTCTGTGTGTGTGTTAACACTTGTGTGTGTGTGTGCGTGCAGTTAGGTAGCCATGACCACATGCACAGGTCCACAGCTCTACCTGCTCAATCAGGTATAGACTACTCAACTGTCTGTTTAATCTCTCCTCATTTTCAAACGACCCCCCCACTCCTCCTCCCTGTACCACCTTCTCACACTACCTGTTAACTAACGTGTGTGTGTGTGTGTGTGTGTGTGTGTGTGTGTGTGTGTGTGTGCTTGGGTGCGTACATGCATGTATGTTTTGTATCAATGTTTATCAGGGTTTAACTGAATTACGATGACTGGGGCTGGTGCCCTTCCCAATTGCCCCAGATTGGGCTTTTGGAGTGAAAATCCTCCAGGGAAGCACTAATCCCTGACTGTCGGGAGCGATTTCTATTCCGTAGGCAAAGCTTTCCCTTTCTCCCTCTATCTCTCTCTCTCTCTCTCTCGCTCCCTCTCTTGCTCTGGCACTCTATTTATAGCCCTCTTAAACTGCTCTGCGTGCCACTGTTTACATTTAGAGCCCCCCCTTCTCCCAACCGCCCCCCCCCCCCCCCCCCCCCCCCCCCTTGCTTCCGAAGCAGAAGAATTAACAGCTGGAAATCTCTATTGACTAGCATGCTCAGATAAAAGAGTGAAAGAGATGAACAGATAGAGAGATTAACGGGGGAGAGAGAAAGAGAGAGAGAAAGAGAGAGAGAGAGAAGGGTAGAGGTGGAGAGAGTGGAGGAGAAGAGGGAGATTTGAAGTGACAGGTCGATCCTAATGTGTATTCCAGACGGCGAGGCAAGCTGTCTGCGCTTTGTTTTGAGAAGACAGATAGTGATGGAGAGACAGAGAGGAGGAAGAGGAAGAAGATGCCGTGTCTCTGTGTTTCCAGGGAACGGGAGGAGGTTGCGTGGAGGTACAGAGGAAAGGGCGATACATGAGAGGGATTGAACCGCGGATTATTTCAAACCAGAAGACAGGTCTAAGAGACGCATCACCACTTTACTGACGGACATCTGCCTTCCTTTCCTGTCCAGCTTCATATCCTCTCGCTGGCGTACCCCCCTTCCCCCAGCTTCTCTATTTGTTGTGCGGAGGTTAGCTTGCCCCCTACAGCTGAGAAGTAGTGGTTTAGGGCAGCAGCTAACATTTAGCTCATTATGTTAATGCTAATCATCAGTAGTGGTACAGACCCTGGGGGCTCAGAGACGCACAGACACAACGGAGGCTGGCAAACCAGCACGCTACATTAACAACTCTAGTACAGCAACAAACCCGTTTATGGATTGCGAGGTTCCTCTGTGCAATTCTGTCTGTCTTGTTTTCTACATACAGTATAACAGTGGTGATGTAAACTAGCTCTGTCATATAATATGATGGAGTACACCCGTCCACCTACATATCTTACAGTGGGATGTGGCACGCTTCCGCTTCGGTTTCCTGCCCAGTTACAATAACTCAATCAGATGTGGGGTTCACAGCTGGCCTACCTGTCCGTGTGTGTGTGTGTGTGTGTGTGTGTGTGTGTGTGTGTGTGTGTGTTTTAGAGACAGAGAAAGACAGACTGAGAGAGGTGGTACAACAGAAAGTGTACCAGGTGTATTTTATACATAATGTAAATCTGATCCCAGTCAGTTTGTAATGTCTCAGCAGTTATTTTGAATCATCACAATGTCAGAGGTTAGATGTTCCACTTCACCCCTGTACAGTAGGAGTGTATTCATGGGCCTGCAGGGCTGCTCAGCCCCCCCCCCCCACACACACACACTCATTAGCTCATCCCCAGCCAGCTGAGAGCTGTGATCTGCAAACATTGATTGAGATCAATAATTCACACAACCTCTTTAATATTTGATGTGTGGAGCTATAATCTGTCTGGGATAAGTGCCCGTGTAAAGTGTGACACAGAGAGAGAGAGAGAGAGAGAGAGAGAGAGTTCAGCTCAGCTCAGCTGCCTGGTGGAAATGAATATATGTGATTGTGCCCTTCACATTGCCGTCTCTCTCCAGTACTAGCGGTTTCAGAGTGTGTGGGCCAGTGCTTGTCACCCAAGCACTGTTGAATATTTGATGTGTCATGTTGATTGTGAAGTCTATCCCAGACCAGGGTCACTGAGGGTTTCTTGCATTGATCAGACTGGCTACTCTGGGGCTACTCCCTCAACTGAAATTAATGAAACTATTGAACCCCACTTGGACAACAGGTATTACAAGAGAAAATACTTTAACTCGCTTTGACTCTTGACTGTTTGACTGCTTTTGTTACAGCGTGCTCCATATTTTTTGTGTTGTTTGTGTAGTGGACCAGTCAGAGTGACCATGAAGCTGGTCTCAATTGAAAAATGTATTCTCTCAACCTATCACCCAGGCTTGTGAAAACGTATTGCTCATGTCATGGAAAGCCGCTGCGCTGTACCCATGACCCCTTTTGGACCCAGCTCCCACCATCTTTGAACTGTCTCACAGATTGGACCACTTATTCAGAGCCAATGTAGAGCACTGTCTTGGCCTGTCAAGACTGTACATCATATCTGCACAGCACTGGAACAAGTGAGGAGGAAGGTCTGGCTGTGCAAGACTTTATACTATGTCACTGCTATCAATCTCTTGTTTGATGGTGTGCCCTTACAAAAACGTCACAGGTGAAAATACTGATGTGAAATTAAAGCTTTTAGGACATATGTTGTTTTTTTGCAATTTTTTCACGTTGCAATCTGAAATCACACACTTGTGAAACTTGTGAAATTTCTCTTTGCATGTGAAATAGATATTTCACACATTAAACAAATATTGTCACATGTAATGGCAGGTGATGACGTGAAAAGAATTCACATGTGGGGAAACAAAATGCTTTTCAACTGTGAATTGAAACGTTCACATCTGAAAAATAAATTGGCATGTGATTTTGGATTACATGTGAAAAAATTGATTGTATGGGACTTTTTCTGTAAGGGTTGGGCTGTCACCTAAAACACAGTGCCTATAGTATAACAATAAAATAAAGCCTACAGTATTCAATTTCAAATACTAATTCAGATTGCCTTACCTGGGAAGGATATCGGCAACATAACATACACAACAGCCTTAGATACTAATTTCTGCAAAGTAATGTGGGGATCCATTTTAATCATCCTGCAGCCCACCTTTTGACCCAACCCTGCGAAAAACATGATGCCTGCTGATTATGTGCTATTGCAGTGAAGAACAGGGTTGAAAGCATCCTATTTATCTATATAGAATGATTCCAGATTAACATCCATCTAAAAGTCTGACACCACTCAGGGTAATACTCATACCTGACTCCAAGCCAGAGGTTAATCAGCGAGTGCCTTCCAGGGTGACCACGTGGTCTTAGTATACACCTTGCTGTGCAAAGTATGCTTGTGTTTTTTCACAAGCTGAGAAGAGGATAAAGAGCAAAAGCCATTTATCCATTTATTTATTTACTTGGAAGAAATCTGTATTCCACCAGGATGACCATAATCCCACTTTGTAGTCCACAGTGACTTTACTCACTTCTAAAAGCAGTGGCACGTTAGAGAGTCATTAGGTCTGCAGCAGCTGCCCCACAGAGGATTATTAATGTCATCATTTTCTAAAGTATTCAGCTGCTGTGGCTGGGAGGCGTTGCTGGCAGGTGACTAGAAAGCCCCCTTTTTCAAACACCAGAAGTTAGTGGCTGATTTGTTCTTTAGTAGGCGATGTGCATTGAGGAACCCTTAGCCCGTTTAATCTTTCATCACCTTAACGTATTTCAGTAGGAGTCCACGGGTGGGTAGCAGATTGAAATGCTTTTGTGGCTTGACAGGCAGAGGAGTTACCTTATCATTCATTTGGATTCATCTGGAATTCTATTCATTCATGATCATATTCATATTTTAATCATGTTCATGTATAATTCTCTTACAAGCACTCCAAAGGAAATTCATGAAAAACATTGACAATCTGGCAGCCATTTGTAGCTGACTTCTGAAACTGTATGTGTTTGTATGTGTGTGAGTGTGAGTGTGAGTGTGCACAAGCAGAAGTGTGTGTGTGTGTGTGTGTGTGTGTGTTTAAAATGATAGTTGCATTGGAAATGTTTTTCTGCTCCCTACGACGTCTCTTGCTGAGAGAGATGAGAGGAGCTGACACACAGAATTAAAAATATCTCTCAATAACACTCCCACACACACGGCAACCCAAGAGACCACATACACACACACACACACACACACACACACACGCACACTTTCACTCAGCTTGCTGCTGAACACACACTATCTTTCTCTCTCTCACTTTCTCTCTTATCTACTTTATTTCCCCTCTCATGCATATACTCACAGGCATACACACAGATGGATACACACATACAGTCTGTTGCTGTACAATTTAACACAACATCAAAGCAACAATATAGAACTGAGTGCTGAATACCATTTCAGATCAAAGCAAACTTTAAGGGTTTCATCAAGCTTTCGACCTAAAGTAGCCCATATATACCATGTAAGCATGTTAACATATTGTAAGCATGTTTGCATGAATCCACAGATTGCTATATATCATGGCTGAGGGCAACGAGGTTCACACGGATTTTTGTGACTGTTGAAAAATCAAAAACATTTATTCATGAAAGTGGGTTTCCGTGTTAGGCTATTCCTGTCTTCCACAGGAGCAGCATGGAGCTAATTGTATTTGTATGAATGGCAGCAAGCAGGTTTATTCATGAATGCAAACAACACTGCAGCAGCTGTCTCAGCCCCAGTGGAAGGCTCCTATTCATGAATGTGCAGAAGAGCCTCGTCTGCTCGGTTCCCATTCTCTGTTTCTGTGTCTCACTGCCAACTGGCTCTAATCACACACCGTGCCTATGAACAGGAAATCACCTGGCTGCGATGACGGAAGTGAGGTGCCCGACAAATCAAAGCTGAGTTTCGAGGTCCCCTGAATCGGTGCTAGACTTCCTCTGACATTTCCAAAGTTTATAAAAAATCTACGAATTTACTCCCACGACACACACACACACACACACACACACACACACACACACACACACACACACCACCACTTCCATTGCCCATCCCCACACCACTCTTCTCAGAAGTGGCCCCTGCAACACCTTGGGAGTTTGTGGTGGAGGAGAGGGGGAGTAGGAGGGTTTGTGTGGTTGGGTCACCTCTGAAGCTTTCATCTGCACCACCCTGTCCTTCATGTCAGACCCTCAATTTGGAGAAATGTCAGTGAGCACAGTGAGCTGGTGGGGCAGGGCGCTGTGTCACCATGGTACAGACAGATACAAACACATGAGCTGCACTCATCTCAAACCACCTGAAAGAGAGAGAGAGAGAGAGAGAGAGAGAGAGAGAAAGCTAAAGGAAATGGAGAGACAGGGCTAGACAGGGATAGACAGAGAGAAGAAGAGAGAGAGAGAGAGAGATTGAGAGCAGAGGGGGGTGTCAGATTGGGAAACACCTCAGCAGCATATCAGTCACAACTGCTAGCCTCACTGCCTCTGTTGCCATGGCAACGGGGACTGTCAGGCATCCTGGAGGGAGGGATGGTCCAAAAATCTGCAGCTGTCACTTACTTCAGGAGGAGGAATGGAGCTTGCGCTGTCTGGCTGCTATATCACTTCATGATATATAGTAAGACACTAAACAAGAAAATCACTGTGGACATTAGAAAATAAATCATGTTGAAGTTTTTAACTTTCCAAAACAACAACTTTGAACTGTGCCAACATCTGCTCAACCTCTAGACCAGTAGAGACCGGATTAGTCTCCCCTTGGATAGGGGTCAGGTCCTCTTTCTTTTTCTCGTTGTAATCTCAACACTGCAATCTATTGGTCTAAGGCATCCCAGGACCACTATGGATGACAGTGGACATTGACTGACTGGTAATTGATTCTATTGAGTGCTTTACATTAACCTCTTCATTGACAAACCAGTCCATTGACTTCCTCAGACATCGAAGGCATCTCTGCAACAAAAGCAAGGTCAACACTGACACTGAAGCACCTGGATTTGTCTTCCATAAGACACCTATGTGGACAGCAGTACAGATTTTGTTGGATCTAAACATTATGTCATCATGGTGGCGTTTGTGTTTCTGTCTGATAACTCAAGAGCAATATATGGTAGAAACTTCATACTTACACCCTTAATGCTTTAAAATATTGAGTTCCTATAATGTCACCAATGTATATTTTCTTATGAATCCGTTAATCATCTTAATTAATCATTAGCATAGCTGGTTATGTTATGGCAGCTCAAATGCCTGTCATGGCACTGTGCAATCATGCCTGATCAGACAATGAAGATATTTCAAGCTTAATATTGTAATATTGAATCATATGCGCCTTGCACATTATCACTTTTCTGTACATATGATACCTCCATCTGGATTTTTTGATGAGGTGAACAGCTAGTAATGCACATATCCAAATCGTTGTGTACATGTTATAAACCGCTGTCATTTTTATATATTTGATAAGGTGTGTCGTTTTTTACAATGGCCCTAGTAGGCCCTCGTTGTTAGATATTACATATACTGCTATTTCATACTGCACATACTTCATGTTTTTTATTTGTCTCAATTGGCAACTACTGCTGCTGTTTTGCAGACCCTACCATGTCACACTTTCACTCATAAATTTGTACTTAAGAGGTTATTCAGCTAGTTGCATCTTCAGCCATCTTCAGCTATATTCTTATATATTTACATTCAATTCCCATGCATGTATCCTGTTCCTATGTGCTGCTGCAACGGCCCAGTTTCCCTTATTTCTGTATTTCGTTAAAGTTTTAATTTCCTAAATCTTATTTTCTGAAAGGCAAGGAAATTGCCTAAGTGCATATTGACATTAAATAGAGGACATCATAAAATGCAAACACACACACACACACACACACACACACACACACACACACACACACACACACACACACACACACACAAGGGATAGAGATTATATAAACTATTGATGAGAAAAGTGCCAGTAACAGCACCAAATATACGTTCCGTCATATTTTCAAACTATCCATCATAACTATTCTTTATTTATTTTTTACAAAAATGTTAAATGTGAATTTGGGACGAGGAAGCTATTTTCGTCTTTCAGCGTTTCCTTCCTATTTGCTATAAATTGTCGTTCGTTAGTCTTTTGTCTAGCCTAATAGGATAGTGTACCGCGTCGGATGAATATTTGACTATTGACTTGCCTAGAATAAGATGCGGGAAGAACCAAATTGTTGCTATATTGGACCATCCACCGGTGCAGCTGGTCTATTTTTAGCTGGCAGCTCTGACTGCAGACACAGTGAAGGGAAATCACCAGGGCTGTTTTGCTGCTGTCTTCCCCCAGCCAGACTAGTCTAATCTGACATAGGTCTAAAGCAAAATAAAGCAGGATATACAGTAATATGTGTGCGAGCTGTGTGTGTCCGAGGCGAGAGAGGGAGAGAGAGATGTATTGAGTTATTTCTGCAATATAAGTACACTCTGGGCAACGATTATGAAATGTATTTTGTGATAAGGGCTGGTTGGTATGCCTCGTGGTGAAGTGTTTTTATTATCATCAGTCCTGGCGGAGCGCAGGATAACCGGTAACCCTGTCTGAGGCACCGCAGGTGGTCCAACTCCAAGGGAAGAGAAAGAGACAGAGAGAGGGAGAGAGAGAGAGAGAGAGAGAGAGAGAGAGAGAGAGAGAGAGAGAGAGAGAGAGAGAGAGAGAGAGAGAGAGATTGGAGAATGGGTGTGGGGGAGAGAGATAGGTAGACGGAGGCAGCAGGATGGAAGTGTGAGAGGAAGCAGGGATGTGGGGAGCGTGAGAGAGGGAGAGAGAGAGAGAGAGAGAGAGAGAGAGAGAGAGAGAGGCTGCCGTACCGCACATTGGTTGGGTTACTTTTCTGACGACACAACAACAGTCGTCAACCTGTGGATAGGGCGCACAGTGAGGACATCCTAGTGTAGAGCTCTGCTGTCTCCACTGCCACCCTCTCCCCTCTGACGGAACTGATCCTTGGACATCTAGGACGCATGAACTGGGAGGGGGGGCCGGTTCGATTCCAGAACAGACAGGTACCGAAAAGTTCAGGGTCGTGCGCCATACCCGCTTTATGAATGGCCGGAACATGGAGGAAATACCATTCGAAAGAGTCAAGACCCGGCGGAGGAAGGGCCACTGTCCGGCCGGTGCACCCCTGGGCGTCATCGCCTGTGAGGACGAGTTCAACAGCCGGGAGCTGGAGGCTCTCTTCCAAAACTACAATCTGAAGCTGGAGCAGACCGCCACACTCAAAGCCCTGGCGGTGCTCATCGTGGCCGCGTCGTCGCTGGCCCTGGTGGAGCTGCTGTCCGGTCCCCGTCTCACCGTGTCCAAAGGCTCCCATCCGGTGCACTGCGTGGTGTTCCTGTCGCTGTTTATCGTCACCAACGTCAAATACCTGCAGGTGACGCAGCTGCAGCAGATAGCGAAGCTTGCCCTGCTTTTCAGTTTCACCTTTGCGCTGCTCTGCTGCCCGTTCCCGTTGGCGCTCGGCACGTCGGAGTTGGAAAGTGCCGCTGCCCCTGAGCAAGGTGTATGGCAGCTCATGCTGGTCACCCTCGTGGCTTACGTGCTGCTGCCGGTGCGGACTCTGCTGGCCGTGCTGTTCGGAGTGATGGTCGCTGCGTCCCATTTCATTGTCACAGCGACGTCGGTCACGGGAAGAAAACAAAAGCTCTGGAGACCGGTAAGCCTTGCATCTCTACCCCGGTCAGCCCCCGGGCGTTTAAAAGCCCGAGCTCCCATTCACTCTCACTCAGCCAAGTTTCCCAGTGCCTTTTATAAAGAATAGTCAAGCATTATTTCACCGCATAAGCCATAATCATATCTGGTGAGTTCTGAATTACTCGGTGTAGAAGGAGGTGCCCTTGAGCAAGGCAAAGTAACCCCCAACAGCTCCAGTGCCAACAGCAGAAGACTTTGGTTGTGCTGGGAAGCTCCCAGGTATGACCGCGTGTCACTGGATGAATCTGAAGCAGGCGTGTGCAGAAAAATAACATGCATGCTCAGTCGCCTTTCCCTGGATAAAGCTTGACAAATAAATGTTAAAAACACCCCCAGTAAAAGTCTTCGGGAGTTAGTCGTAAAAATGTATAAAGTGAAAGAAGCTGAAAGTTGCCCATTTGCGCCCCAGTGCATTGAAGTAGACAGGGAGCTGTCCAATCGCCGGTGCTGAAACAAACAGCGAGGATTCCTGCAGAGCTTCGTACACAGCTTAGTTACAGTAAAACATGTTGTTTTTTGGCGGCTCCTTGTTAGCGCAACAATTAAATGCTTCCACCTTTTATTAAGAAAGTATTTTAGGGGAAGATGTGGAAGGAAACAACGATGACTGCTCACTTCAACACCTCGTAAAACTTGAATAAATTGTTGACAGATAATGCCATGCTGACTACTTTAACCTTTATTACTTTTCAGAGTGTTTAATAAGACTGAGTTCTTAGGATAGCTAAATGGTTCATAATAAGATGCAACAATTAATTGAATGGGTATAACGCTTTACGGCTATTAAGCTAACTTATTTCCCACTCGCCTGCATTGCTAGTTTTTGAGTTTTGGTTATGATATATGACATTTCAGATGCTACATATTTTGTATTGTTTATCTTATTCAACCCACATATCAGTTTAGTTACAGCATGGAGTAAAGTCTGACCTTCTGTTTGTGTCTTTGGCTTATCAGAACTTAGATATATCACATCCATCAGGTAGTGTTACATGTTCTATGACCTTTCACCTCTAATCTTTTGGAATGGACCACAAAGGGTGAGCTGAGTTCAGCCTCCACATTAAATGGATCAATAGTCTCTGAACAATAGCCAACAATGCACTTTGTTTCTCAGCTACTCCACTGTATAGCTTTTGTTCTTTAGGTGACACCTACAGATCATGTTATAATCCATGTGCTGACCTTGATGTCCGACAATCCATGGATTAATCGGGGATTGTAAAGTCTAACCAAGCCGTCTTTACATTTATGCATGTACCCATCCCTACATACCACACAGCTCTATATAAAATCACACTTCCATGCATACACAGACATGGACACTTGCAAACACAGAAACGCACACACACACAGAAACACACACATATAGACACTGCCAGCTTTGTTGGCATGCCTGTTCTTGTTTGCGTGCAGCTGGTGGCCAATGCAGTGCTGTTCACCAGCGTGAACTTGTCGGGGGTGTTTGTGAGGATTCTCACTGAGCGCACCCAGAGGAAGGTCTTCCTGCAAGCCCGCAACTGCATAGAGGAGAGGCTGAGACTGGAGGATGAGAATGAGAAACAGGTGAGATGTAGAGATGCACGCACACAAACGTGCACCACACAGGCATGCAGGAAAGCACACACAAACACAAAGATAGCAAAGCAAGCATAGAGGCACAGACAGAATAAATGGAGACAGACCCACTAAGATGTTTCACCTCTTGTTGTACGTATATATTTATATGTTCGTCATGTATACACCCTTCACAAGATCTTGAGAAGTTGGAGGTTTTTAAAGGTTTCAGGTGCCAATGTACTCTAACAACCTGCCCACAGGCACACAGTAACTATGACAGCAGCTATTTAAGGAAAGAACAATTACTGTAGCACATGCACCAGCGCCACACTTTCCACCCCCTCCACACACACCTACACGCACTGATTTAACTAAGGAACAATCAAACAACTTTAACACACAGAAACGCTTCGTTATACCCCCCCCACACACACACACCATACCCACCTACACCAGTTGTTACAGAGAATTAATTATCCCACCTATATCATGTTCTTCTATTGCATACACATCTCACCTGCATATACACAAAGTTTTATGCACACAAATGTACATACATACACATGCACGCGCACACATACACACACTTAGCACCTGTGCTTTGTAGATTAGATGATGATGTGCTGTGTTTTTCCCAGCAGTAACAGGCTCCCTTCTGACAGGTAATTACACAAGCAGATTGCTTTCATGGCCTCCCTACTCTGGTAAAGGTCACAGTTTATCTGGGTGAGAGAAACGCACACAGACCCCTGATTGGGATCTATCAACAGCCAGCTACCAGCCTGCAACCAGCCTACTGATCTGCCCACATCTAAACCTTCGGGGTTTGAATTTCACCTGTCAAACAGCCTTGGTTATCACTTTTCTTAGGTATTGCATTGAACAGAATAATAATCTTTATTTGTATTTGTTACAAAGGGGTTAAAAGGTCATAACTAGGAGCCAGATCATGAACTGCTTTAAAAGTTATTAGTAAAATCTTAAAATTGATTCTAAAATCTACAGACAACCAATGAAAGTAGGCTAAAATAGTTTTTTGTTAAAAGCCTAGCAGCAGAGTTTTGGACAATCTGAAGACAATGTAAGGTTTTCTAGTTAAAACATATAAAAAGAGCATTGCAATAGTCAAGGCAAGAAATAAAAGCAGGTATAATAGTTTCAGTGTCTCTAAAATTCAGAACCGATCTTACCTTTGCTATATAGTTGATAAAAACATGATTGAACTAGCCTCTTGATATGAAATTCAATTTGTGGCCACCCTAGTCAGGTCATTTGGCTTCACTGAGAGACATAACTGAGTATGATCAGCATAGCAGTGATAAGAGACACAGTGCAGTCGGAAGATGTGGACGAGGGGAAGCATGTACATTGAAAATAAAATAGGTCCCATGATTGAACCTTGAGGCACACCACACTTAATCAGTACTTGGGACGAGGCATGGTCATCAATAGACACGTACATTTGTCTGCTAGACAAATAGGAAGAGAACCGGTTTCCACCCAATGCCTCAATCTATCAATAAGAATGTTTTGATCGTTGGTATCAAACGCTGTGCTACGATCAAGTACCACTACAGTGCACTCTGTGGCAATCAATCTCAATATTCATCAAGATCAGGGTCATTGCTGATCTTGAGAAGAGCAGTAAGCAGTTGTTGTTTTTTTCAGGAGGGGCTGGACACAAGCAATCTTGAAATAGTCAGGGACACAACCAGTAGACAGAGAGCTATTGATGACAGAATGTAGATTGGGTCCTATAACATGTAAAACCTCTAGAAGAAATTTTATAAGGATGATGTCAAGAGGGCTGGTGGAGCTTCATACGAGATATAGCGTCCATAAATTCAGGCAAGGTAACAGGTGAAAAGTGATTCAGAGAGTCAAGGTCAGGACATGGAATATCAGTGAAGGAGCACGGCTAAGATGTTATGGACCTGATGGCCTCTACTTTATCAGTAAATAACTTTAAAAACCTTTCACAGTCTCCAGTAGAGGAGGCAGAAGCACCAGGAGTAACTGGGTTCACAAGGCAGTCCACAATGCGAAACAGAAAGCGGGGATTATTGTTTATTGATTATTGTTTATTGAGATAAGGTCTGAAACGTATTTGGCTCTAGCTTCTTTAACTGTATTATACAATGTAAGCAATTCTTTCAGATACAGGAAGTGGACCTGAAGCCTAGTGCTTTTCCACCTACCTTCTGCTCTCCTATGCTACACTGGCAAACATTGTCATTTATCCATGGAGATAGGATAGCAGAAGATTTGGAGTTGGATTTTAGAGGAGCTATAATATCTAAGGCGGAAGAGCAGAGAGTATTGAAACAGCTTAGTAAGTCATTAGTAAGTTAGAGATCAGTCAAATAATTGCTAGTGTCAGCGAACAGAGAGCGAAATTTAGAGGCATTATGTTCATTAAAGATAAGGGAGTGTGCACAGTGTGTCAGTTGATGTTTGGTGGCTTGGAAAACAGTACTGCAGGAATGATCGGAAACAGCAATATCATCCACAGTGAGGGAGAATAAACCCAAACTAAGGCTAAATATTGCAATCTTATGTCCCACTAGGGACGAAGAGGGCTAACTAAGTAAGTATGTAAGGGTAAATACTAAGGTGTGACCACGGCTATGAGTAGTTCAATATAATAGTAGATAGAAATTCAGAAAATTCAGACAGGAAGCTGGCATTAGGTCTTGGGGGGCGATAGATCACCACACAAAGGACAGGATCTGGAACACAATTTTCAGCATAAGCACCTCAAAACTCAAGTCATTAACAGCCAGTAGGCTGCACTTAAAAGGTTTTTTAAAGACCACGGCTTAGACCACCACCATGACACTATAGGCCGTGGCACAATAAAACTGTCATAGTCTCGGGGACACAGTTCAGACAGCTGGCTGTTCTCATTTGGCTTTAGCCTGGTCTCAGCCAGGAACATAAAATCAAGGTTTACAGAGGAAATAAAATAATTTGGAATTAAAGTCACATTTATGAGAAATATGTCACATTTAGAAGAGCCAACTTAAACACTGCGTTCTGAGGGAATGAAACAGGCGTATTGAATACCACAGATAGCAGGTTGTTTCTGTTTACACTCCTGGTCCTACAGTTTGGGGCCCTAACAGTCACAATGGTCCGGATGAGGAAATTAACACTCACAGTTGTGAGTTCCTTAGCAGTAGACACAGTGAGCATAATAACATTGGGACCTCCAATCCTATAGAGGCGGGCAGAGCAGGAAACAGACAATTTTGTGGTGTCAGATTTGAGTGGACTATGTTTGCAGTTAACATATGCTCACCCAACAGGTTCGGGTGCAGCCCATCTCTTTTAAAAAGGTGTGAGCGCTCCCAGAAAACATTGTCGATATAAAACACCTGCCTGGAGCCAGGTGTGAAGACTAAGCAGTCATGGCCATGGGTGGGAGTTGGGCCAGACTGTCCTTCAGGATGTTAAAAATACCAAGAGAAAGTCAGGCTTGAGCAGTTCAGACTGTTGACATGGGATATCATTGGTTCAACAGCGGGACTCTCTGGAGCGGGACTCTCCCGGGTGAGTCTCATGGGGGGTATCTCACGGGGGATTTCCGCGGGTTCACCGAAGAGCGGTGGGCGAGGAGATCTGTTCCATGGTGGCGGATCGGTTAGCCGCGGTCTTGTCAGTCCGTGTTATGTCGAGTTTTGCATCCCTGCCGAGAATTGCATCACGGGAACGCGCACAACATTCGTTTTACTACAAGCCAGCCAAGCTACACATGGTTTGTGTACTTAAGAATTCACACTGTAAATGTCATGCTTGTGAACCTCACCTGGCCTTAGACAAGAGGGGATGCATTTCTGGGCAGGTAAAAAAAACCTGCCGAATAATGCATCCGTTAAAAATTGTGATGATGTCTCCCCATCAAATACTTTTCACAGCACATAGTGTGGGTATTTAAGAGAGCGCACTTCTCGGCAGGGATGCAAAATTCGGCATAACACCTTCTTAGTGAGGTAGCAGTAACAGGAGCAGCGAGGAGCGGAGTCCAGGGTGGGTGAGTCGCCGTTGGGAAGTGCAGGGTGGAGTGCAGCGGGCTCCACGGTGGGTGAGCCGGCGGTGCTCAATGCAGCGGTGTCCATGGTTTGATGTCTCGCAAATCCTGGTGATTTTCCAGACCAGGGTTCATATACAGGATTTTCATACAAATCAGGGTCAGGCCACAAACAGGGTTGTGTAAATTATCCTTTCCTGTCAGTCTTTTTTTTTTGAACACGGGTCACCTACAGAATCTGCATGGAACTGAATGAATCATTAGTAAACTGCGATGAAAAGAGCTATAGTCAAACTGAGTACATATTAAGTCTGCCTGCCACATGGTAGATTTTTTATTCTTAGATACAGCAGAGAAATGGGAGTCATTAATGTGCGATTATAACATGTTCTAGGATGAGAAATGGGAAAGATTAATAAAGCAGAGAAATTACTTTTTATTAGTTTTACAGCTAGTTTTACAGCACATGCACAAGCACAAGCACACATAATGGTGCACGAACACACACACACACACACACACACACACACACACACACACACACACACACACTCACACGTGCATAGCCAGACACACACACAACACCCACTAGCAAGTGCAATGTTTCTAAAACCGGCTCTCCAGCGCAGTTGTATTCTGCAGGTAGTGAGCAGTTGTGTGAATGGATGTATAATGCATGGGAGTGTTGGAGGGATACACAGGAGAGCCCTGGCAGCTTTTATACTCCTGCCTCTCAAAAGCCATTCAGCAGAGAGCGTAGAGTGTAAATGATGAATCATTGTATATTCAAAACCATTTGACATCCTGCTAGAGTTTTAAACATACTTTCTGGTGGTGCAGCTGAGACTGCTCAGTCTTTTTGTGCGCAAGAACTAGAAGGCTTACAACAGGGAATAATAGATGTGACAATCTATATATAGTGTTGTATGCCAGAGAAACTAAAGTATCTGTTAACCTAGTAACTGTTTGGAACACAGGAGTGAAACTATCTGAAATGTTAAAATGTAGGTGATGATTACAATACAAGGACCAGTGTCATTTGCTTTTGATTGAGGAACTGGAGTATATAAGAATTTACACCAGGCCAGGGCATTTTGTGTGTGTGTGTGTGTGTGTGTGTGTGTGCGTGTGTGCGTGTGCGTGTGTGCGTGCATGTGTGTGTGTGTGTGTGTGTGCATTCATGTCCAAGTGCTGAGGTAATTTACCAATCTAAAGTTCTAACACCGCCTCCTCTCTTTTAACCCTTTCCTTCTCAGGAACGTCTGCTAATGAGCCTACTGCCCAGGAATGTTGCCATGGAGATGAAGGAGGACTTCCTGAAACCACCTGAGAGGATCTTTCACAAGATTTACATCCAACGTCACGACAACGTCAGGTATGGGGGTGTCATGACAACAGTGAGCTGGAGCGGTATGCGGAGGGGCGGGACTGTTTTGATCCAGGTGTCACTTGCTTGTGACGTCAAGGTCAAGAATGGAAGGAGATTAAGATTAGCCATTAACGCAGAAGCAATCTCACTGGAGATTAGAGAGAAAAGGGGGCCGCTCAGTGTTGCCTGCACAGTAGCCGCCACCACCATTGGATTAGATGGAGAGGGCTATTCCTGGTTGATGACGGCCATGTCCTTTGGTACATATATGATAATGTTGTCATGGAGATTAGCATCATGTCATATGTGCACACTACATGAGAAATGTGTAATGTTCAGTAATAAGTAATGCAATGTTCTCCTGGTGGTGCCGGGGATCGAACCAACGACCCTCTGGTGATCTGCCGCCCTAGCGCTTGGAACTAGTGCACTAGAACATAGTGGGGTATAAATAATAAAGTCTAATGAAAAAATAATGTTGGTTAAAATGAAGCACTGCTGCTCATCTACATTGCCTCAGATTGTGCCCTGTGTGGGCACTTTCAGATTTGAGTGGGGAATTTAATCATCGATTCCAGTAGCCACCTCCAATGCTCTCGCTATGAAGGAGATATTAGAGAGTGTGGGAACCTGGGCTGGGTTGGCAGTTGAACTGATAACATCCCAACACGGCAGTAAAAAAAAAAAAAATGGGAGAGCTGTATCAGTGCTGAGAGTGGGAGGGTTAGGTAGCATGTCAACAGCACTCCTGTCAAGAGACAATCCTCTCCACTCTCTGTCTGTCTCCTTTCTCTCTCTCTCTCTCTCTCTGTCTCCTTTCACTCTCTCTCTCTCTCTCTCTCTCTCTGTCTGTCTATCTGCTCTGTTCCCACAGTCGCCCACAGCTAGGAACAACCACCCATTCACTAGCCTCTACCGCACTGGCACTCAGCCAAACACCACGCTGCTGCACCCAGCAAGCCAAGCCTCCGCCTGTCTCCAGGGAGGTGGTACAAACACACACACACACACACACACACACACACACACACACACACACAGCAAAAACATCAGCTTTACGTGCTGAGTGGGGGGGGTGACATCTCCCTGATCTGGCCCCTTTGATGTGGCCCGTTTGATCACACTCCTATTTAGATCCACCACCGCTCTGCCCTCCTTCAGCCCTCCCCCCCAACCCCCCCAACCCCCCGCCACCACCTTCACCCGCCTCCCCCCCCTCCTCCACCACGACACAGCAACAGGAGTGCACCAACACGACCCGCAGCACAGCGCCATTCAAAGACAAATCGCACAACAGAGCTCTTCAGTCGAGCTGCAGTCGTGATCCCGGCTTTGCATACATCAGGTCTCTGAGCAACTACCGCGCTGCCAACGAGTGCGTGATAACCCAGTCACGATGCAGGGGGGAGGCCCTCTTCAAAAAAAAGTCACACAGGGGTCTCACACTCAAGCTCCGATGCGTCTACACTGTGGGGGGGGGGGGGGGGAATGGATTTTTGACCGGGACTTGTGAAATTATTCAGAGTCAGTAAGATCCATGACACCTTGCTTTGTTGCCATCTGGCCTGCCTGCGAGCGAATGACTGAGGGGCTAAGTAGCTTTCAACACCTTCCCCAACTCCACCACGCTAGCCAGCAGCAGGCAATTTAGCGGCGTAATT